>SJXQ01002452.1:164962-247273 GCA_006408695.1 Aepyceros melampus | reverse complement strand
GCGGGGGGGGGGGGGTGCAGGGGCAGGGCCTCTCACCTCCCTCCAGCGACACCCAGGGCTCCACACACTGGCGCCTACAGTTGTAGAAGCAACACTTCTTGGTCCCCTTGCACCCTCTATCGCGCCGGCACATGGGTAGAAGGACGAAAGGGCAGGAAAGAAAAAACTCTGGGCAATATCCAGGTTTCTGGAGGGCTGGGGGAAATGCCACAAGGTGAGGGGGGGGCCCTGGGCATCTGCGCCAGCGGGTCCCACCGGCTTCCCGGAGAAAGCGTGCCCCCACCCCCACCACACCGAGGACCGCCGCGCCCTCCACGACCCTTGCGGGGTCCCGGCTGTGCCGTGTGGAAGCAGAGCAGGAGGAAGATCACGGGGAGCGCAGAGAAGCTGCTCATCTTCATAGTGGAAGCAAAGAGTGTGGGTGAACGTGGAGACTGGATGTCTTGTTTATATCGACTCTGGCAGGCGGCGGCCAGCAGGGGGAGCTGTAGTTCCCAGGGTCCAAGGTCAAAAGCGCCTGCATTTGACCAAGAAGTATCAAGTCTCCCATCCTTGAAAAAGGAACTGTAATAACCTCTGAGAGCCCACAAGTGCTCCCTCGTCTTCAGGGAGTGTCTGGGCTGGACATTCTTGCCTTATGTAGTGGATTTGGAGGCAAATAGGAGGAAATGGTCTTTCCCAGGACACTTTATCCGGTCTGACAAACTCTCTCCCCTTCTCACCATGTATCCAGGACAATGTAACCCCAACTCTCCCCACAGATTTCAGAAATGGGTACATTCAAAGAGTTTCCTTTGAACAAATTAACCTTTGAAACACACACAGGTACAAAGACAAAGCACAATAATAAGCTATTAGCAAAATAAAATGGAGCTTTTTTCTAAAAAAAAAAAAAACCCACCAACTCTCCTATTTAAAACATTATTTATTTATTGTGGCTGTGCCTGGGCTTTCTCTAGTTGCAGTAAATGGGGGCTACTCTCTAGTTGCAGTGTGCATTTTTCTCATTGTGACGGCTTCTCTTGTTGCGGCTCACGGGCTCTAAGACGTGCAGGCTTCAGGAGTTGTGGCCATGGGTTTAGGTGCCCAGTGGCATGTGGATTCCTCCCAGACCAATGATTGAATCAGTATTCCTGCATTGGCAGGCAGACTCTTAACCACTGGACCACAGGGAGTCCCGTAATATGGAGATTTATGGATACTATCGTGCACTGGTGGTTTGAGCATTCTTTGGCACTGGCTTTCTTTGGGATTGGAAGGAAAACTGACCTCTTCCAATCCTGTGGCCACTGCTGAGTTTTCCAAATTTGCTGGCATATTGAGTGCAGCACTTTCACAGATCATCTTTTAGGATTTGAAATAACTCAACTGGAATTCCATCACCTCCACTAGCTTTGTTCATAGTGATGCTTCCCAAGGCCCACTTGACTTCACATTCCAGGATGTCTGGCTCTAGGTGAGTGATCACACCATCGAGGCTATGTGGGTCGTGAAGATCTTTTTGTATAGTTCTTCTGGGTATTCTTGCCACTTCTTCTTAATATCTTCTGCCTCTGTTAGGTCCATACCATTTCTGTCCTTTATTGAGCCCATCTTTGCATGAAAATTTCCCTTGGTATCTCTAATTTTCTTGAAGAGACCTCTAGTCTTTCCCATTCTATTGCTTTCCTCTATTTCTTTGCACTGATCACTGAGGAAGGCTTTCTTATCTCTCCTTGCTATTCTTTGGAACTCTGCATTCAAATGGGTACATCTTTCCTTTTCTCCTTTTCACTTTTCTTCTTTTCACTATTCACTATTTGAAAGGCCTCCTCAGACAGCCATTTTACTTTTTGCATTTCTTTTTCTTGGGGATGGTCATGATCCCTGTCTCCTGTACAATGTCATGAACCTCCGTCCATAGTTTTTCAGGCACTCTATCAGATCTAGTCCCTTAAATCTATTTCTCACTTCCACTGTATAATCGTAAGGGGTTTGATTTAGGTCATACCTGAATAGTCTAGTGGTTTTCCCTACTTTCTTCAATTTCTTCAGCATTACTGGTCGGGGCATCAGTTCAGTTCAGTTCAGTTCAGTTGCTCTGTCATGTCCAACTCTTTGCGACCCCATGAATCACAGCACGCCAGGCCTCCCTGTCCATCACCAACTCCCGGAGTTCACTCAGACTCACGTCCATCACGTCAGTGATCCAGCCATCTCATCCTCGGTCGTCCCCTTCTCCTCCTGCTCCCAATCCCTCCCAGCATCAGAGTATTTTCCAATGAGTCAACTTCTCACATGAGGTGGCCAAAGTACTGGAGTTTCAGCTTTAGCATCATTCCTTCCAAAGAAATCCCAGGGCTGATCTCCATTAGAATGCACGGTTGGATCTCCTTGCAGTCCAAGGGACTCTCAAGAGACTTGGATTACTGAGATATTGAACAGTTTGCCTTGGAAACAAACAGAGATCATTCTGTCATTTTTGAGATTGCATCCAAGTACTGCATTTTGGATTCTTTTGTTGACTATGATGGTTACTCCATTTCTTCTAAGGGATTCTTGCCCGCAGTAGTAGAGATAATGGTCATCTGAGTTAAATTCCCCATTCCAGTCCATTTTAGTTCACTGATTCCTAAAATGTCGATGTTCACTCTTGCCACCTCCTGTTTGACAACTTCCAATTTGCCTTGATTCATGGACCTAACATTCCAGGTTCCTATGCAGTATTGCTCTTTACAGGATCGAACCTTGCTTCCGTCACCAGTCACATCCACATGGGTGTTCTTTTTGCTTTGGCTCCGTCTCTTCATTCTTTCTGG
Source organism: Aepyceros melampus (assembly GCA_006408695.1). Lineage (NCBI taxonomy): Eukaryota > Metazoa > Chordata > Mammalia > Artiodactyla > Bovidae > Aepyceros > Aepyceros melampus. The sequence goes on along the minus strand of SJXQ01002452.1, from coordinate 244,475 downwards.
AGTTATTATTTCTCCACTGATCTCCAGTAGCATATTGGGCACCTACCAACCTGGGGAGTTCATCTTTCAGTGTCCTATCTTTCTGCCTTTTCATACTGTTCATGGGGTTCTCAAGGCAAGAATACTGAAGTGGTTTGCCATTCCGTTCTCCGGTGGACCACATTTTGTCAGAACTCCCCACCAAGACCCGTCTGTCTTAGGTGGCCTTACATGGCATGGCTTAGTTTCATTGAGTTAGACAAGGCTGTGGTCCATGTGATTAGATTGGTTAGTTTTCTGTGATTGTGGTTTCAGTCTGCCTGCCCTCTGATGCCCTCTCTCAGCGCCTACCATCTTACTGGGGTTTCTCTTACCTTGGACGTGGGGTCTCTCTTCACAGCTGCTTCACAATTGCGCTCATCTCACACACGAGTAAAGCAATGCTCAAAATTCTCCAAGCCAGGCTTCAGTAATACATGAACCGTGAAATTCAAGATGTTCAAGCTGGTGTTAGAAAAGACAGAGGAACCAAAGATCAAATTGCCAAATTGGGCAGGAATTGAGAAGTCAACTATGAACTGAGACTCTGCAATTTGCCAAGTCAGATCATGAGTGTCCTGCGTCATTCTGGAGCCCTCTCAAAGATGTCTCTGCTTTTCTCTCACCAATTTACTCCTCACCAGGCAGAGACCTTTGCTTAGATTCTTGGAGCGTTTCTCCAGCAAGATGGGTCCTAAGGGACTAAGTCATCCATTTTATAATAACTGAAACAGAGACCAGTGGTAGATGAAATTTGTGCCAAATCAACAGTGGGAAACCAGTCTCATGGGGAAAAAAAGAAGAATCGTGTTGGAAAACGTGTTTGGAAAACTCAGCAGTGGCCACAGGACTGGAAAAGGTCAGTTTTCCTTCCAATTCCAAAGAAAGGCAATGCCAAAGAATGTTCAAACTACTGCACAGTTGCACTCATCTCACATGCTAGTAAAGTAATGCTCAAAATTCTCCAAGCCAGGCTTCAGCAGTATGTGAACCGTGAACTTCCAGATGTTCAAGCTGGTTTTAGAAAAGGAAGAGGAACCAGAGATCAAATTGCCAACATCCGCTGGATCATCGAAAAAGCAAGAGAGTTCCAGAAAAACATCTATTTCTGTTTTATTGACTATGCCAAAGCCTTTAACTGTGTGGATCACAAGAAACTGTAGAAAATTCTGAAAGAGATGGGAATACCAGACCACCTGACCTACCTTGAGAAACCTATATGCAGGTCAGGAAGCAACAGTTAGAATTGGACATGGAACAACAGACTGGTTCCAAATAGGGAAAGAAGCATGTCAAGGCTGTATATTGTCACCCTGCCTATTTAACTTATATGCAGAGTACATCATGAGAAACTCTGGGCTGGATAAAGCACAAGCTGGAATCAAGATTGCCAGGAGAAATATCAATAACCTCAGATATGCAGGTGACACCACCTTTATGGCAGAAAGGGAAGAAGAACTAAAGAGCCTCTGAAAGTGATAAGCCTCTGAAAGTCTGATGAAAGTGAAAGAAGAGAGTGAAAAAATTGGCTTAAAACTCAACATTCAGAAAACTAAAATCATGGCATCTGGTCCCATGACTTCAAGGCAAATAGATGGGGAAACACCAGAAACAGTGGCTAACTTTATTTTGGGGGGCTCCAAAATCACTGCAGATCATGAAATTAAAAGATGCTGCAGCCATGAAATTAAAAGTTTTGTACAATACAGATGTGGGAATGATTTCTGAAAGCCAATTGACACAGTTAACCACAAGCAAATGAAAAACTTTTGTAGGGCAAAATTGATCCTACACTAGGAAAAAAATTAGAAATTCTGAAAATGTGAGTAAATACATACAATAGGAATATATATTCTATAATATATAGAAAGACATTTTACAATACAGTAAAGAAAACAGATCACCTAATAGAAACAAGGACCCAGGCCAGGAACATATGGATGGCATAAAGTTTATGCACATAGCATATCCGTATTATAACTGTGCCTGTAATTAAAGAAATACAAGTGAAAGTCAACACGATTCTTCTTTTTTTCCCCATGAGACTGGTTTCCCACTGTTGATTTGGCACAAATTTCATCTACCACTGGTCTCTGTTTCAGTTATTATAAAATGGATGACTTAGTCCCTTAGGACCCATCTTGCTGGAGAAACGCTCCAAGAATCTAAGCAAAGGTCTCTGCCTGGTGAGGAGTAAATTGGTGAGAGAAAAGCAGAGACATCTTTGAGAGGGCTCCAGAATGACGCAGGACACTCATGATCTGACTTGGCAAATTGCAGAGTCTCAGTTCATAGTTGACTTCTCAATTCCTGCCCAATTCTTTGATTATTATCTTTGATTCTATACTTTGGGATTTTTTTTTTCTGTTATGTTCCTTTTGTTATTGCTGTTTGGGTTTTGTTTTTGTTTTTCTGGCTGTGCCAGATGGGCACGTGGGATCTTAGTTCCCCAGTGAGGGATAGAACCCATGCCCCCTGCAGTGAAAGCAGAGTCTTAACCACTGGACCATAAGGGAAGTCCCTGATTCTACACTTTGGGCTGAGAAATTCTGTTACTCTGGAATTCCTGCCATGAACTTGAAATCCGGTTCAGATCAGATGAATAGATCACGAAGTCTCTTTGAAAGGTTACTTATCCTCCTACTTTATTCAACATCCTGTATAAAATGGGAACAGTTATTAGGCAATGCTATTAAAATGAAAGCAGGAATAAAATACAGTAATGAAAAAAACACCCCATGGAAAGAGAAAAAAGATAATATCAGGACAGGTGGCTCCTAGCTGCAGCTCCGCCCATGACTCCCCATGTAAAGTCTGATGATGCCCCTAGACGTCAGTTTTCTACTTTTCAAAATGAAGGTGTTTGTCTGGCTAATGTCCAACTCCAGTTCAACAGAATGTTGTGACTCTGAGCATCTGGGACAAGCTGAGAAGCTTGTGGTGTCTGTGCATGACCCCTGTCACACTGGACACCCGAGGGCAGATACACATGGCTGGTGGAACACAGTCTCTTCATCCAAGGAGCTTCTGGACAAGGAGAGCCTAAGAAGTGGCCAGAGAATGTCTGAGAATCATCAGTGACCCCGGGGCGCACACAGAGCGAGCAGGAATGACATCAGAGCTTCATCTCAGCAAAACGTTCCTCAGCTGGGGAGCACTGTGTCTCTGGCAGGCATGTGGTAGCACTTGAGCTGGTCCCAATTAACCGTATATTTCCTGGCTGCACTGCCCATTCTGGGACCCTCAGCAAGCGTCTCTTATTGACTTCACTAATATCATGCATTCAGAAAACTAACATCATGGCATCTGGTCCCATCACTTCATGGCAAATAGATGGGGAAACACTGGAACCAGTGGCTAACTTTATTTTTGGGCTCCAAAATCACTGCAGATGGTGACTGCAGCCATGAAATTGAAAGACGCTTACCCCTTGGAAGGAAAGTTATGACCAACCTAGACAGAATATTAAAAAGCAGAGACATTAACTTGCCAAAAAAAGGTCCATCTCATCAGTTCAGTTCAGTTCAGTCGCTCAGTCGTGTCCGACTCTTTGCGACCCCATGAATCACAGCATGCCAGGCATCCCTGTCCATCACCAACTCCCGGAGTTCACTCAGACTCACGTCCATTGAGTCCGTGATGCCATCCAGCCATCTCATCCTTGGTCGTCCCCTTCTCCTCCTGCCCCCAATCCCTCCCAGCATCAGGGTCTTTTCCAATGAGTCAACTCTTCGCATGAGGTGGCCAAAGTACTGGAGCTTCAGTTTTAGCATCATTCCTTCCAAAGAAATCCCAGGGCTGATCTCCTTCAGAATGGACTGGTTGGATCTCCGTGCAGACCAAGGGACTCTCAAGAGTCTTCTCCAACACCACAGTTCAAAAGCATCAATTCTTCGGCACTCAGCCTTCTTCACAGTCCAACTCTCACATCCATACATGACCACAGGAAAAACCATAGCCTTGACTAGACGGACCTTAGTCGGCAAAGTAATGTCTCTGCTTTTGAATATACTATCTAGGTTGGTCATAACTTTTCTTCCAAGGAGTAAGCGCCTTTTAATTTCATGGCTGCAGTCACCATCTGCAGTGATTTTGGAGCCCNGACCCTGATGCTGGGAGGGATTGGGGGCAGGAGGAGAAGGGGACACAGAGGATGAGATGGCTGGAAGGCATCACCGACTCGATGGACGTGAGTTTGAGTGAACTTCAGGAGTTGGTGATGGACAGGGAGGCCTGGCGTGCTGTGATTCATGGGGTCACAGAGTTGGACACAACTGAGCGACTGAACTGAACTGAATGCATATGGAGCTCTTATTGGAAACTAAGTACTCCACAGCACATGAACGATCTCATTTACCATCTATCTCTGATCCCTTGTCCACCTTGCAAGGGAGTCAATTATCTTCATTTTTAGAAGAAGGGACTGAAGGACTTCCATGGTGGTCCAGTGGTTAAGACGCCACACTCCAAATGCAGGGGTCCTAGGTTTGATCCCTGATCAGGGAACTAGATCCCACATGCTGCAACTAAAGCTCTGCATGCCTCAACTAAGAGCTGGCACAGGCAAATAAATAAATATTTGAAAAAAAAAAAATGTGAGGATGGAAGTTCAGAGAGGCTAAGTATCTTGCCCAAGGTCACAGAGCTAGGAAAAGTCAGAGCTAGGATTTGAGTTCCTGGGTGTTGGACTCTCAAGTCCGTGTCCTCGCATGTCCGCTGGGGTGTGTTCCAGGCCACACCACCACAGCTGGTGCTGTAAGCAGTCATCTGACTATGAGGGCTGTTAGCCTGCTTGGACGAGGTCTGTCTAATCCGTCATTTGTCATGTCATCTCCTACGCCTGAGGCAGCACCAGGCGCAAATAACTCAGCAGATATTTGTGGAAATGCTTTGAACTGTGGAAGTTTGGTGAGCAAACTCACTTACCTATTAATGAAGGGCTTCTGAGATGGAATCTTCAAGAGCAAAAGAACAGTCCAGTAGGTGGGAAACAGGGGGGAGGGCCCATCCCCATTGTCTGCATTTCTAAATTGGGTTTGGGCTTGGCAGCTCTAAGGGAAGCCTTGAGGCCAGAACAGCTAAGCTTTTGGAACTTTATGGGTCAAATGCAAATCACGTTCAGGAATGTGGCTTACCCGCCCCCTAGCACCCACCTGCCTTCTTCCTGCTCTGACCTTTATGATGAGCTGGGATGCCACGAAACAGGCCACAAGGCAGTGTCTGCCCCCTTGGGAGCACCGGCAGGCCCTCTTTCCCAGAGTACCAGGGGAGACCCCAGGCCCCTCCTCAAGGGCCTCCTAGCCTCACCGTCCGTGCTGGCATCATCTACCAGAATGATCTCCTTCAGCAGGATGGCAGGGGTGGTGTGCAGGACGCTGTACACCGTCCGCAGCAGTGTGGACCAGGCCTCATTGTGGAACACAATGATGACGCTGGTGGCAGGCAGCGGCGGGCAGCGCCGGAACTTCTGGTCAACACACCTGCAAGGATGAAAGTGCAGATACAGTTCTCCAGGTCCCCAGTAGTTCCAGGGGCAGGGAGGGCTGTGTCCGCAGATTCCTCTGCTCCTCGGAATCCCCAGCCTACATTCCCCTTCGGAGCTGGGAATAGTGGCATGCTTTTTCCAGCTTATCCACTATTTGCCACCTACTCTAAGCCTCTGCACAGGCGCTAAGCAACCCACTCCAAAACCTGTCTCTCCGGACTTCCCTGGTGGTCCAGTGGCTGAGACTCTGCACTCCCAATGCAGGGGGCTTGGGTTCGATCCCTTGTCAGGGAACTAGATTGCATGTGCTGCAGCTATTGCATGCCATAACTGAGATATCCCTCATGCCACAACTAAGATCAAAGATCCTGTGTATAGTGACTAAGACCCAGCATGGCAAAAAACAGATGGTCCCCCCCAAAAAACCCTAAGCCTACTTCCCTGACCTGAGGTCCCAGAGGGAAGGTAACAAAGGGCAACTCTGACATCTGGAAAAAGTTGACTACAAATTCCATATTCAGTGAGAGGGAAAGAAAGGCTTTACTCTTTACAATGAACATTCCACTGGAACCCATTTCCTCATGCATTCCCTGTAATCCGATACTATTATCACAAACACTTTCCTGGGACTTTTCTCTACCCTCATCCACTCCAATCACTCTGGGGCACTAGGCGGCACTGTCTGCCTCCCTCCCCAACACGCCATTCAGGTGGGGGTGGGAATGTGTCAATGCTGGATCTCAAGGAACTGTGCAGCCTAAATCATTCTTTCTTTCTTTAAAATAGTATGTATTTATTTATTTGGCTGCACCGGGTCTAAGGTGCAACATACAGGATCTTTAATCTTATTTGCAGACTATGGGATCTAGTTCCCTGACCAGGGATTGAACCCGGTCCCCCTACATTGGGAGCGGGGAGTCTCAGCCACTAGACTGCCAGGGAAGTCTCTGAAGGCCCTTTTTAAACTCCCTCTGCTGGTCAAAGAGATTTCTCAGGGGCCCTCCAGAGAAGACTCCCAGACCTCCTCCACTGGCTGCCCTCAGGCCCACTCCCTTCCCTGTGAGGAGTCCTGGTAACTCAGGGTGGCTCCACGTTCTAGGCCTGTAATACTTGGTCCAAGTCTGAGGAACTCCAGGTTCACAGCCGTAAAGAATCACGAACCTGAGAATGGAAACTGCCATGTGTGGGCATGAATGCTCAGTGGCATCCTAGTCACTGTGACCCCATGGACTGCAGTTCACCTCTGTCGATGGGATTCTCCAGGGAAGAATACTGGAGTGGGTTTCCATTTCCTGCTCCAGCAGATCTTCCTGACCCAAGGATGGAACCCAGGCCTCCTGCATCTCTTGCTCTGCAGGCAGATCCTTTGTGGCTGTGCCACTGGGGAAGTCCCTAACTGCCATGTGAGAAAAGGCCAAAAACGGTATTCCTCTTGAGTTGGGAATGACAATGTCTACACGAGAAAGACACAAAACCTTTGACGGGAGGCCAGTAAGAACACAGACTGAAGTGGCTACAGCTCAAAGATCTAAGAGCTGGTTCACTGCCCAGGACTGAAAGTACAAACAGGTTCAAATAACTGGTTGGAATGGGTTCATGGCCCTGTGAGTCTTCACTGAAAGAAACCAGGAGGTGAGCAGCAATCCTCACCACCAGGGCTGCTTTCGGGAAAGGTCCTTTGTCAGGAGCTCAGCGGCAGAGTCCTGCAGTCTCCAGCCTCTCGGCAGAGGCAAGGCCCCCAAGTCTGTGGGCTGCAGTCAGGCACTCCTAGTCACCCCCTGGCCCACTGTGGTCCCCGTCAGGAGTTCCTTTTTCTGGATCCTGTCACCTTCACAATTGTTTTTCACTCTCACAGGTCTCCCTGAGACTCTGGCCTGACCATGATGCCCTTGAATCCCAACCCCTGGGATAACGACAATGGCTCAGGAAAAGAAATGAGAGCTTAGAGGAAACCCTTGCCCACATTCTAAAATCCCTGTCAGGGACATCCCTGGTGGTCCAATGGTTAAGAATTTACCTTCCAATGCAGGGGACGCAGGTTTGATCCCTGGTTGGGGAACTAAGATCCCACATGCCTTGGGGCAACCAAGCCTGCATACCACAACTGCTGAGCTGGAGCCGCAACAAAGACCCGCCGCAGCCAAATAAGTAAATAAATATTGACACAAAATAAAATCCGTGTCAGCCCTTTACACTGGCTGTGGACGTCCCAGCCACGCCTTTGGCAGAATCCTGGCCTCACCCGGGGACGCGGTGCTACTTACTCGGGGGGTCGGGTGTCCGGCCCCAGGGCCCTCTGCAGGGAGATGCGGTCACTGGCAAAGGCGTTGAAGCAGTGCTTCTTATAGCCCTCTTCCTTTTCCTGGGTCTCCTGGGGCGTCCACTCTTTCTTCTGAAACGCTTTCCCGTCTGCTCCAGGGCCATGGGGGTCCTGTGGCGGCCGTTCCCAGAATGGCTTCAGCTCAGCTGGGGTGTAGAAGCCTGGGAGGCAGGACTGGTTGGTGGAGGCCACTGTCTGCTGGGGCTCCGGAGCCCTGATCTGGAACTTGGGCATCGAGTCCCTGAGGTTGTGCACGGCCCCCAGCATGAGGTCCAGGACGTGGTCCTTCTGGCTCACCAACGATCTCAGCCATGGCTTCTCTGTGGCCTGCTCCCTGCCGCTTACGTCCCTCTGCAGGATGAAGAGAAAGAGCACGAAGGCGCTGCCCACCATGACCAGGCGCACGGCCATGTGGCGTCTGCGGAGCAGCGCATCCTCTGGAACCGACGGGGACCCCGGCTGAGTCAGCTCCGACTGCTGCGCCTGGCCCTGGAAACAGCGCGAGGTGTCGTGGTGGCCACACCCTGGGGCCTCAGCCTGAGAAGAGGGGATGAGAGAGAGAAATGAGCCAAGGCAGGTGGAGGAAGGGAGTCAGGGGATTTGCGGGTTCTTGTCCAGGCTCTGCTGCTGAATGGTGACATCACCTTAGTCCAATCACGTTACTTGTCTGCACCTAAATTGTCTCCATCCAGATAATAAGGAAAATGGACCCTGTTTCTTTTCTGCTCTAAGATTCTGACATTCATGGATCTAGAAGAACTGGAACATTGAAACGCTACATGAAGAAATCTAATCAATGTAACCACTTTTTGAAACAATCTGTCTTTTTCTAGAAAAATTTAAAATGTTCACACCCCATGACCCCTGCTATTCCTCTCCTGGTTTTATATCTCAGATAAACATATGCCCAAAGGCATGCACAAGAACATTTCTAGTAGTACCCACAAAAAAGGCAAAAATTAGAAATAATCCAAATGTCTATTGGTGTTATAATGAATAAACAGTGTGAAATATCCACAGCACATGGACTGCACAACCGTGACAAAGAATGTACCATATCTACATGCCACAACACAGATGCAAAGTTGAGTGAAAAAAAAAAAAACCAGAAGTTTCTGAAGAGGGAGGAAAGACATGAGCATAAAGGCACATGGGGGAACTTCAAAATAAGCTTTTTTTAAAAAAAGTGAACGGTGGCTGCTGGCAGCACTGCTCATTCTTTATACCCTATGCATATTTTATCAATATTTTCTGTATCTACTCATATTTAATAAAAAAATAAAAAACATATTTAAATCTAAGATTCTAATGACAGCACATTCTAGGCAGGACCATGGCCCCGAGCATCAAACTCATGTATGTGGTACCAGGCTCAAAGGAAGAGTGTTTGCAAAACTTTCTGCCAACAGTTCTGCAAGTATAAGGCTCATGGGGTAAGCACTAGATGCTGCTGCAACAGACCTGTGCACAAATTCTAGATCTGCAGCTTCTAACAGTAATAGCACCTACCCCCCAGAGTTGTTTGTTGTAAGGATTAAGTTCAATGAAATAATTCCTGGAAAAGCTTAGCCATCTCTGCACCCAGTCAATGCTCAAAAAGTGTTAGTTTTTATCAGTAGTAGCTGTGTGACCCTCCGCACATGACTTAATCTCTCTAAGCCTCAACTTCCTCATCTATAAAGTGGGAGTAACTAATACCTAACCCACAGGGGGTGTGAGGATTAAGTCAGAAATAATGTATATAAAATACTCAGCCTAGTGTCTGGCACAGACCAAGTCCTCAATTATTTCTGTGGTTGTCATTAATAAATTGCTGCTCAGTTTCCCAGCAATTATCCTCAGGCAACTGGTCTTTGGCCAAAGCCACACTCATTACTCTGTCTCACTTACAAGGAACTTCAGTTGAGCTGTGTTAAACACACGAGCTGCTACCTACGGAGAAGCCCGGTGTTTGGAGTCATCTGGGTCCACTTGGGGCACATGTGGCTGTCATGATGTCAAGTGGGAACAGGGGTCATTTTGGGCAGGGGGGGAGATGTTCTCTTTTAAAACCTCAGATTCATGCATATAGCAAACAAACACTAAGTATTGTTGTGCATAGGTGAAGGTGAAGTCGCTCAGTCGTGTCCGACTCTTTGCGACCCCGTGGACTGTAACCTACTAGGCTTCTCCGTCCATGGGATTCTCCAGGCAAGAATACTGGATTGGATTGCCATTTCCTTCTCCAGGGGATCTTCCCGACCCAGGGATCGAACCCAGGTCTCCCACATTGGAGGCAGATGCTTTAACCTCTGAGCCACCAGGGAAGCTGTGCATAGGAAGCTGAAATTGTGCACCTACTGTATGAAGCAAGCATGAAGCAAGCACCTTTGTGTGTAGCAAGCACATTGAATTTCTGCCTGTATATAGCCACATACTGAATGCCTACCACATACATAGCAAGCATGTGCTGAGTGCCTACTGTATACAGCAAAATACCTAAGCACCTACTTCTCACAAATATGTTGAGTATCTACTGTATAGAGAAGCATTTTAAATGCCTGCTGTATATAAACATGTTGAGTGCTTTTTGCAAAAAAAAAAAAAAAAAAAAGATTCAGCAGCAGCATCAAAAATCTAATAAGGTTAAATCTTTTCGAGCATCTATTTTATATTAGGTATTGTCTGGGAGATAGAGGAGATTTGTTGATCCTGCCAGTATTGAGTGAATTCCTGCTTTACGCCAGGTACTCTGCCAGATGGTGGCCAGCCAGAAGGTGAGCAAGCTACACTGCGGGGAGGACCATGTGAAGCCCTGCTTTTGACAAAGGACTGTGTGCAATAGGGGCTGTTTCTCCCCCAAGTCTGGTGACCTCCCCGACCTTGCCAGCCACACTTCTGGTAATCGCCTCCTGTGCAGAGAGCCCAGCATTCAAGGAGAGTACAGTCAATTGGGGGAGTCAAATTTTAAGCAGAGAGGCACCCAGCCTGAGAGAGGCATCCTTGGGGACAGAGGGAGAGAGGATGCAGCAAACTCACTGAGTCGGGGAGGGTGATGTTCCTTAAGTCCCTCTGGAGAGAAACTTGGGCTGAGCCCTAACCCACAAGTAGGAGTTGGCTGGTGACGTGAGCACATTTCAGGCAGAGGGAACAATATATAGAAAGCCCTAGATGCAAGAGACAGCATGATCCATCAGAGAACTCCAAGGAATTTGGTTTGGTGGGAGTATGAAGCCTGATGGGAGTAGCAGGTGATGGGTTTGGAGAGGTGGCTTGAAACCAAGTCATCAAAGCAAAGAGTTTGCCCTTGACCCGAGGTATGGGAAGCAGTAAAGATTAGTGGGAGCCCAACATTAGTCCATGGGGTCACGAAGAGTTGGACACTTAACTGAGCAACTTCACTTTCACTTTTCACTTTCATGCATTGGAGAAGGAAAGGGCAACTCAATCCAGTGTTCTTGCCTGGAAAATCCCAGGGATGGCGGAGCCTGGTGGGCTGCCATCTATGGGGTCGCACGAGTCAGACACGACTGAAGTGACTTAGCAGCAGCAGCAGCAACATTACAAGAAGAGCAGTGTGACAGCTGGTGGAGGGTGTCTAGGAGATGCCCCTGACTGGCAGCTGGATGACCAGCTAAGAGGAACTAGGGGCATCTGACCCAAGATAGCAGCAGTGCGGATGAGGGAGGAGGGTGTGGTGCTAGGGGAACTTCCTTGGGTGATGAGGCGGGACAGTTCATCCTAGCTGGGACACAGAGGGACACAGAGAGGTGTGAGACCACCTCTTTCCCCAACAGATTTTAAAATCTAGTTGGAGTGTTACCAAGAACTGGTGGCACTGGGTTCAGGGAGCACCGGTCCCTGGAGGGAATAGGAGCAGGAAAAAAATCTATTTCTAAATACTCTTTTGCACTTTGAACCCTGACAACATTATCTATTCAAAAAGTAATACAATTCGAACTGAATAAGAGCACAGACAAGGAGAATACCCCGCTGGCTTGAAGAAGGCTTCAAGGAGGAAATGGAGATTCAATGTAGAGGCGCTGGACTGTCTAGGGGTTGCTGGGGTGGTTGATGCCTGAACTTGACATCTCATCAATTCTGCAACTGCCCCAGCTAAGCACAGACCAAGCACCACAGAATGGGGAAGTGTTTGCTACAACAGGGTTGAACCATCTGAACGTGGCATCTCCCCTGACACTTTGTCTGTCTACCTTCTGCTCCAACAAGAAGGAGGGAGCACAGGTAGAAACAAAGGCATGGTACAGGCATAACCTGGGAGTTACTGTGCAGTCAGTTCCACACCACATCAAGAAAGTGGGTCACACAATGTTTTGGTTTCCTAGGACATATAAAAGCTATGTCTATACCATACTGTAGTCTACTAAGTGTGCAATAGCATTATGTAAAAAAAAAAAAAGTACATACTTTAATTAAAAAATAACACTTCCAGGAACATTTCAGCGATAGATTTGCTGGATATAGGGTTGCCACAAACCTTCGATTTGTAAAAAATGCTGTATCTGTGAAGCAAGATGAGTAAAGCACAATAAAACGACATATGCCTACAAAATTTAGTTATCAGATGCTGCCAAGTGCTTAAGACTCACCTCCTCCAGGAAGGCCTCCCTGACTGACTCACTCAGAACCACCCAGGTCACTCCAACTCCCTCGTCTTGGCATCGCAGTGTGATTCACCTTTGTTTCTTTGTTCCCTCCTAAAGAGAGACTTGGGGTTAAACTGAGCTCTTCCCAGGCATCTGCTCTCTCAATCCAGCCTGGCTGTCTAAGGCTTTCTCTCTGGTGCTTGCAGTTCCTCAAGGTACTAACCACATCCTGAAATGAAACAAGACACCTGTGATTAGCCTTGGCAGTAAGGGACTCTGGTTTGTTTGCTTGGCATACAGGCGATGGGAAAGAGTCTCTTCGAAGGGACACAGAATCCAGTGTAAGTCAGAAGACTCTGGCTTTAAGGATTCCTGCTCTCTGCGTAGGAGACGATTACCAGAAGTGTGGATGGCAAGGTCAGGGAGGTCACCAGACTTGGGGGAGAAAGAGGCCCTATTGCACACAGTCCTTTGTCAAGAGCGGGGCTTCACATGGTCCAGCTTCTGACTGGCCAAGAGGTCCACCGGCAAGTATGCCCAAGGCCCTCAACCACTCATTCCCTCCTGCTGCTGCTAAACTTTCATTCCCAACTCTTTTTCCTCCAGCCACCCTTGGGATTGCAAAACATCAGACCATCTTGATTTTAGTACTGAGATGATACCAGAAATCCTCTTATTCTGGGAACATTTTCTAGACTGAACAAATTGGACCTGTTTTCCTGGCCTCCCCAGTCAGAATACAAATTTACCTTTTGTCACTGGTATAAGGGAACTGAGGCTTCACCCAGTCCAATGTCTATCAAATCGTTGATTGCAACTCATTACAGGATTGTGAAAGACATTTAAAACGTTAGAAATCAGCATGGAAAAAAATTATTTAAAAGATCAGACTAGACCAGAGCAAAAAAGTATTGTTTTGTTAAAATTTCATTTTGGTTATTACACATACATATAAGAGTAAGTGTACCAAAAGTCCTAGTACAATCTTGTGCTTTAATAACTTTGGAAGTATAAATGCCACAGGCTTACAAAGAACATCATTTGAACGTTTAAATTTCTTTCACCTCGTTTCTATGAATTTTGAATAATAAATTATTATTTTAATGTCTGTCTCCATCCATTGAAGATGATAAACATTTCCTGATACAAAATTAAAATGAAAAGTTGTTATTCAAAATTCACATAGATGAAAAGAATCACATTTTCAAATGATGGTTTTTGTTAGTTTGTAGAATTCATACCTCTTAGGCGATTAAACTGTAAAATTTTCCTAAAGGTTAGGACTCAGCGCTTTCACTGCTGTGGCCTGGGTTCAATCCCTGGTTGGAGAACTAAGATCCCACACAACAAAGCTTTCCTGAGACTTTTGAGATGCCCTGTCACATATGAGGATACTAAGTTTTCTTGTAAAATGCCCCCCTTCCAACCTCTACCCATCCCCCCATCCCCTCCCCTCTCCTTCCACCACCTTCCCCAGGTCCAGTCAAAAAGCCAGTGATACAGTCTAATTCCTCCATTTTACATCCTGGTTTCCTCCAAGAAACCTTCCTAGGTCTCTTGCAGAATTTATATCTCTAGTCTCACCCCCTTGTGTGCGTGCTAAGTCGCTCCAGTCCTGTCTGACTCTGTGCGACCCCATGGACTGTAGCCCGCCAGGCTCCTCTGCCCATGGAATTCTCCAGGTAAGAATACTGGAGTGAGTTGCCCGTGCCCTCCTCCAGGGGATCTCCCCGACCCAGGGATGGAACCGATTCTCTTATGTCTCACATCTTATGAACCCATGTCTCTCAGGTCTCCTGCACTGGCAGGTGGGGTCTTCACCACTCGTGCCACCCGGGAAGCCCCTCACCCGCTTAGCAAACTGTTTATGCTTCTACTTTGATCTTTTCACAGTCTCTCCTCTCTCACACCTTTGTGAACTGGACCAGAGAGAGCAAGTTGTCTTCAGCTTTTTGTTGCTTGCAAAGTTCTGACACAAGTTTGCATGCAGCAGGCACTCCAAAAACTCTTTTGTTAAATGACATGAGACCAATAGGGCTAACATGACCCATTTAAAGCCACAAAGGTGAGCCCTGGCTTCACTGAATGATGTTTTGAACGCGTTTGTGCATGTGAGTTACACGATAGTCTGTTGCTACACACCAGTGAGCCACTTAGACCAGGTCCGTCTGAGCCCAGTACTCTTATTTGACAGCGAGGCCAGTTTGGTTAGGTGACTTCTCTCGTGTCACAAGCTCATGGCTCCCGGGAGCAGGTGTCCATCTCTCAACTCCCAGGCACTGCTCTGCTCCCACCATTTTACCTTCCCCTTGGAGGTCACCTGGGGAGTTTGGGGACTAGGTCTGAGTCTCCTGAACCTGGAGCAGGGCTATTTTCCAGAAACTCCCTATTTCACTCATAGACACTGTGCTCCCAACCTCTACCCATCCCCCCATCCCCTCTCCTCTCCTCCCATCACCTTCCCCAGGCTTGCCCTCCTCTAATTCTCACCTAGGACCACAAATGATTTAAAGATGCCACAAAAGTAGTTCCCAGGTAAAGTTTCGGCTTTAGTGAGAACCAGGGTCAGCTACCCTTGCTGGCCAGGTGGCCTATTTATAACAAAGCTTCTTTCTGTTTATCTAGGGAGCTGCTCACCTCCTAGAGACGTGGCAGCCAGGAAGTTAGCAGTGGCAACACCACCAACAGGGATGTTTGCTTAAGTTAGTCAGGCTGTCGCTCAATTACAGGTTTCTTGAAAAGCGATGCCTGTCGCCACTCTCACAAGGAGCAGGCGTGTGACGGAGCTAACACCACGGCGGGGAGCACGCAGGTCCATTTCAAGCTACTGGTTGTGGGGAGGGGGCCAAGAGGCTGTTTTGGACAAATGATTCTCCCTTTTTTCCTTCCGGGCAGCACTTTCTCACTTATCAAAACCAACCCCACCTGCACTTCACTTCCTGTGTTCTCATGCTGTGAACAAAGTAACAAATTATCTCCTCCAAACCCCTCCTTCCATTCTGACCTTTTTGATTACAGAATGCTGGTAGGTTTTCACTTTTCCCCATAATTACACCTTCAGAACACTTCAGCTTTCCCTCTCAACACTAGAGCTGCAGTACTGTGGCTTTATTTTCCCAGAAAGACTCACTGAAAGTTATTCCAGTAGCAAGTCTATTAAGTTTTCTCCTCGGCTGATCTAGGTTCATCTTTTTCTTTGCATAACATTTTAAGCTTTAGTTGCCCAAACACAGATTTTTCCGTTGAAAAAAAAAAAAAATTGAACTTGACTCATGCTGTGTACCTAGAATAGGCTTGGCTCATAGCAGGTGCTCAGCAAATGTTTCTTGATCTAGTCCAAGTTTGTTAAGTTACTGAAAAATCAAAATAATACGTGACCAAGCAGGAAGTTCACCAGCTCACAGGTTTTTGTTACTAGAGGATCTCCAGGTCCTGCCAGGTTCGGCAGGGATATGTAACCATTTCAAGCTGAGCCTTGAGAGTCCTCAGAACCTAGGGATGAAGAACCCTAGGTGGGCATGGGCTGGGATTCCCTGATCACTTAGGAACCCTGGTGACAATCAGGTTGGGTTTGAGAGAAAGCCTGGGTTGGGGGCGGGGGAGAAAAAAAAATTGAACTGAGTCTTATCATCCATCACCTGGCAAGGGGAGAGGGATGGATGAGGGTATTTACAGAAGGGGTATTCCTGAAGGCTTGCGCTCATCTTCAGATTGAGGGGCAGGTGATGGGAGAGGACAGAACTGAAGCTTTCCCTCTCTCTTCAGTGTACGGTGGGCTCCCGGCTGTCGGACTTCTACCCAGGGCCCCTGGATACTCAACGTGCCAAACCCTGAACTCAGAGTCTGTGGCCTGCTCCCTAAGCTGGCTAGCCTTCCCAATTTCCCCATTGAGGCCAGCAGCGTCGAAACCCTGGAAACTACTCTTGCCCCTACTCGACTCCCAGGTATGGAGTTTCTAAATGGGTTTCAATGTCAGGTTCACTCCATGCACGCCCCCAAGTCCTGCTGATTCATTCTTTGCTCCTGGATCCTCCTCTTCCTCTGCCCTTTCAAAACCATTCTCTGAGACTGTGCTCTTATACCCAGCATCTGGAGGATCAGCAGAAGTTGCCTGCCAGCTTCCTGTGCCTCAGGCCTCTCTCTCCCTTTCACAGTTTAGAAGGGCCATATTCATATTCCTTTCGCGCCATTTGACTGTAGCAGAAACATGGCCTTGGCAGTCTGCTTCCTGTTTGTTCCTCACCCGCATTGGCTACCTCTTCCTCTTCAAAGCATTTTCCTTGTGTTCTTGCTAAGGAGATCAAATAGCCAACATCCATTGGATCATCGAAAAAGCAAGAGAGTTCCAGAAAAACACCTACTTCTGCTTTATTGACTACGCCAAAGCCTTTAACTGTGTGGATCACAACAAACTGGAAAATTCTTCAAGAGATGGGAATACCAGATCACCTGACCTGCCTCCTGAGAAATCTGTATGCAGGTCAAGAAGCAACAGTTAAAACCAAACATGGAGCAGCAGACTGCTTCCAAATTGGGAAAGGAATACATCAAGGTTGTATATTGTCACCCTGTTTATTTAACTTATATGCAGAGTACCTCATGCAAAATGTATGGCTGGATGAAGCACAAGCTGGAATCAAGATTGCTGGGAGAAATAACCTCGATATGCAGACACCACCCTCATGGCACAAATTGAAGAAGAACTAAAGAGCTTTTTGATAAAAGTGAAACAGGAGAGTGAAAAAGTTGGCTTAAAGCTCAACATTCAGAAAACTAAGATCATAGCACATGGTCTTATCACTTCATGGCAAATAGATGGGGAAACAATGGAAACAGTGAGAAACTTTATTTTCTCGAGCCCCAAAATCACTGCAGATGGTGACTGCAGCCATGAAATCAAGACACTTGTTTCTTGGAAGAAAAGCTATTTTCAACCTAGACTGCATATTAAAAAGCAGAGACTACTTTGCCAACAAAGATCCGTCTAGTCGAAGCTATGGTTTTTTTTCCAGTAGTCATGTATGGACGTGAGAGTTGGAGTGAAAGAAAGCTGAGCACCAAAGAATTGATGCTTTTGAACTGTGGTGTTGGAGAAGACTCTTGAGAGTCCCTTGGACTGCAAGGAGATCCAACCAGTTTATCCTAAAGGAAATCAGTCCTGAATACTCATTGGAAGGACTGATGCTAAAGCTGAAACTCCAGTACTTTGGCCACCTGATGTGAAGAATTGACTCACTGGAAAAGACCCTGATGCTGGGAAAGATTAAAGGCAAAAGGAAAAGGGGACAACAGAGGATGAGATGGTAGGATGGCATCACCAACATGAGTTGAGTAAGCTCAAATCATGAGTTGAGTTTGAGTAAGCTCGGGAAGTTGGTGATGGACAGGGAAGCCTGGTGTGCTGCAGTCCATGGGGTTGCAAAGAGTTGGACACGACTGAGTGACTGAACTGAACTGAGAGCAAATTATGTTTCTTTTCTCGAATTCTTACCTGAAACTCCCCTCCTCCAAGAGGCCTTCTCAGACTAAAGTGCATCTTACTGCCACTAGTATTGGGCATATTTTTTTCCAAATTTCACGGCCCATGTTTCTTCACGCAGGACTTCCCCACTAGATTTTATGGGGGAGGGAGAACCAACAGGTCTAGACATTGGGCTGCCTAGGTTCCCTTTTCTTTCATCTTCTCAAATCTTTAAATCCTGGTCCCCAATCTTCTGCCTGTAGTATGTTTTGCCCAACTAGTTCCCCTAACCTTCCTATCGCTGCAGCGTCCCTCCAACCTGAGGTATCTGGTTGTTAATTCCACGCCCTGATCTGTCTACTCTTTGTTTTCTTCTCTCCGCAGAGCTGAGGGTGAGGATCGGGTTTCTTCCTTTCTTCAAATCTCTACCCAGGACTGAGGACCACGCTGCACAGGAGACCAGAGAATAACCTGACCTCCCAGGGCTCTCAGGTGCCACAAAAGAGTCTTGTAACAGTCCTTCTTCTCCCCAGACTGAGGCCATCCTTGTTCACTGGGCAAGCCTTGTACACAGCACAATTACAGCTTTGAGCTCAACACAGAACAGGCACTGCCCTGCACTTGACCTCTCTTTCATTCAAACTCTCACTCTCATTCCCATCAAATGAGTAAGGGTATGTTGGGCTTTCCCAGAGAGGGGCAGAGGGCTGTACGATGAGCTGAGTTCACCCAAATCTTTGGCACAGCCACTGGGTCCACCCAGGACAGAGAAACTCACTTTGGACCTCAGCTTTACTTCTAAGGCTGGAGATGTCAGAACATGTCCATGAAGCCAGAGGAGGTTCAGGACAATACCAGAGCCTTTTAAAAATATGACTGCTTACCATACCAAAGCAAGACACAGTTGTCTTTTTCCATTTTACATATACGGAAACTGAAGCCCATGGAGGTTTGGTAACCTGACCAAGGACACACAGCTATGAAATGGCAGAGGCAGAATTTGCTCCCAAGCCTACATCTCTCCAAAGCCCACTATCTTAACCATAGCACCATTCTTCCTTGCAGTTGGCTGGTGCTTGGAGCTTTGACAAAGCATTTTCATATACACCTTCTCATTTGTTCCCCACCCAGGGAGTGTTTATGTGATTTGGCCAAGGTCAGACAGCTAATTCAGTGACAGAGCTGAGCCAGCTCTCCGCCTCCATTATACCCACTCCCTTGGCCCTAGGGCTAGTTGTCCCTTTGATTCCTGATTTCTGTTCTAGGCAATGGCTATATGGGCTAGGCCCAAGGTCGTATCTCCTGTTCAAGTTTCTCCTAGCTGAATTTGGGGCTGAGATGTTTCTGATCTCAGGCAGTTTTTGACATGCCTCAGGGCTTCCCTTTTCAGGCCTGAGTTCTTCCATGTGGGTAGGAGTCAGCTGTTCTGCTAACTATAGGCAGTGATTACCAAGGATGAGAGCTTTTGAGGCAGCCCGGTATTCGTGTTTCCACCAGCTCTAGACTACCTTCCCATTGACAGGACTGCTCTGCTAGCTGCCCTGGTGCCCCTGAAAGTTGTTTTGTTACCTCTGGGTGCCTAAAGTGAACGGCGCTGTTAAGGAACAGGCGGTCAGGAAGTAACTCAATGATACTGGCTTCTGCTGGATAACTTGAACTAAAGTAAATTTCAAACCCCTCACCTTAGCTTGCACTATTGATCACATGCATTTGCCTGTCTCATCCTTTTCACTCTTCCTGTAATGGGCAGAGACACAGCTCATTCACCGAGAGAATGGGGCGTGGGCAGTGTACACATATCTCTGGCAAAAGGAGCACAAGCCCCAGGTTCTTTGGTGTGTCCAGAGTTGTTAACCTCCTGCAGTGTCTGCAAACTGCATTTGCAGGTCTGGCAGTGCACTGAGAGTGCAGTGTTAGAAACCTCCTTGTGAATGTTGCAATGGGGTGGTTGGCTAATAGCGGGGTCTGCTTTATGCTGTGCTGGCAAATTGACACCTCACCATCCCCATACATACAGACGAGCCCTATCCTAACCTCTGCAGTGGTCAGTGTCTGGGATGATAGGCTGTGGGGGCAAGTAACAAACTATTTCTCCTTTTGGTTGGCCTGGGGTTTGGAACAAGTGACGAGAAATCAGGAAGTCGGTGACAGTCACAGTCATGAACACCCATCAGACTCCCTCCCAACAATACTGAGCACACAGTTCCTGCCCCTTAAAGGCCAAAGTCTCCACAGGGAGGATGTCTGGGACCCTGCCCTCACCAGGGAGGCTTCTCTCGCCCGCTCACCCCTTCTGCTCAGGAGCCGCGCCACCCGGGCAGGAGGGAACCTCTCTGCAAGGTTTTCTGCAGCTGAGCACAGGGGCTGGCCCAGCGCGGGGCGATGGGGACACAGAAGGGGTGCCAGGGCATGGGTGAGGGGCAGAGGCTGCAGAGCCCCAGAGGCAGTGCAGCTCTCCCACCCTGCCCCTCCAGGACCCAGAGACCCCAGCTTTTCTTTCAACCTTTAAGGAAGGCGCGAAGGTGTAGGGAGTCCTACCGAGGGAGGAGCTAGCGGCCACCACGACAGACGGCCCAGCCCGGCCCTGCCCCTTCGTGTCACTGTCGGGGGTGGCGAGGAAGAGGAGGGGAGAAGATCGGCGGAGGCGGAGGTGGATGGGGGACGAGGGCTTGGGAGAAGCGAGCTCGACCGGCAGGAAGTCCCAGGAAGCAGGAAGGCTCTGGGTTCTAAGTCCAGAGAAGGGTGGCGGGCTGCTTCTGCCGCTTACCTGTGGTGCCCAGGCGGAGCCGCAGCCGCGCGGCCGTGCAGCTCACCGGTTTCCCGACGGGACGTCCTGGAGGGCGGGGCCGGAGGGGCCCTGCCCGGCCGCTGGGGCGCGTCCTCCCCGCCCCTCCCGGGTCAGGTGCTGGGGCTGAGCTCCCCAGCACTGCTCGGCGCCGCGGAACGCCGGCTTGCTGCGGGGCCGCCCCGAGCCCATGCACCCCGCCCCCGCCGCCGCGGCTGGGAGCCTGGCTGCTCCGGCTTCCCCAGATCTCAGCAAGTTGCGGGGGCCAGTCTCCGCGGCCAGGCTCTCGGCGTCGATAAAGACTGGAGGGTCCTGGCCACCACAAAGGCGACAAGCGCGAGCCGCCGGCGTGTGCTTGGAACCGCCGCGTGCGGCGCGCGGGCTCAGTGGCCATGTGGCCGCAGCGCTCGGAGTCTGGAGGAAGAGGCTCGGGAGCAGAGAAACGCCGCCGGACAGAGAGGCACCCGGGGGCTCCGTCCCAGGTTTGCTTCTCATCGGGAGGAGTGGTCTTGACCAAATGATTCCTCCCCTTCATCCAACAATAAGAGCAGGGAATTTGCTGTGTGCCACGAACAATGCTAAGGTCTTCATGTGCCGGGTCTCAGGTAAACACTAGCCCCAGCAAATAACTACGATTATTCTCCGGAATATACACGGAAGGCGGTTGACCACATTGCTGGAGAGTGCGGCTCAAAGTAGATCAGCGGCTTCAGCATCATCTGATAAACTGTTAGAAATGTAAATTCTCAGGTCCCACCTCAGACCTAAATCATAAGAAACTTGGGGGATGGGGCCCAGTAATTTGTATCTTTATAAGGCCTCCAGGTAATTCTGGTGCATTCTCAACTTTGAGAATCACTGAGCGAGTAGTGTCAGAGCTGGAATAAAATCCAAATAAGTTCAGTCCCTAAACCCACGCTCTGACTCATTACCACCCCCACCCTCAGGCTGTTCACCGGGGTTCTGTGATGTAATCTTTTGGGTCCTTGTCTCAGTAATAGAGAAGGACCACTCCAAATAGCCGATAATTTGGAAATGTTCTATGGCAGAAAATTCAACCACCAATTCTGTTTTTCTTTTGTCTTGATGTTTAAATGAATTTGTATTTCTAAGTTCATAAGACCCCGGGGGCAGGGGTGTGGGTGGGTAGATCTGAGCAAGAAGGCAGTTGTGACAAGAACCTGGAAGAGCTGGGGAAGTCACTGGGGATTAACAGCTGGATGAGAGAAGTAACCTTGTTTTCTAATCTGGAACCCCACAGTAGAACTGAGCTATTCAAAAGGAGGTCAGAGCTTCTCCAGTGATGCATTCTGGAGAGAGGAGGCCAGTGGAGCAGGGAGAAGACCTTGCCCCCCTACACTAGACCAGGAAGTGGGTGAAGGATGGATGTTCCTAAAGGAGTAGAAAAGCGAGCTATCCACTCAGTCTTGGCTTGCTCCCCTGTCTCCTCCCCTAATACCAGCCAAGTGGCTGAGTAATTCCCCTGCCCTCAATTCCCTGCTTTCCACATTAGAGACTCTGGGGTTTAAAGGGACTTCCCAGGTGTCTCAGTGGTGAAGAATCCATCATCTCAATGCGGGAGACATGGGTTCGATCCCTGGATCAGGAAGATCCCCTGGAGGAGGAAATGACAACACACTCCAGTATTCTTGCTGGGATAATAACCCCATGGACAGAGGAGCCTGGTGGGCTACACTTCATGGGGTCACAAAGAGTAGGACATGACTGAGTATGCACACACGCTGGGGTTTAAATTTCTAAAGAGACTTTATATAGCATTTGCCTTGATCATCTGTTTTGTTTCCTTTACAGACCCTCAGGGTTCATTCTAACCTCACTGCTTCAGCTGCCACCACTGTCACTCGCCTGATTCCACAGCTGCCTTTCTCAGAATAAGGACATTTCCGTTGAAGACTGTGGGATGTTGCCCCTCATTTCTCTCTTTCTGGATGCTCTACACTCCTGTGCAGGTCTTTGCTCCGCTCTTCCTCTGACTCTGCTCTGTAACCCTCGGAGGTTGAGGCTTATTCAGGACCCATCCTGACCTGAGGGTGATGGGCTGGACTGGACCCACCGCCTCAGTTCTTCCCCAGGACACAGTCATGACCACTAACCCCATCCCAGAGTCCGTGAGAGGGTGCTGCCCAGGGAAGCAGCGTCGGTCTCTGCTGCGTGCTCCACATTCCAGAAGCAGATTTCTCTTCCAGTTTTACTTTAGCTGGCTCTGATTTTAAACGTGACTCTGAGTCCTCGGAACAAGGCGTTGCATAATTTGGAGGCATGTGTGGTAGACCAGATGTGCGGCCCCGTCCCTACTGTGTCAGGCCCTGACTGAGGGGGAGCCACACAGGCTGGGGATGCATGGCAGGCCACTTTAAAATCGTTTTCTGTAATTGAAAATGTCATAGAGCCACCTGGTTAAAAAAAAAAATTCAAGCACTAGAGAAGAGTAGACAGTGAAAGATTGACTTCCGTCACTCCTCTCCGGAAATCATCTCTGCCTGCTCATGACGGAACCGTCCCACCATTGAGCTCTTCTGCAGGTCAGCCCCGGATTTCCCACACCTCAACAAGCTCTGTGCATATCTTCTTTCTCCCTCTTTTTTCCCTCATATTCTTATTCTTTGGCCAGTTTAGATTCTGTTTTGGAGTATTCTGAAGTTTCGCTTTTCACAACAGTGTGCTTCAGGGGGTTCCCCCCAGCAAGGCAGGAAGCGTGGTGTGGTGCACATTGACGGGAAGCCGGCAGACAAGAACAGCTCTGGGAGGCTATTGACTTCAGCCTTGGCCCCTAGCTAGTCTCTTGCACACGTGGTCCCTGGCGAGGGGACCCCCACTTCTGGGTGGGGCAGAATGAGGGAGACTTGCTTACAAGGAGGATGTGCTGCCGCCACCTGGGAGGGAAAGACTGTGGAGAAGCTGTCAGGAACTGCTCGGGAGGTCAGGAGGGAGGGCAGCCTGTACTCCTCCCCCACCCTCTGCAGGCACCCCCGTGGAAGGAACCCAACAGTCCCTTGAACTTCTGTCTCCGTTTCTTATCTATAAGGATTAATGGTGCCTTAGAGGTGGTTGTGCAGGTGGCATAGATAACTGACATGAAAATGGGATAGTTTGATTCTTTTGTTTACATCCATTTATCTCTTTTCTCTTCCTATTTCGCCTTCCTCTTTTTCATCTCATTCCCCTGGATCTCATTCCCCTGGATCTGAAGAGAAACCATCAGCCATGGAGAAACAGACATAGAGAACAGACCTATGGACATGGAAGGAAGAGAGGAGGGAGAAGGGGAGATGTATGGAGAGAGTAACAGAAATTTACAGTACTGTGTGTAAAATAGATGCTGCTGGTGCTGCTAAGTCGCTTCAGTCGTGTCGACTCTGTGTGACCCTATAGACGGCAGCCCACCAGGCTCCCCCGTCCCTGGGGTTCTCCAGGCAAGAACACTGGAGTGGGTTGCCATTTCCTTCTCCAGTGCATCAAAGGGAAAAGTGAAAATGAAGTCGGTCAGCCGTGTCTGACTCTTCTCGACCCCATGGACTGCAGCCTACCAGGCTCCTCTGTCCATGGGATTTTCCAGGCGAGAGTACTGGAGTGGGTCGCCATTGCCTTCTCCAGTGTAAAATAGATAGCCAATGGGAATTTTCTGCATGACTCAGGGAACTCAAACAGGGGCTCTGTGACAGGCTGAAGGGTGAGATGGGGAGGGAGAGGGGAGAAAGGTCCAAGAGGGAGGGGACATGGGTGTACTATGGCTGATTCTTATTGATGCATGACAGAAAACCACAAAATTCTGTAAAGCAATTATCCTTCAATTTAAAAAATTGTATATATAAAAAAATAATCCCCCTTCCAATGCAGGAGACCTGGGTTCCATCTCTAGCTGGAGAAGTAAGATACCACCTGTGGCAGACCAAGACCATGAGCTGCAACGAAAGATCCCACCTGTTGCACTAAGATCTAACACAGCCAATAAATAAATAAATACTTTTTTAAAAAGCAAGAAATGTTTTAGGAACCCAAACAGAGCTGTTCCAAGTTCTGCCATAATCACTCATGCATGACAGTTCACTCCTCTGTGGGCTTCAACTTCCTTATCCATAAAAAGGTACAATATTAATCATGGTTGCATTGTTAGATTAAATAAGTAAAATGTTTAACCCAGTGCCCAGTGTACAGTAAGCACTCAATAAATGTTAGAAAGCAAAGAGGATCGAAAGAGCCTCTTGATAAAAGTGGAAGAGGAGAGTGAAAAAGCTGGCTTAGAACTCAACACTCATAAAACTAAGATCATAGCATCTGGCCCCATCACTCTCCTCTTTCACCCTCATCAAGAGGCTCTTTAGTTCCTCTTTACTTTCTGCCATTAAAGTGGTATCATCTGAATATAGGAGGTTATTGATATTTCCCCTGGCAATTTTAATTCCAGCTTGTGAGTCATCCACCCCAGCATTTCGAATGATGTACTCTACAAATAAATAAGCAGGGTGACAATATACAGCCTTGATGTACTCCTTTCCCAATTTTGAACCAGTTCATTGTTCCATGTCTGGTTCTAACTGTTGCTTCTTGACTTGCATACAGATTTCTCAGGGGGCAGGTAAGGTGATCTGATATTCCCATCTCTTTAAAAGTTTTCCCAGTTTGTTGTGATCCACATAGTCAAGGCTTTCATGTAGTAAATGAAGCAAGGTGGGTTCACTTACTGTTGAAACCTAGCTTGAGGAATTTCAAGCATTAGCTTACTAGCGTGTGAAGTGAGTTCAATTGTGTGGTATTTTGAACATTCTTTGGCATTGCCCTTCTTTGGGATTGTAACAAAAACTGACCTTTTCCAGTCCTATGGCCACTGCTGAGTTTTCCAAATTTGCTGGCGTATTGAATGCAACATTTTAACAGCAACATCTTTCAGGATTTGAAGTAGCTCAGCTAGAATTCCATCACCTCCACTAGCTTTATTCATAGTGATGCTTCCAAGGCCACTTGACTTCACACTCTAGGATGTTTGGCTCTAGGTAAGCGACTACACCATTGTGGTTATCTGGGTCATTAAGATCTTTTTTTGTATAGTTTTGTGTACTCTTGCCACCTCTTCTTAATCTCTTCTGCTTCTTTTAGGTCCTGATCATTTCTGCCCTTTATTGTGCCCTTCGACCAAATTCCTGCATCCAGGGCCGGGGGACTAGAAAAACAGGGAAGGATAGGAAGGGTTAAGGAGAGGAAAGAGAGAGGGAAGGGGAGAGAGGTCAATAAAGTCTCTTGTTCCTTACCGGTTGGGGCATTCTGGCCAGTTGTCCGCGTCAGGAGGAGACCAGGGACAAAAAGGTCTGAGTTGTGGCCGCTGGGTCTGGTCCATTGGCAGGCAACCTGGCCCCTGAGTACCCCGAGTGGTCAGGATGTCAGTCTCAGCGAAGAAGAGTCCCACCAGAGTCACCGTTTGTTGCAGGAAGGCGGACCCCTTTCCTCTTTCCTCTCCTTAACCCTTCCTATCCTTCCCTGTCTTTCTAGTCCCCCCTCCTGGATGCGGGAATCTGGTCGAAGGGCCCTCAGCCTGAGCTGAGGATTGGAGACTGATCACCTCTTGGCAGAGAACTCGAATGCTGGTTCTGGTCTGGTCTGATTTCTGGTAGGGTCGAGTTCCAGTCCTGCCTTTTCTGGAGGCCCAGGGAAAAGTCCCATAATGCCTGGGCATCTGTAGGTGGCAGGAGACATCCGTAAGGCCACCCCTTTTGCCCCTACTCTCCTGCCTCCTCCCCCTTCTTCTTTCAACCTGGCTTCCTTTCCTCCCTTGAAATCTTTGATGTTAGTATTTGGATCTGAAGTTCTGTGTCTCTATAGGAGGTTTTCTGAGAGACTGTATTCTTGTATTTAAGGGCTTCCCTGGTTATCCAACCAGTCCGTTCTGAAGGAGATCAACCCTGGGATTTCTTTGGAAGGAATGATGCTAAAGCTGAAACTCCAGTACTTTGGCCACCTCATGCGAAGAGTTGACTCATTGAAAAGACTGATGCTGGGAGGGATTGGGGGCAGGAGGAGAAGGGGATGACAGAGGATGAGATGGCTGGATGGCATCACTGACTAGATGGACATGAATCTGAGTGAACTCCAGGAGTTGGTGATGGACAGGGAAGCCTGGCGTGCTGCGATTCATGGGGTTGCAGAGTTGGACACGACTGAATGACTAAACTGAACTGAACTGAGCTGGTGGTGCAGAGGTTAAAGAGTCTGCCTGCAATGTGGGAGACCTGGGTTTGATCCCTGGGTCGGAAAGATCCCCTGGAGAAAGAAATGGCAACCCACTCTGGTATTCTTGCCTGGAGAATCCCATGGACAGAGGAGCTTGGTGGGCTACAGTCCACGGGTCGCAAAGAGTTGGACATGACTGAGAGACTTCACTTTCACTGTTGTACCCATCTTTGTAGGAAATGTTCCCTTGATGTCTCTAATTTTCTTGACGAGATCTCTAGTCTTTCCCATTCCATTGTTTTCCCCTGTTTCTTTGCATTGTTCACTTAAAAAGGCTTTCTTATCTCTCCTTCCTGTTCTTTGGAACTCTGCATTCAAATAGGTTTATCTTTTCCTTTCTTCTTTACCCTTTGCTTCTCTTCTTTTCTCAGCTATTTGTAAGCCCTCTTCAGACAACCACTTTGCCTTCTTGCATTTCTTTTTCTTTGGCATGGTTTTGGTCACTGTCTCCTGTACAATGTTATGAAGCTCCATCCATAGTTCCTCAGGCACTCTATCAGATCTAATTCCTTAAATCTATTTGTCACTCCCACTGTATAATCTCAAGGGATTTGACTTAGGTCGTATCTGAATGGTCTAGAGGTTTCCCCTACTTTCTTCAATTTCAGTCTGAATTTTGCAATAAAGAGCTCATGATTTGAACCACAGTCAGGTCCCAGACTTGTTTTTACTGAACTGTATAGAGCTTCTCCATCTTCGGCTACAAAGAATAGAATCAGTCTGATTTTGGTGTTGACCATCTGGTAATGTCCATGTGTAGACTCATCTCTTGTTTGTTGGAAAAGGGTTTTGCTATGACCAGTGTGTTCTCTTGGTATATATAATGTAGTATTTAAATCATCAAGGGACTTACCTGGTGGTGAAGTGGCTAAGACTCAGTCCTCCCAATGCATGGGGCCTGGGTTTGATCCCAGGTCAAGGAACTAGATCCCACATGCTGCAACTAAAGACTTCTTATTCCTCAACAAAGATGGAAGATCCCACGTGCTGCACCTGAGACCCAGTGGAGTCAAAATAAATAAATGAATAAAATTTTTTAAGTAAAAAAAGAATCAAAATCAATCAAAAATATCTATGATGAACAAAATATGAACAATTTAAAATAAAGAGTAGTGCTTGGAGCCTGAGCCTGAGCCATGTTGGAGCCTGAGGTAAAAGAAAAAAAGGTGCACACTCTATATCCATGTTTTTTGTTTTTTTTTTTCTATTAATTTTATTGGTTTTCCATTAGGCTTGTGAGATCTTAGTTCCCTGACCAGGGATCAAACCTGGGTCCTCGGCAATGAGAGTGCCAAGTCCTAACTATTGAACTGCTACATAATTCCCTATCCACACTTGTCTGTATTTTTAAAATGCTTATTTTTTCTAGCACGTTAAATTAAAGAAAAAATATTAAAAAGAATGAAAAGTATATTAAAACTCACAATATTATTTTATTTATACATTGCTATGATTTTACTTCAGTTCAGTTCAGTCGCTCAGTCGTGTCCAACTCTTTGTGGCCCCATGGGCTGCAGCACGCCAGGCTTCCCTGTCCATCACCAACTCCTGGAGCTTACTCAAACACGTGTAGTCGGTGATGCTAATTTTACTTCAGCTTAAGTTAATTAAAATGTATTTAAGATCATCAGTTGACCAAGAGAAATTGTTAAACATGGCAGTCTCAACTGAAAATGAAACAAATGAAGAATTAGATTTGAAAAGTACACTGAAGAGTGTGCTTGCATTAAAGCCAATTTCCTTTCTCCTCAGACTCCAGTATGGCTCAGCATGGCCCTGCTCTGGGGTCTGGACAAGAACCTGAAGAGAATAGAAGAGGGAACAAGAAAAAGGTGGAGGGTTAGAAGAGTGAGAGAGTGAGTGCTGCTGCTGCTGCTGCTAAGTCGCTTCAGTTGTGTCTGACTCTGTGCGACCCCATAGACGGCAGCCCACTAGGGTGAGTAATGTTTATTTATTTATTTTCTAATTGCCAAATACCCTATTAATAAAAAGCACAGAAAATCACAAGAAAATAAACTACCCATTATTTGTCACCGAGAGATAACTACTGTTATTCACTTGGTATACTATGTTCTATTTTTTTCTATGTAAATGTAATCATACACATCAGTCAGTTCAGTTCAGTCACTCAGTCGTGTCCGACTCTTTGTGACCCCATGAACCGCAGCACTCCAGGCCTCCCTGTCCATCACCAACTCCCGGAGTCCACCCAAACCCATTCCATCGAGTCAGTGATGCCATCCAACCATCTCATGCTCTGTCGTCCCCTTCTCTTCCTGCCTTCAATCTTTCCCAGTATCAGGGTCTTTTCAAATGAGTCAGCTATTCCCATCAGGTGGCCAGAGTATTGGAGTTTCAGCTTCAGTATCAGTCCTTCCAATGAGCACCCAGGACTGATCTTCAGAATGGACTGGTTGGATCTCCTTGCAGTCCAAGGGACTCTCAAGAGTCTTCTCCAGCACCACAGTTCAAAAGCATCAATTCCTCGGCGCTCAGCTTTCTTCACAGTCCAACTCTCACATCCATACATGTCTCCTGAAAAAACCATAGCCTTGACTAGACAGATCTTTGTTGGCAAAGTAATGTCTCTGCTTTTGAATATGCTATCTAGGTTGGTCGTAACTTTCCTTCCAAGGAGTAAGCGTCTTTTAATTTCATGGCTGCAGTCACCATCTGCAGTGATTTTGGAGCCCCAAAAAACAAAGTCTGACACTGTTTCCACTGTTTCCCCATCTATTTCCCATGAAGTGATGGGGCCAGATGCCATGATCTTCATTTTCTGAATGTTGAGCTTTAAGCCAACTTTTCCACTCTCCTTTTCACTTTCATCAAGAGGCTCTTTAGTTCCTCTTCACTTTCTGCCATAAGGATGGTGTCATCTGCATATCTGAGGTGATTGATATTTCTCCTGACAATCTTGATTCCAGCTTGTGCTTCTTCCAGCCCAGGGTTTCTCATGATGTACTCTGCATATAAGTTAAATAAGCAGGGTGACAATATACAGCCTTGACATACTCCTTTTCCTATTTGGAACCATTCTGTTGTTCCATGTCCAGTTCTAACTGTTGCTTCCTGACCTGCCTACAGATTTCTCAAGAGGCAGGTTAGGTGGTCTGGTATGCCCATCTCTTGAAGAATTTTCCACAGTTTGTTGTGATCCACACAGTCAAAGGCTTTGGCATAGTCAATAAAGCAGAGTAGGTATTTTTCTGGAACTCTCTTGCTTTTCAATGATCCAGCGGATGTTGGCAATTTGATCTCTGGTTCCTTTGCCTTTTCTAAAACCAGCTTCAACATCTGGAAGTTCACGGTTCATGTATTGCTGAAGCCTGGCTTGGAGAATTTTGAGCATTACTTTACTAGCTTGTGAGATGAGTGCAATTATGTGGTAGTTTGAGCATTCTTTGGCATTGCCTTTCTTTGGGATTGGAATGAAAACTGACCTTTTCCAGTCCTGCAGCCACTGCTGAGTTTTCCAAATTTACTGGCATATTGAGTGCAGTACTTTCACAGCATCATCTTTCAGGATTTGAAATAGCGCCACTGGAATTCCATCACTTCCACTAGCTTTGTTTGTAGTGATGTTTTCTAAGGCCCACTTGACTACCATTCCAGGATGTCTGGCTCTAGATTAGTGATCACACTATCATGATTATCTGGGTCATGAAGATCTTTTTTGTATAGTTCTTCTGTGTATTCTTGCCACCTTCTCTTAATATCTTCTGCTTCTGTTAGGCCTATACCATTTCTGTCCTTTATTGTGCCCATCTTTGCATGAAATGTTCCCTTGGTATCTCTAATTTTCTTGAAGAGATCTCTAGTCTTTCCCATTCTGTTGTTTCCTCTATTTCTTTGCATTGATTGCTGATGAAGGCTCTCTTATCTCTCCTTGCTATTCTTTGGAACTCTGCATTCAGATGGGTATATCTTTCCTTTTCTCCTTTGTTTTTCGCTTCTCTTCTTTTCACAGCTATTCGTAAGGCCTCCTCAGACAGCCATTTTGCTTTTTTGCATTTCTTTTCTATGAGGATGGTCTTGATCCCTGTCTCCTGTACAATGTCACGAACAATCTGAAAAGAGAAATGCTAGCCCCCTGGTGGTGAATCAGGGAAGGGAAGATGGTCTGTGCGGTGGGTCCTGGAAGCCCTTTGTAGCTGGGAGGTGGCTGGGATGGTCAGTTTTATGCATCAACTTGACTGGGCTTTGGTGCCCAGTTGTTTGGTCAAACACTAGTCTTTTGCTGTTTAGTCGCTCAGTCATGACCAGCTCTCTGTCTGCAGCACGACAGGCTTCCCTGGCCTTCACCGTTTCCCAGAGCTTGCTTAAACTCACATCCACTGAGTCAGTGATGCCATCCAACCATTTCATCTTGTGTCGTCCCCTTCTCCTCCTTCCTTCTCTCTTTCCCAGCATCAGGATCTTTTCCAATGAGTCGGCTCTTCGCATCAGGTGGCCAAAATATTGGAGCTTCAGCTTCAGCATCAGTGTCTCCAATGAATATTCAGGACCGATTTCCTTTAGAATGGACTGGTTGGATCTCCTTGCAGTCTGAAGAACTCTCAAGTTTTCTCCAACACCACAGTTCAAACGCGTAAATTCTTCGGTGCTCAGCTTTCTTTATGGTCCAAATCTCACATCCATACATGACTACTGGAAAAACCATAGCTTTGACTAGATGGACCTTTGTTGGCAAATAATATCTCTGCTTTTCAGTGCACTGTCTCGGTTTGTCATAGGTTTTCTTCCAAGGAGCAAGCGTCTTTTAATTCCATGTCTGCATTTGAGGTGTCGTTAACATCTCCTCTTGTTGTTTAGTCGCTTAGTTGCGTCCGCCTCTGTGCAACCCCATGGACTGTAACCCCCAGGCTGCTTTGTCCATGGGATTTCCCGGGCAACAATACTGTAGTGGGTTGCCATTTCCTTCTCCAGGGGATCCCCTTGACTGAGGGATCAAACTTGCATCTCCTGCATTGGCAGATGGATTCTTTACCACTGAGCCACCACTGGGAAAAACATCTTCTCTAGTGACGTTCAGTTAAACGACTTTAATGAAAGCAAATGACCCTCCACGATGTGAGTGGGCTGCATCCAGTCACTCGCAGACCTTAACAGCACAGCCCGAGCATTCCCTGGAAGAATCAGTTCTGCCTCAAGACTGCAACATCGAAGTTCCGCCTGAGTTCAGCCTCTTGGCCTGCCCTACACATTTCAGACATGTGGGCCTTCACAGTTGTGTGAGCCAGTTCTTTAAAATGGATCTCTCTGTACATGTCTGGTTGTTTCTCTAGAGAACTCTGACTAGTCCAGTAGCCACATATGAGATAAAACTGTGAACAGGGGACAAGTACTCAAGGTGGAGACTTGATAAGAAAATACAGCTCATCACAAGTTTAGGCGCAGCTTGTCTAGCCCCGTTTGCTGCAGAAAATGCAGGCCTCTTTATCCTTCATGAAGACAAGTATGATGTATCACAGGAAGCAGTCCCCCTTCTCTAGGAAGGAGTACGCATCTCCTTATTGCTGTCTTCTGGAGTGGGTGCTGGCAGTGCTATCCCCATTTTCATATGTGAGCAGTTTATAAACATAGCAAATCCCCAGATCACAGTGACCCCCGGGTCTGAGCACTTTGCCATGACTTTCTGCGATTCTTTCCATTTGTTCAGGTCCTTGTTTTATAGTCCTCAGAAAAGTTTTCTGATTTTCTCCCTCTCCTTCCCTCCAATCTGCACAGTTCTTATTAAAACTATTCCTTGGTATTATTATTATTATTATTATTATTGTGGTTGCTGTTGTAAGTATTACCTATTCTAAGCGACTCTTGGCCCATTTTTTCCTTTTCCTTTTCTTTTTGGCCATGCAGCATGGCTTTTGGGATCTTAGTTCCTGACCAGGGATTGAACCCAGGCCCTCAGCAATGAAATTGTTGGGTCCTAACCACTGGACCACAGGGAACTCCTCCATTTTTCTATAACTGAAGCCTCCTTGTGTCATACAATGAATAATGTTTCTTCCCTTGGGAAACACAAGGGGTTGGCACACTATGACTAAGGACACTTCTACTTAAATCACACATGATTTTCTTCTCAAAAGCACTGGAGATGCCCAAAATCTGTGTGTACCTTTTGCAAAAGAGAAAATTAATAATTGTGGAGAATAGAACATCTAAATGCTTGTAAGATTTTGCTATGCGAACTCTTTCTGCCACACATTATATCTTATTATTTAATAATTCTTTTTCTTAAAATAGAAAGAGGGGCTTCCCTGGTGGTCCAGTGATTAAGAATCTGCCTTGCACTGCAGGTGACATGGATTCAATACCTAGTCCAGGGCAGATCCCACATGTGGCAGAGTAAACCCATGCGCCACAACTCCGGGAGCTTACACATCTTCAGCCTGTGCTCTGAAATGAGAAGCTGCTACAACAGGAAACCTGCATGCTGCAATTAGAGAGTAGCCCCTGCTCGCCACAGCTAGAGACAAGGCTGTGTGCAGAATGAAGACCCAGCACAGCCAGAAGTAAAATAACATATAAACAATTAAAAAGGAAGAAAGAGATGTGCTCATTGAAACTTCTGAAACCGAAGTAATTAGATGTCAACCTGAAAAAAATATAGAAATAAACTCTCCACCAGAGCAAATTTTCCCCCAGTTCAGTTCAGTCACCCAGTCATGTCCGACTCTTTGCGATCCCATGGACTGCAGCACACCAGGCTTCCCTGTCCATCACCAGCTCTCAGAGCTTGCTCAAACTCATGTCCATCGAGTCAGTGATGCCATCCAACCATCTCATCATCTCCTTCTCCTCCCACCTCCAATCTTTCCCAGCATCAGGGTCTTTTCCAATAGGTCAGTTCTTTGCATCAGGTGGCCAGAGTACTGGAGTTTCAGCTTCAGCATCAGTCCTTCAATGAATATTCAGGACTGATTTCCTTTAGGATAAACTGGTTGGATCTTCTTGCAGTCCAAGGGACTCTCAAGAGTCTTCTCCAACAACAAAGTTCAAAAGCATCAATTCTTTGGTGCTCAGCTTTCTTTACAGTCCAACTATCACATCCATACATGACCACTGGAAAAACCATAGCTTTGACTAGTTGGACCTTTGTTGGCATAGTAATGTCTCTGCTTTTTAAAATGCTGTCAGAACATGTTAAAGCTATGACTGGTCACTTTGCAAAGTGAAAACAGTTTTGGAGTGAGACCTGGGATTGAATCTTGGCTCTGTCTGCTTGAATCAAATAATTCAGTCGCTCAGTCATGTCCGACTCTTTGAGACCCCATGATCCACAGCACACCAGGCCTCCCTGTCCATCAGCAACTCCTGGAGTAACCTTTAAAAAATGTTGGTGCTCTGCAGCAGCAGCCCGTAAGTACAAAGTGGGCCTTCCCTCTGGATGCGGTGGGCAGAGTGGACAGAGGCCACACCCTGCCAAGTGCTGCTCCTCTGCCCTCTCCTGGGTTTGTTTTACCTGAATCTACAGATACATCCGGAGGGCTTTGATCTCAGGGATTTCTAAACAGCCATCAGCAGAGACTGAAGGGGAGGCCCTAAACTAATACAATCATCTTTTCTTTCTCCCTGTATGGAATGTGTGTTATATTTGCTGAGAGCAGATGAAAATAGATTTTACTGTTTGAAATCATGGATTTATAGTTCTTTAAAGAGTTGCTGATTATTAGCAAAGTCTACTACTCCACCCCACCTGCAACGTAACAGTGGGAAAAAAACAGTCCCGTGCAGTGGGAATGTGTAAATGTTTTCTCACACATGGGACCTACTGCCAGACAGGAAGATAGTGGTATTTGGTGAGGAGTGATACTAAGAAGCACCTATAGCTAGTGAGGAAAAAACCCACATTCTTACTTACTCATAGAATTTTATCAGTTTGAAGGGATGCCCCAGAACATCTCTGATCACTTGTTGTACTCCGAGAAAAGATGAATGGGGAAGTAGATTATCTAGTTTCCTTACATCACATAATTTTTTCAGCAGGACCTTCGAGGAGCCTGAATGCACTCCTTTGTATCTGACACTACCAGGAAAAGACAGACATGAGTGTGTGCCTTGATTGAAGTGCATTCCTCTAGACCGCAGTAAGATGGGACAGCATTCTATTGTCCTAACAAAGGGTGAGCTCAAACTTTGAAAGGATATTGGCTCTGCTTATTAATTATCAGCTTTCCAGGTGACTTGGTGGTAAAGACTCTGCCTGCCAATGTAGGAGACTCTGGAGAAGTAGTAGATTCTGGGTCGGGAAGATGCCCTCAAGGAGAAAATGGCAACTCACTCCAGTATTCTTGCCTGGGCAGTCCCATGGACTGAGGAGCCTGGCAGGCTCCATGTGTGGACATGACTGAGCAGATGATCAGACACACACAGACGTTCATTAGCAAGACTTAAAAAATCCTGGGGTTCAGCTGTTATAGGAGGTTTATGGAAGATCGTTCCAGGCTTGCCGAACTACCGAGTGACTTACAGGTACAAACAAGGATGTCTGAAGAATAGAAAGAGGAGAAGCACCCTAGACACACTTTTAGAACCCTGATGGGCTCTGTAAAGTGTTATCCTGCCCTGGCTTCAGTATCCTGAGGAGCCCACAGGTACTAAATTTGAAGGCTATAGTGGTCAGGGTATTTGACCTCCTGGCATTTTTCATCCCTTAGCCATCAGTTTAAGTTCAATATGGTGATTTCCTTGCCAGTGATGGGCAAAGAAAGGTGTTTGCTGGGGGCCTCCAAGACAGCTTTCATTCCTTTGAAAGAATAAGACGCCCCTCAAAAGCCTGAGAACAAAGCTCTCAGTGACAGGGTGGAGCAGAATTTGGACGACAGAACCTGGGCCACCATTGGCACTGTTGAGCTAGAGCTTATATTGCTCACGGGGTCCTTCCCATCCTGGCATCTGTTATGTGAGACAGCTCAGTGGACTGTTCTGGAGCCAAGGGCAGAGTATGGGAACCAGTCCAAAGGGACCCATACCTCCTCGTAAGGGCATTCAGATTTTGCTTTGAGTGTAGAAAAAGTAGAATTTTCTACAGAACCTGGAAAGCAACAGTGAAAACAACCCTACCTGGGGAGTCAGAGAACGTCAGAGCCAGTCTGATCCTTATCTTTTAACTCCCATGGTTGAGAAATTCATGTCTGAATGGTAGCCTTAGCTTGCTGCCCCTCTGAGACCTCACAGAGGAGGAAAACCCTGGAGCTGGGGCTCATGTACTTCTTGTCTTTGGGGCTGGAGAGTAGGAGCCCAGGGAATGTTCTGGATGCCTCATCCTTTCTTCACATGGTTACCCCACAGCCAGACCCTATGAGGACGGCACGTTCTACCCTATGGCCTGGGAGGCCCTGATAGAACTCCCCGTAATCAAAGAGACTTGGGGAGTAACGGCAGAGGGTCCCTCAGTTGGCTGCTGGTCTGTAGTCATGGGCAAATTGTTCAACCTCGGCTTTCTCTCTCTCTCTCTTTTTTTTTCTGGCCATGACATACTACTTGTGGGATCTTAGTTCCTCAACCAGGGATCGAACCCATGCCCCCTGCGGTGGAAGCACGGAGTCCTAAACACTGGACTGCCAGGGAAGTCCCTCAGTTTTCTCGTTTGGAAAAGAAGATATTGGAGTGGGTCTGTTGTGGAGTTTGATGAGATAAAGTATGTAAATCATTTGTACTCAGAATATAATATTAATAAATGACTTTCCTAATGGGCTTCTTGGGTGGGGCTAGAGGTAAAGAACATGCCTGCCAGTACAGGAGACATAAGAAATGCAGGTTCTATCCCTGGGTCAGGAAGCTCCCCTGGAGGAGGGCATGGCAACCCGTTCCAGTAGTCTTGCCTGGAGAATTCCATGGAGAGAGGAGCCTGGAAGGCTACAGTCCATGGGGTCGCAAAGAGTCAGACATGGCTGAAGCGACTTAACACACACACACAAATGGCTTTAACTCCTCTGGAAGCTTTGCTGAGTCGTTTTCAGCCTTTGGCAGGAGCCTCACCGCTAGTTGGTGGGCTTGGGTGACTGGTGTTTGGTCTGGGTTTCAAGGCTGGGCAAGAATGACTCCTTGGCTCCTGCTCAAATTTCTTTCATTTTGGTTTGGTCCCTGAGCAGCTGAAAGCAGTGCAAGGGATATAAATGAGAAAAGGACACATTCAGGTGGCTGGTTGCTGCTCCTGTGTCTTCCTGTGTTTAGTTCCCAGCGTTTGGTGATGTTGGCAGCTGTGGGGAGAAGGAAATGTGCTGGCAAGGAGGACTGCGGAATTGCAGGTTGGCTGCCTCTAACTCCAGCTGCATCACACCCGGAAACAATAAAATACTGCATAAGACAGTCATTCTGTTTCTCAAGCCAGCTGTCCTGGGTCTAAAGTCTAAGCCTTGAAATTCTCCCTGGGTGAGCCTTGGGGCCGTCTGTCTTCCCTTATCTGTCCATGAGCTGCAGGCAAGTGGTTGTGTGTGTTAGTCGCTTCAGTCGTGTCTGACTCTTTCTGACCCCACAGACTGTAGTCCGCCAGGCTCCTCTATCCATGGGATTCTCCAGGCAAGGGTACTGGAGTGGGTTGCTATTTCCTTCTCCAAGGGATCTTCTCAAACCAGGGATCGAACCTGGGTCTCCTGTATTGCAGGCAGATTCTTTACCGTCTGAGCACGCGGTTGTTAGCCTGTAAAGAGCCTGCTGAGTTGTGAGCAGGCCCCCCTTCCTCGGGGTAGATGCAGGCCTGTGTCAGGGCACGACTTGGCAAGCTAAGGTTGAGCAGGGCACAAGTTGCAAGGGCAGCCATCAAGCTCCTGCCTCTGTCCAGAGCCTGCCTCAGTGATTGCTCCTAGAGGCAGGTGGAGGGACTTCACTGTGGGTGAAGCCAGACTCAGGCAAACTCTAAGAATCTCCCCCATAGCAGCTGTTGCTGGGTCTAAGAGTAGACCCAGATCTGACGTTGGGAGCAGCGTGGAGGAACCTGATGGCCACCTTGGACTGGGGCCACCTGCTGAACATGCACGTGTCAGTCTGTAGGCTGACTCCTGACCAAATGCAGGGGAGTCTGGGGAGCCTGACTGTGGACGAGGACAGGTGGTGATCGGGACAGGGCCGGTCAAGCGGAAAGGATCGGCTCTCTTCTTTGTCTAGCGTGTCCTCAGGGAACCACCTTTGATTCTTAGTCCTATGAGTTCAGATGAGGCCCACCTTCCTCCCCAGCACCAAGGGTAGACCAGTGGTGTGCATATTTGTGTATATGTATGTCATACCCATGTGCAGAGACCCTCTGGCCACTGTGGTTGGTTTAGGGTTCAGCACATTACCCAAGCCAGGCTACCCAGAGCCTTCCCTGATATATTTCCTGGAACCAGCAAAAAAGAGATGGGCTGCCCCAGGCTCACACTTCTGACCCCCCACTCGACATGATCACTGATGAAATCATTAGTTGGGAAGTTGATGTAAGTTCAGAGCAGCTAGTGGCCATTTTTGCTGTCACACGAGGATGGACAGGCAAACTGAGCATGAAGCCGACACTCAGAAAGCAGGCAGTGGAAATAAAGCACAGAGGAAACAATTTATTCCTAGATTTCTCCCTTCTTCCACGTTCTTGTTTTCCCCTTTTCTTCTCTGTTTTTCCTTTGCTTTCTTTCCTCCCATCCCTCTCTTCCTTCCTTCCTACTTTCCTTCCTTCTTGTTTCGGTTGAAAATTTTATTTTAAAAAAATAATGTTTTTATTTATTTTTGGCTGTGCTGAGTCTTCATAGTTGCCGTGCATGGGCTTCTCATTGCAGTGGCTTCTCTTGTGGAGCTCGGGCTCTAGGGTGCTTGGGCTTCAGCAGTTGCAGCTTGTGAGCTCAGTAGTTGCGGCTCCCAGGCTCTAGAGCACAGGCTCAATAGTTGTGGCACACGGGCTTAGTTGCTCTGCTGGATGTGGGATCCTTCCGAATCAGGGACTGAATCCGTGTCTCCTGCATTGGCAGGGGGTTTCTTTACTGCTGAGCCCCAAGGAAGCCCTGGTTGAAAATTCTTTGAGTGTGTTTTTGTTACTTGCAACCCAAGAATCTGACCAAGAAGCCATATGACACACTGAATTAATTTACTGCCACAGGGGAGCAGTACAAGGGCTGTGTGTGTGTGCTTAAACACAAGCCTGGCAGAGAGGAACTTCGAAGAACACCTTAGGAGATGACACTTTTGAGTCTCCAAAGAGCAGAGGAACAAAGCTGGGTGGTAACTTGTAGGGTGATGGGGTGAGGGTAAGGGGCATTTATTGGATTGTGAGGGATGGACCACTCTAGGCTTTATCCCATGCTCTCCCCTTTGAACCAGACAATTTCCCAGATAGGACTTGGAGATAGCTAGAAGACCAGGGAACTGAAGGGCTTCTGCTTGGGAGACCTCCCCGAGACTAGAGAGACAAGGGGCTGTTGCAGTCTGGCTTATCTCCCAGGCCCTCAGGGTATGGTGTGCCTCAGGACCTGTTAGTGCTTAGTGAGAAGAGGTCGCCATTTCTCTACATCATTACAAACTTAGGTCCAGGCCTGCTGATGCTCTGTGGCCAACTGTGTCCCCCATGTTTGCTTTGGAGAAATTGTACCAAATTCCCTAGTGAGGTCTTCCCTGCTGAATATAAAGAGTGTCCCTGTAACTTTCCTTTGTGCAAATTTTTGGCCATTTTCCTAGGGTTACCTGCTCAAAGTGGAATTGCTGAGTCAGAGGCTATGAATATTATTAAGGTTTTTGATTCTTATTCCGGGAGGCACTATTATCCATTACTAGAAAGAGAGATGTAAAAGTCCCCACTCTTGTTGGTTAGGAGACAGCTAATGGTTAAGTAACTAGTGTAAGAGGTGACCTGTTTTTCAGAGAAACAGAGCCATATCATAATGTCTGTAATAAATCGAATTAGATCATAAAATGTGGTGTGAGTGCAGCAGATCACATAGCATTAAACAAATTGGACTGCCTGGTTCCCTGGAGATACTCAGGTCAGAAAGCACCAGACAGATGTAATGGGGTTATCAGTGTGCTTCCCTGAGAGGAGGAAGCGGGGGCAGCAAGAGCTGAAGTTGCATTTATGAAGGTGACTTCTGTGTAATTGGGGTTAGGACCATCGGAGGGCAAAGAACTAGCATTTCTCTTTCAGGGAGCTCTTTGTTTAATGAGAGCTATCACCAGCTACAAATCAAATTATCCCAGGAGGGAGATTTTGCCCTGGAATAAGCAGTAATGTTTTAACATTTGGTCCACAGTTGGGATGGTTAATGCACGTGGAAGCTCCGTGGAAGCTGTAAAGCGTCGCTGGTGTGGGCTGCAGTGTTGGGCCCTAGGGAGTCAGAGATGAAAGACTTGGTCCTTATCTGTAAGGAGGTCACGGTCCATTGAACGAATTTTCTAGAATGAGCTGTAGTGTAATAGAGGAATGTCCAGGATGGCACAAAGGAGGGAGTGATTAACTTACCTGCTAGAGGAGAAGGTGAGGTGACCTGGTTTGCAAAGAATGAGTAGAGGATTGCCAAGTGGGCAAGTGGCGGGAGGCACAGGTAGAGGGAGGGGCATCCGTGTGACTTGGGTGGCCCCACCATTTGGACTGCAAACATGCCCCAGCTCATCCCCAGAATTTAGTGCTGTAGATCCTGCCAGAGCAGATTCAGAAACTTAGCCTGGGGCTCTCTGAGGCTCCTCTCTCTCCCCAGCATCCTTGTGGTCACTGGTGTTGAGTAACAGCACAGCCATTGTGATCCTGGCTCAGCGGCCAGCTTGTTGCAAAGGGGGCCAAAGTTAATGAGGAACCAGCCCAGGCCAGCCGGTCCTCAGGGCAAAATGGGAGGCGTGAGGAAGGGTGCTGGAGTGATGTCTTGCCCTGAGAAGGCATCATCCTTGCCCTCCTGGGTGGACCAGTCAGAATTTCCTGTTTAAAACTCTTGGTTTTTCCACCTGGCCCCTTCCAGCTGGCACACAGCCTCCTGCCTAGGAGTGTAGAGTGCAGATTCTAATCCTAGATGTCTGTATTTGTTTCCTACAGCTGCTACGATAAAGTACCATACACTGAGTGGCTTAAAACAGAAATTTATTGTCTTACGATTCTGGAGAAATCTGCGGGCCATGTTCCCTCTAAAACCTGTAGGGGACCCTTCCTTGCCTCTTCTTAGCTTCTCGTGGCTTATCATCCTTCTTTGACATTCCCTGGACCAGAGACACATCACTCCAATCCTCCATCCTCACATGGAGTTCTCCCTGTGTCCTTCTATGTCTTTACATGATTGTCACTTTATTTTTTTAAAGTCTTTAATAAATTTGTTACAATATTGCCTCTGTTTTGTGTTTTGTTTTTTTGGCCACCAGGCATATGGGAACTTAGCTCCTGGAGCAGG
Source organism: Aepyceros melampus (assembly GCA_006408695.1). Taxonomy (NCBI): domain Eukaryota; kingdom Metazoa; phylum Chordata; class Mammalia; order Artiodactyla; family Bovidae; genus Aepyceros; species Aepyceros melampus. The sequence continues at coordinate 203,244 of SJXQ01002452.1, read as the reverse complement.
AATTGAACCCGCACCCACTGCAATGGAAGGCAAAGGCTTAACCACTGGATTGTAAGGGGAGTCCTGGCTGTCACTTTATAAGGACACCAGTCACACTGGGTTAGGTGCCTGCTCTACTCCAGTGTGGGCTTCCCAGGTGAGTCTAGTGGGAAGAACCTGCCTGCTAATACAGGAGACGTAAGAGACGTGGGTTCGATCCCTGGGTTGGGAAGATCCCCTGGAGGAGGGCATAGCAACCCACTCCAGTAGTCTTGCCTGGAGAAGTCCTTGGACAGAGGAGCCTGGCAGGCTACAGTCCATAGGGTTACACAGGATCAGACACGACTGAAGCAACTTAGCCAGACACGTGTGCTACTCCAGTAGCACTTTCCCGGTGGTAAAGAATCCACCTCCAGTGCAGGAAACACAGGTTTGATCCCTGGGTCAGGAAGATCTCCTGGAGAAGGAAATGGCAACCCACCCCAGTATTCTTGCCTGGGAAATCTCATGGACAGAGGAGCCTGGTGAGCTAGAGTCTATGTGGTTGCAAGAGTCGGACATGACTTAGCCACTACACAGCTACTCCAGTGTAACCTCATCTTAATTAATTACACCTGTAGTGACCATCTATTTCCAAATGAAGTTACTTTCTGAGGTAATAAGGCTTAGGACTTCAACATAGCTTTTTGTTGCTCTAGGGGTGGGGGCATAATTTAATCTGTAACAGCATCTTTCAGACACGTCGGAAAGCCTGCGGAGGGCAAGGAAGCCTGCCAGCTCCCAGGGCACTGAAGTGCCTCCCACTCAGGGGTGATACTCCGGGAACACAGTGTTCACGTCTTTCTGCTTAAAGACCCAAGGCTGCCTGGGGTTGTGGCTGCAGGTGTGGGTTCCCAGAAGCTGGGGCTCTGCCACACCACAGTGATGCTGGATCTGGAGAAGCTTGTATAGTTGAGTCCCTGTCGAGGGAGCCACTGTGGGGCTTGTTCACAGCCATTCTTCAGGGAAAGAGGCTCCCAGTGTAATGTCCAGAACTTTTCCCTTCCAGAACAGGTTAAGATGTGAGGAACAGATGTAATTGTGACCCAGTTTTTTTTCCTCCAGAATTTTCCTGGATATTTTTATTTTCCCATTAAAGAAATAAACCTTGTTGGTAGTTTTATTATGATATCCTGAAAGTAACAGATGAATAAAAAGGAAGATTAATAGTTTTAATAAAATTGAGTTTTCTCTGCAAGATGCAGATGTGCCTTCAGTTTACTCCAGACTTCTTTCCTGCCACTCAGTAGCAGTTTTCATGTTGTTCTTGCATGTTACTTGTCTGCTCAGTTTTTTCATCTCTACTTATTACTGTAATGGGAATCCATTCTCTCATTCTGTTACCTAATCAGCTGTGCTTAGTGTTATAGGAAAGCTATTGATTTTTGCATGGTAATCTTGTACCAAGACACATTTCTGGTGTCTTTTAAGGAAGTAATTATTTATTTGGCTGTGCCAGCTCTCAGTTGTTAAGCCCAGGCTTAGTTGCTTCGTGGCATGTGGGATCTTCCCAGACCAGGTATTGAACTGGTGTCCCTTGAATTGCAAGGCAGATTCTTAACCACTGGACTACCAGGGAAGCCCTTCATAGAATTCTAGATGATGGCCATTCTGACCAGTGTGACCTGATACCTCATTGTAGCCTTGATGTGCATTTCTCTAATAATTAGCAATATTGAGCATCTTTTCACATACCTGTTGGCCTGTCTTCTTTGAAGAAAAGTCTGTTCATTTCCAAGGCAAACTATACAAGTCACAGTAATCCTAGTCTATGCCCTGACCAGTAATGCTGAAGAAGCTGAAGTTGAACGGTTCTATGAAGAACTATAAGACCTTCTAGAATTAATACCCAAAATAGAGGTCCTTTTCATTGTAAGGGACTGGAATGCAAATGTAGGAAGTCAAGAGATACCTGGAATAACAGGCTTGGAGTACAAAATAACAGCCTTGGAGTACAAAATGAAGCAGGTCAAAGGCTAATGGAATTTTGCCAAGAGAATACACTGGTCATAGCAAACACCCTCTTTCAACAACACAAGAGAAGACTCTACACATGGACATCATCAGATGGTCAATACCGAAATCTGATTATATTCTTTGTAGCCAAAGATAAAGAAGCTCTATACAGTTAGCAAAAACAAGACAGGGAGCTGACTATGGCTCAGATCATGAACTCCTTATTGCCAAATTCAGACTGAACTTGAAGAAAGTAGGGGAAACCACTAGACTATTTAGGTATGACCTAAATCAAATCCCTTAAGATTATACAGTGGAAGTGACAAATAGATTCAAGGGACTAGATCTGATAGAGTGCCTGAAGAACTATGGATGAAGGTTCGTGACATTGTACAAGAGACAGGGATCAAGACCATCCCTAAGAAAAAGAAATGCAAAAAGGCAAATGGTTGTCTGAGGAGGCCTTACAAATAGCTGAGAAAAGAAGAGAAGCTCAAGGCAAAGGAGAAAAGGAAAGATATACCCAATTGAATGCAGAGTTCCAAAACACAGCGAGGAGAGATAAGAAAGCTTTCCTCAGTGATCAGTGCAAAGAAATAGAAGAAAACCACAGAATGGGAAATACTAGAGATCTCTTCAAGAAAATTAGAGATACCAACAGAACATTTCATGCAAAGATGGGCACAATAAAGGACAGAGATGGTATGGACCTAACAGAAGCAGAAGATATTAAGCAGAGGTGGCAAGAGTACACAGAAGAACTATACAAAAAAGATCTTAATGACCCAGATAACCACGATGGTGTGATCACTCACCTAAGCCAGACATCCCAGAATGCGAAATCAAGTGGGCCTTAGGAAGTTATCACTACGAACTAAGCTAGTGGAGATGATGGAATTCTAGCTGAACTATTTCAAACCCTAAAAGATGATGCTGTGAAAGTGCTGCACTCAGTATGCCAGCAAATTTGGAATACTCGGCAGTGGCCACAGGACTGGAAAAAGTCAGTTTTCATTCCAATCCCAAAGAAAGGCAATGCCAAAGAATGCTCAAACTATTGCACAATTGCACTCATCTCACACGCTAGCAAATTAATGCTCAAAACCCTGATGCTGGGAAAGATTGAAGGCCGGACAAGGGGACAACAGAGGATGAGATGGTTGGATAGCATCAGCAACTCCATGGATGGACATGAGTTTGAGGAAGCTTGGGGAGTTGGTGATGGACAAGGAAGCCTGGCATACTGCAGTCCACGGGGTCGCAAAGAGTCGGACAGGACTGAGCGACTGAACTATTTGTCTTCTACCCATTTGTTTATTTATTTTTTTAATGTTGAGCTGTATGAATTCTTTGTAATATTTTGGAAATCAGTCTCTTGTTGGTCACATTGTTTGTAAATATTTTCTCCCATTCTGTAGGTTGTCTTTTCGTTTTATTTATGGTTTTCTTTGTCGTGCAAAAGCTTTTAATTAGGTCCTATTTATTTTAGCTTTTATTTTCATTACTCTAGGAAATAAAAAAAAATATTGCTGTGGTTTATGTCAATGAGTATTCTATGTTTTCCTCTAGGAGTTTAATAGTATCCAGTCTTACACTTAAGTCTTTTATCTATTCTGAGTTTATTTTTGTATATGGTGTTGGAACATAGGCCTTTTAAGTCCCTTCCAACAATTCTTAGAGGGCAGGGGCAAGAAGTTCTAGAGAAATTTCAACAGATATATAGGTTGTAATCAAATTGTAATGGCCCTTGTTCATTTTGTCTACCCCAAACAAAGCTGAGTGCTTCTATATCTGCTTCAGGGATGAATTTTTTTCTCTGCTATTCATTGATTGCCCATCTACAGTCCTAGCTGTTCTTGGTAAATCTAGCAAATACTCTTTCTTGTATTTTATAAGAAAGGACCAGAGAAACTCTACCTTCTTTAAAAAAGGAAGGTGGTCGTTTCAATTTGGCAAAAGGGTTAGAGGTGGAAAAAGATAAATTCATGAGATACATTCAGATTCTATGTCTGTTCCCTTTTGCCCCAGCCCAGAAGTCTGAATGGGTCTCCCACTTTTTTTAAAAAAATTAACTGCAAAATAAAAGGCCTTGAGTGGTGTTTTAGTGGGAGTAAGAGTATCTTGGATTGAATTTATGTCTGTGTCAGATAATGTGTTTCTAAAGATAAGCAGTAATAGTTATTTTCAGAACCTCATGAGAGTTTGTTCAATAAACTAATGAATGGGTATTACTGACAAGCTTTCCAAAGTAGAAATTATATGCAACTGTAATCGGATGGTGAAAGGTGATAGAGGAGAAGCCCTTGGTTTCTGCTATGGGGAGTTCACATCATTTCTAAAGGAGATTCACAATTTACTGTTCAACTGAAGCCAATTCAATTTTATGCAGGAAAGGGCCGCATGGAATTGTGTTTCTAGGAATCCACACAAACCATGAAAAGCATGAGTAGTTCTTCATTGAGCTCCGTTGTTAACTGGCTTGGGCAAGTCCCTGTTCCGGGCTTATTTCAGCTTTCTAGTCTGTGAAATATTCTGTGTATATTTACAGTCCCATTTGAGAGAAATGAGGTAAGGTGATAACATTGAGTATATAGAATTATACAGATGTGAAGCACTGAATCTGCAGCAACCTTAAGGATATCCCAGGCCTCCTGGTTAAAAGTGAAATAAGAACTTCTCTACAGACTCAAGAGATCTTATCCCCAAGAAGATAAGACAGGGAGTAAAACCACTGTAAACACACTTGGTTTCTAAGCAGGGTGAGGTTTGGTTAGAAACAGATGAGATAAATGTATTTAATGAATACAAATGTGTTCAAATCTGATAGCAAGGACTTGGCAAGCGGTCCTTGGTTAACACCTATCCTGAATTCCTGAATGACTTCCTATGTGGATCTGGAAGTACTAAAGCTTCTTTCTTCAAAGCTTACTTTTCTGTTTTGTTCTAATCTGTTTCTGTTTCTAATCTAATCTGTTTCTTTTTTGTTCTACTCCCTCTATTAGTCCTTTCCTTTGGAGAAGGCAATGGCACCCCACTCCAGTACTCTTGCCTGGAAAATCCCATGGACGGAGGAGCCTGGTAGGCTGCAGTCCATGGGGTTGCTAGAAGTCGGACACGACTGAGCGACTTCACTTTCACTTTTCACTTTCATGCATTGGAGAAGGAAACGGCAACCCACTCCAGTGTTCTTGCCTGGAGAATCCCAGGGACGGGGGAGCCTGGTGGGCTGCCGTCTATGGGGCTGCACAGAGTCGGACACGACTGAAGTGACTTAGCAGCAGCAGCAGCAGCAGCATGAAATGAAATTTCTGTCAACTCTGATTCTAGCAATATGTTTGATACCTGCCCTGAAAAAGTAGCAGCAGCAGTCCTTTCCTTCTGCCTCTGTCCAAATATCTCAGTTGTGATCCCAAATGAGAAGGAGGTTTTTGCCAGTTTGAATGGGTTCTGTCTACCAGAGCCTTTCTGAGTCTAGACCAAGGGGTAAATGAGTACAGTATAGGCAATTCCTTTTCTTTCACCTATCATTTTATTTCATATTTATTTATTTTTGGCGCTCGGGCTTTTGCCGCGAGTGGGGGCTATTCCATAGTTGTGTTGCGCCCTCTCAGTTGTTGTGCCATTTCGACTAGGGTTTCAGCAGTTCACCTAGGCTTAGTTGCCCTGAGGCATGTGGGATCTTCCTGAACCAGGGATTGAACCTGTGTCCCCTGCATTGGCAGGCGGATTCTTATCCATTGGACCTCCAGGGAAGGCCTCTTTTTACATATATAATGTATTGTTTATTTGATTTTAGTTGTTCTGCACCTTCCTGCTTTGTGTGGGCTTCCTCTAGCTATCGCTAGCAGAAGCTACTCTTTGTTGTGGGACTTAGGCTTCTCACTCTGTGACTTTTCTTGTTGTGGAGCACAGATCTAAGTGCTCGGCCTTCAGTAGCTGTGGCACCTCGGGCTCTAGAGTGCTGATTCAGTAGTTGTGGTGCCCGGGCTTAGTTGTTCCACGGCATGTGGAATCTTCCTGGACCAGGGATCAAACTCGCGTCCCCCTGCACTGGCAGGAGGATTCTTAGCCACTGTGCCACCAAGGAAGTCCAGTCCTCTTTTTAAAAACTTATTTGGCCATGTCGCACAGCTAGTGTGATCGTAGTTCTCCAACCAGGGATTGAACCCCAGATCCGTGGTTGTAAATGTGCCAAGTCCTAACCACTGAGCCCACCAGGGAATTCCCCAGTGTAGGCGATTTCTATGGATGATGTTGATGACGACGAATGGAGGGAGAGAGACTTTCGCAGGCAAGAGTCAGTTGGTGTGGCATCTTGTTGTTTTTCTGTATGATGTGTAGTGTCCCAGGCTGGCAGCCTGCTGTGAACAAAGAAAACTGTATTCTGTAGCCTCTCTAGATGTGCTGTGACTTGGCAAGGGCTGACTGTGCATCATGCACCTGCAGGACCTTTCCAGCTTGACAAAGAATGCGGTCTCTCTCCGGCTCCCCGCTCCCTTCACAGGAAGTGCTCCCAGATGGCCGCACAACAAGCCCTAATTAAGTCTTTCCTCGAATCCCGACCTCTTTCCCTTCAAACTTTCCTTGGTTTTTGATGTATAATTAAGAGGAATGTGGAGAAACCAAGTCAGGTATAAGATGCAGCTGGGATTGGGTACTACCTCATGGCAAGTAAAGACCAAAACCTCTGCCCTGGCGGCTCTTTTGACAGTTTAAACTGGGCAAGAAACATTTCTCCGTAGATGGAGAAATTAAGATGCTTTTGATGGAAAAATTGGTTGCAAGTATGTGAGAACATTTCCTCAGGCCTTTTGAGTTACTTGTGTTTCGTGCCTTTTTGTCTCTGAATAAGAGAATCTCAATGTTTGCCAGACAATATTTAAAAATAATACAGGTAAGGTGCTTTTGCTTCCCTGGGCAGGCTGGGAACACATCCTTACAATGAGATGCAAAATTTGGCTGTCTACTTACCCGAAAAGAGAGTCCCACAGATTTTATCATGTCCCCAGAGGTTCAAGACCCAATCTCTCCCCACCAAAGTTTAAGAACACTAGTAATAGAGAAAGGAAGGATCTAGAGACAAAGATGGAAAAATAGCCACATTTGGAAGTCACAAAGGGAGGGTGGAGCTTCTAAAGTTAGGGAAGGATTGAAGTCCAGGCAGCCCCATGGGAGGCAGTAAGTGGTTAAGTGTGTATACTCTGTAATGAGGTACATCTGAGCTCAGACTCAGGGTCTCCATTTATAAACTGTGCTTGCTGTGTGAACTGGGGTAACTTACATCTCTAAGCCTCAGTCTTCAGTGTTCTTATCTGGAAAATGATGGAAGAGATAGCACGAACTCACAGAGTTGTTGCAAGCCTCCTTGCTTCCCTGTGAGCTGTGTGTGTGTGTGTGTATGTGTGTGTGGTCTCTGTCTCTACCCATATTTTGCATTTTCCTGTCTATTTTATGTCTCTTCCTCCAAGAATTCTATGCAGGCCTCAGAAGTTTCTGAGTTCTGTTTTACTGGGTTCTCCGCGCCACCCCCCCACCCCAACCCCTGCTAATCAGTGTGAGGTACTGTCCTTGGCTGAATATCTTCCTCCTTCCAGCTCCTTCCCCACCTCTTTGCTGGCCAGGCTGAGAGGGGCATATTTGCTCCTTTCCAAGCTGTGTAGAGAGCTGAAGGTGCCGGCAGCCTAGTGCCTGGGGCCTGGAGCCAACGAGCTCACCTTCTTTGGGAAGGAGAACACAAAACAGCCCTGGGAAGGGAGAGCCTGTCTCTGCAGACAGCTGCCTCAGGGCAGTCTTGCAGCCGCCTCTGCAGCCAATTCCTTTTGTAATTTGCACAATAGACCAGAAGATGGGGCTCTTGACCCTGGAGTCAAGAGCCAGAGGCTCTGACTTTTTCTACATTCGAACCAGAGTCAAATCAGACTTGTAGAGTCCTAGCAGTAATCCTCTCCCTCCTGCTTCTTTGTGCCCTGACAACTCGTGCCCACTCTCATGAAAGCACCACGGGATCTGGCTCTTTAGGGAGTGGCAAATGGAGGACACACCTTCTGGTCGCCATCCTTGGCCCCTCCAGAACTGCCATGTTGCCAGTCAGCCTAAATGACCCCCTGCCTCAGCTTCCCCCTCTAACCCCTCTTGCCCCCAATGGAAGATTTCACCAGTGGTACCACTTACATAGGACAGTGTCATATAGTGGCCAGGGACTCTAAACTCAGAACCATCCTTGACTCATCAAATGAGACTCTCCTCACCTCCTCAGAAAAGCCCTCCCTGACCATCCCATCTACAGTAGCTCTCTCCACCCCCCTGGCCAATACTCTATCACATAACTTTGCAGTTTACTTCATTGCAGCTCTCACAATCTGTAATTGTGTTCATTTTTACTTGTTTGCTGTTTCTCCACTAGATTGCAAGGCTCAAGAGGTGATCATATCCCAGCCTATTATCTACTCAACCTTGAGAAAGTTGCTAAACCTCTCAGCCTGTTTTCTTACCAGTGAAATGGATAAACTATGAAGTGTTAGGAATATTAAATGATATAGTGCATTTACACCACTAAACCCAGGTCCTAGTGTGTGGACAAATTCTTTAAAATTTTCAGCAGTATCATATTTTCTATCACATGAGAAAAAAAAAATCTGAACTGATTAGCTGTTTCTCTATAACTTGGTCATTTTTTCTTTACCACAATTTTTATTTCCTACTGCTCTTCTCCATACCTTTCTGCTTTGGTCCAAATTGTGGCTATCCCGAATGGGTCTTATGCTTTCCTGGTTGCTAAGTCATTCCCTAAGAACTAAGATGCTTGCTCTCCTTACTTTGGCTTGACTGTTTTTGGGTTTAACCCAATCCAATGTCCTCTGTGTCATGTTCCAAGTTAAAAAAAAAATTATTTTCTCTTGGAAATTTTTATAATCTTTGTTGTCTATATAACTTAATGGCTCCTGTTTTATTTCTATTATCTTGTCATCATATTAACATTTTCTCTTCTAAATTTTTATAACCTTTGTTATCTATATTACTCAAATGGCTCTTGTTTTACATTCTGTATTTTACCATCATATTGACATATATCCTGTTCCCCTGATTAGACCATAAGCCCTCTGGAGATACATATTTTATTTTAGATTTTGCTGCATCTTCAGTGCCATTTGGGCTTGTACTTTGTGTTTAATATGTTTTTGGTTAGACTGAATTAAAAGTACATATATTCACTTATATATTTATGTTATACTTATTTATATATACTTATATAACTTACATATTTATAATTATGTTCTATGTACTCAGCATTCTTTGAGGCTTTGTACAGAAGGGTATAAGAAAAATAATTATTGCCTTCAAAAAATGACAGTGTTACAGTAAGCTAAAGTTAACATTTAATTAAAGTACTTGACCATAGCATGGTAACTGCTATAAGGAAGGTATAAAGTGCTATGAAGATTCAAAGGGGAGTGATGACATCTCTTAGGGGTACTGAGGAGAGTAGAATAAAGTTTCTTGGAAGAGGGGGCCTTTGAGGTTGACTTTGAAGTATGATTAAGGTTTTGATGGGCAAAAATAGGGGTGAATTACAGATTCAAAGGACAGAATTAGTGAAGAGGTCAACAGAGACTGGGGAAATGAACACCAAGACTCAGAAATGGGCCCAAGACCTTAAATTGAAGACTGGAAGTATGGTTCTGCCTCAGCGACACGGAAGCACAAACTTGGTTCAAATTTCAGAGCCAGTGCAAGCAATGGTATGCAGGGGTTGAATGTTTAATGTGCACCAGCCAGGCTATGCTCCCCCAGTGTAGTTTCTTCGGAGGCTGAGAATGATTTGCACCTGCTCTTTTTCATTTAATAATGTGGACTCTCCTACCGTCTGATGTGATAGTGGACATAAAGGAAAAGACCTCTTGCCTCCTGTTGGGGACAGAGGGTTGGTTGGATTATGGCCAGTCTCTCTTGTTTTAAACCCAAATCAAACTGATGTGTTACTCATGGGTTTCTAACTTTGCCTTAAATCAGTAGTTATTCTTTTGTTAAATAGTTTGTCCTAGATTGTTTCTCAGAAAAGTTGGAAGCATTTTTGTGGAATTGTTTCAACCATCTTCCTTAGCTCAACCCCGTGCTTTTCACTGCCAACCTGAGGCCCAGGGAGAAGACCTGTATTCGTAGTCAATCTGTGGAGGGGATTGGATTACTGCCTGCCTGCTTCTCTTTGATACTATTTAATCTGGCCACTAGCTCGAGGATTAACAAGTAATTTGAGAAGGCCCTTCCTTCCCTCTCATTCTGTTACTTCCTTCTGCAAGCTCAAGGGATGGTTCCCCAGAATTTTAAAATAATTATTACCAAGGAATAAAATCATGATAGGCAAACCTGACACTTTCTCAGTTTTCAAGGGTCAGGTGCCTCCTCAAATAGAACCAGGAGATCTTCAATTTCTAGCAAGCAGTTGGGAGGACCTTCAAGCCCAGAGGCCCCTGAAGGGAGGGAGGCGGTTTCCACGGCAACCGGGCCCCGGAGCGGTTGGCTCCCCCGGCTCCCTCCTCCACCTCCTGGTAGCCCAGGGTACCGCCGGACAGCGTCCTCCCGTGCTCCGCGCCCTGATTGGCCGTACAGGCCGCGCGCTGATTGGCTGCGGCGAAGCCTCGCGGGCCGGTGGCTATGGAGGCGGCGGCGGCGGTTGATGGTTGACCGTTGGCACCGGGGTAGGGGTCGCCGCTCGGGCGATCTGCTCGAACCCGACCGGAGTGCGTGGTCTGCTGACGTTCGGCCTGGACCCCCGGGCGAGACCTAGCTGGGCTCCGCCATGCCGGCCGGGAGTAACGATCCGGACGGCGTCCTCAGCTATCAGGTAGGGCCCCGCCTCCCGCCCCTCCCAGGGGCTCAGCCTCCTCATCCTCTGCCCACCCTCCTTTCTCTGCCCCCGAGCCGGGGCTTCGCAGGCCACTCCCTGAGGGCGAGGGGAGGCCAGCCCGCGACACCAGGGGGCGCTCCGGGCGGGCGGGATCGGGCCCGGGCTGCGAGAGGGTGACCTTGGGCCAAACCGGGAGCCGCATCCTTTGCGTGGCCAGCTGAGGAGCCCTGACGGCCCGCGGCCGGTGACCTCTGTTCTGCTCAGGTCCTCCTTGCTGGGAAAGAGGCTGGCTTCTGGCCTTGCCGCGTCCTGCTGGAACGTGGGAGAAAGGATAGCCAGGGACCTTGCTCTGGCGGGGCGGGTCTCCTCTTTGTGTTTTATTAATGGGGCTTTCTGGTTCTTTACTGGCTCAGAGGAAGAGCTGGAAAAGACTGGAGGCTGGGACCAAACGCTCAGCCTTGTTCGTGTGCATAAAACTCCCTTCATTCCATGGCACAGGAGGGCTGACAAGTTCTGGAGAGCGAAGTGGACAGAGGCTGGAAAAGTGCCGAGGGGTCAGGAACAGGTGTTTACTTAAAGAAATGAAACAGGTTTAAGAAACTGATAACTGTTGGGGTGGCTAATGTAAGGTAAAGCACTGGGCTTGGGCGTCAGACACTGTAGGTTCAAATCTACATCTGCCTCACATGGGCTTTGTGACCTTGAGTAAGTCACTTGCCTCTTTGAATCACATTTCTCTGTCTAGTAAAATAGGGATAAGAATACCTGCTTTGCTTACTTCACAGGGTGGTTTTGAGAACTAAATGAGCAGCTGTTTGGGAAGGGGCTTTGTTAAACCAGTATAGGAGAGATAACTCATTGAATTCTCACTCCCCTCTTTCTTGTGCCCATCAGGTGATGATATGCTTATTGCTCTGCAAAGAGATATTGAAGGGAGGGCTGTGAAGAGAATGATGGACCTACTCAGAAGGATGACAGGTCTTGAAACATGGGCCACATTGATGTCAGGATGGTTTTTGTAAAGCGAGAGAACTCTTTTCTGAGTTTGTAGCAAAATGGGTATCACTGACTCACTCCTCTTCTGGCAATAGTTTGCTACTAAATGACCCATAATTCCTTTTGCTTGCTCCATTAAAAAAGGAACAACATCTGCGATTTTGGGAAATCGTTCGTATCTAATTCTCCTAAGGTCTACGAAGAATATTCAGCTTATGTTTCTGATACAGTGATGAGCAAAAATAGGCAATATTCTTGCCCTGCTGGAGTTTCCCATTTAGTGTGTGTGTGTATAATCATTTCAATCACACAGTCACACAAATAACTGTATTATTATAAACTGTGATGAGTGCTTAGAAAGAAAGATATGAGGTGCTGTGAATGTGTACACAATGGTTCCAGCTTTGGTCTCAGATCAGAGATTTTGCTAAGGAAGAAAATTTGGGCAAAGATCTAAAGAATAAGTGTCAACTGAGGGAAGAAGGAGATCAAAGGGCTTTGGAGACAAAGAGAACAGCAGAGGGGGCCCATCGGGTTCAAAGATCTGAAAGAAGGCCAGAGTGGCTGGAGCCACAGGGAGCAAAGAGGTGAATAGTGTGAGATGTACTCCAGGGTCATAGTATACAGAGAGAGGGGGAGAGAGGAGCCAGAGAGAGAATGAGAGCCAGTGAGATTATGATCAGATTCTCCTCCTGAAAGATTTTCTGGCTGCAGTGAGGAGAACAGGCTGGAACGAATGTGGGGAGACAGTGTCCTTAATATGCAGAATGTGTTCCAGTTGTATTGTCAGGATCATAATAACCCCCAGGCTTCTGTTGGTGCTCTGTGAAACTGATAATTCCTGAGTGCTTCTGGGGTAGGACAGAAAGTAATTATATCTTTTACATCTAGTTCATGAAACTCGGGGATGGTGGGGTGAGGAGAGAGAAAAAAACAGGATGGGAACAGCAAGACCTTGTAAAGGCTGAGTCAAGTGATGGGCAAATGGGCACTTGAGATAAGATACAAGGGGGGAAAGAAATGAAGATAGAAAGAGGAAAGGAAATGGGGGTAATCTGGGGGAGACAAGTCAATCAATTGAAAATTACCAACAAAACCTCCTGTATGTCAACTGGGCTGTGTGAAGGGGAGATGGACCTTGCCAAGTGAGCTGGTTGTGTACTTGTGGTAAACAGAGATTCCAGGCATCACATCTACTACCGTGTGTCTAGGCTGTTTCCTCTGGTTTGGACTACTGTGCTGACCCCTGATAGTTCCCTCCGCTTTCTCTCCTGCTTCTCCTTTTATAGTCCACTTGTCCTGTGGCAGCTAGAGAGAGCTTTTAAAAACACAAATCAGATGATGTCATATCCTATCTTGAAACTCTTCAATGGCTTCCCAGTGCATTTTAGAATAAAATCCAAACATCTTGTTATGGCCTCCCCAGCTTCATTATGACCAGGGCCTTGCCCACCCTCCCTGATAGCCTTTCCAACTCTCTCATCATGCACTCCTGCCTTGGCTCCCTTTCTGTTTCTTCAGTACAACCAGCTCCTCATTCTATAAGAGCTTTGTTCTTGGTGTTCCTGTGGATTTTCTTCTACCCAAGTCTTCTTGTGACTCAACTCAGATGTCACCTCCTCAGAGTAGCTGTCCTTAGTCTCCACTCACAGTTACTTTCTTTCATATGATTCTGCTTTAGTTTTTATTCATTTATTTTTGTCACACCATGCAGCATATGGGATCTTAATTTCCTGACCAGAGATTGGAACCCATGACTGCTGCATTGGGAGTGTGGAGTCTTAACCACTGGACCACCAGGGAAGCCCCTGATTCTGCTTTACTTTCTTAATAGCATATATGACTTACATGATATGGTCTTGGTTATTATCTTTTTAAATAGAAGCATTATGATGGGATGGACTGGGCAGAAAATATTTTTGTCTACACAGTGCCTGGAATAAAGTTGATGTTCTGAGTGAGTGAATGACTTTCCTGTATCCACAGCCAGTGTGCCTCTCCTTAAGGAGCTCATGGTCTTGTCAGTATTAGCCCAGAGTCTGAGATGACCATTGCTTTATCATGTTCCTGTTTAAAAGTCTCCCATTTCTGCTATTGTGTCTTTGCTCAGGTGTTCTAGCTGGAAAACATTCCCCCTCCTGTCTACCTAGATTATTCTGTCTAAGGTCTGGCTCTTTAAGGTCTTTAAGGTCTGGCTCTGTATCAGTGGGCTTCCCACCGGCTCAGCAGGCTTCTCGGGTTGCTCAGTGGGTAAGGAATCTGCCTGTAATGCAGGAGATGCAGAAGACTTGGGTTTGATCCCTGGGTCAGGAAGATCCTCTGGAGAAGGGCATGGCAACCCACTCCAGTATTCTTTCCTGGAGAATCCCATGGCCAGAGGACCCTGGTGGGCTACAGTCCATGGGGTCACAAAGAGTTGGCACACATGAGTCCTGTATCACTATCAGAAGTTCACTTAGTCTTTTTTGCTCACAACACTCATGAAGTCATATTACTTCTTCCACCCCTTACTTGTGAACTCTGCCTGTTCATCTCTGCTGCTGACCTGCCAGCTCCTTGTTTGCTGTTTCTGTAAGTTAACTTGCATGAGTGCGTGCCATGTGCCAGGTACTGTGCCTAGTGCTTTCCAGGCATTGCTTCAAGTCTTTCAATAACCATGAGATTTACATGCCCTTCTTATCCTTATTTTCCAAATGAGGAAACCAAGAGGTTAAGTAACTTCTAATAAGTGGCAGAGCTGACCCTCTCCAAAGAATGTGCCCTTGGTCTACATGACCATAACTTGTGCCTCTGGCACCTAGACTGGTGCCTGGTTCAGACTGAGCACTTTAACATGTTTGGGAAGATATGTGTGGCAAGGTGTACAAAGGATGTATTAGAGTGGGAAGAGCTGGGGGTGATGGAGGACAGCTACATGGCTGTTGGTGGAATTTAGAATGAGTTAACGAAGGCCTGCATTATTGAATTTTGATGAGATCTCCGAAGGTGGTGGGTTCTTAAAGGGCATGATAAGAGTAGAAGATCAGAAGGCTTGAGGGAGAACCTCTAGTTTGGACTGGAACAAGGGACGTCTGTAGCTTCAAATTCTCCTGATCAGCACTTTCAGAATCGAGCAGAATTCCTGGAAGAGAAGGCTACAGAGGTTGAAACTGTCAGCACTTGAGCCAAGTGGTGCTGGGAACCTCAGGGAGGCTCAGAGAGGGCACAAATGGTAAAGGGAGGTGCAAGTGCATTAGGGCAATCCCAAGGCTTTTATGTGAATCAGGCCAACTCAGACTGGGAAATTTGTCATCTTCAGAATAACAAATCCTGGTGAGTGGGTGATAACTGGGAAACTTGGCGGATGGGAAGAGAGACACACTTCATGTTTAAAGTGGACCTGGAAAAGCTCCTGGATGCTAGTGCCTCATGGCCCTGGCCCGCGGTGGTGCGTGTCTCCTGAGTGAATGCATGCATGCCTCTGTAGAGAGCTGGTGACTTCTGAGTGTCATGCTCAGTTCATGGAACGCAGTCAGCATGTACTGAACAGAAGTATCCACCATAGCAGCTTCTCCTCTCACTGCCTTGCAGTGTACATACAGTCTGCATACCTCCAGCCTCTCCCACCTCACACCAGGTGTTCCTTTCCTGTGTGGGAATTGAGGGACACATGAGCATTCTCTTTACCTGGTGCTATCAGCTCTACTGGGGAACTTCAGTAGGAGAGGTGTGGGCTTTCCTGCCAAGCAGAGAATTGAGGTAGGCTGGGGATACAATTCAGGTTGTAAATTTACTTCCTTCTGAACTTGTAGATAATTGTCTTTGCTCATGGTTTGCCTTGGCAGTGTGGACAGGGCTCTCAATTAAGCCTATCACAATGGTAATCAGAACATAGAAAAGCAACCATGTTTATTCTAAATCTGCTGCTAGGTAACAGCAACAAATCCGAGATAATGGAGAGGTTGGTTGTTTCCCATAAGGTAGTAACAGGTTTACTCTGATCTTGCTAGTTAGGAAGCCATGAAGTGTGTATTAGTGTCTATTGCTGCCCTAACAAACCACCACACATTTATTGGCTTAGAACAACACAAACTGAGTATCTTACAGTTCTATACTTCAGATTTCCATCATGAGTCTCACTGGGCTAAAATCAGTGTTGGCGAGGCTGTGTTTCTTTCTGGAGGCTCTGTGGGAGAATCTGTCTCTTTAACTTCAGCTCTGTGAGGCTGCCTGCATGCCTTAGCTCACAGTTCCCTCTCTCAGCAGCCAAAACCAGCAGCACAGATCTCTCAGGCCCTGCTTTTGTCATCAAACTTCATTCTCTGGCTCAACTCTCCTACCTCCTTCTTCCATTTTTAGAGATCCTGGGCTTCCCTGGTGGCTCAGAGGTTAAAGCGTCTGCCTCCAATACAGGAGACCCGGGTTCGATCCCTGGGTTGGGAAGATCCCCTGGAGAAGGAAATGGCAATCCACTCCAGTATTCTTGCCTGGAGAACCCTATGGACGGAGAATCCTAGTAGGTTACAGTCCACGGGGTCGCAAAGAGTCGGACACGACTGAGCGACTTCACCTCACCTCACCTGTGATTACATTGAATCCGTGGATAATCCAGATAACGTCCTTATTTTAAGATCCACTGATTAGTGACCCTACTTCATCTGCAACCTTAATTCCCTATTGCTGTATAAAGCAATGTATTCTTGGGTTCCAGGGATTAGGATGTGCAAATCATTTGGGAGCCATTATTCTGCAAACTGCAGTGTGCTTACTAGTAAATTGTACTGAACAGGAGTGATTCCAAGTGGGGTTCAATAAAAAAGAAAAATCACTGAGAAACCAGAGTCACTTTGCAATTTTAGGCCCCTAGCAGCCTGCTGAAGAGTCAGACTAGGAAACTCGTGGGTGCTCAGGAGCTCATGGCCCCTGAGAGGAGGACCAGAACAGCTGCATACAACCTCGTGGAACCCCCTTTTCTTACTATCCATGGTCTTCATCCAGTGAGGAAGTCAAATTGAGGGCAGTAGAGAGTTGAGGATCTCTGGGTCCGATTCAGTGATGGTGTCTACAAGGGGTCAGAATTCATGAGCTTTCTGGATAAAAAGGAAGTCGAGAGTGAAGAGATGGAGAACTATATTGGAACTCTGGTCAGTAAAGGCAGTACAAGGATTTAAGAAGGTAACAGTGTGACAATCTTGAGCTGTTTTCACTGTGGACGTTAATCCATGATTTGGTGACCTGAGCTCTCTAAAATGACCAGGTATTGCTTTTGGCGGTGTTAGTATATGATGTTAATATGTTATAGTATAAATGTTAATACAGAGAGACTTGAGTTGGAGTTCCTCCTGTCTCAGCCCTTGTGAGATCTTACTTAGCCTTGATTTATTTAGGACTGTTGTGAGGGTAGAGATGATATATGTAAAGCATAATGCTAGGTATAGTCAGTGTTCTGTAAATAATTGTTCCTAATATTAATTAAAGAAACTCAGCTTACTGATTAGAAACCCTAAAAGTCACTTCTGTGTTTGATTTAAAAATGGTTGTGTATCAGAACTCAATCAACACTTGACTCTTACTGTTGTTGGGTGGGTGGGGTAGAAGGCTGTTATCTGAAAACATTGGATAAAAGATGAAAGGGGTCTTTGGAGGTGAAAGGGTCTGAGGCTGGCTGCAGGAGGGGAAGCAGAGCTGAGTTTGGCAGGGCTGCCACCTCTCAGGACCAGAGTGGAGCCACAGGGAGGGGTCAGGGAGAGGGCTCAAGGTGGGCTCCACCGCCTGCTGCAGCCTTTGTGGTTGCTTCAAGGATCTGGGGCCATTATGTAAGACAGCCCCGCCTCTGCCTTTTAATTTGTCCATTAACTGTAAGTGAGAAGCTGGTCTGCTACTCAGCTGTAATTCATTCATTTTTCAAGGCTCATAACAATGTTTTCTTTCTCACAATGTGCCTTGCAATTTCAATGTTTTAATGTGTATTTAACCCTCTTAGTTCTTTTTATCTTACTTAATTCTTCGGGTAGGCACCCACATCAATTCACATTTATATTGTGAGTCATGGTCATGAGTCAGGAAGAGGTACAGAAACCGGGTCGTTTCTCCAGGTCACCCTTCTTTCCCTCCCGTCCTCCTTTCCTTTTTCTCCTAAACTTATACCATGTGGTTCTCATGATGCTAATATTTTCTGAGTCACAAGTACCCCTGAGAATCTGATGAAAGCTATGGAATCACTCCTAAGAAAAATGCACACTCGCATATAATCCTGTGAAGCCCATTCATAGGAATCCTGGAAATTCATGGTTAAGAAATCCTCGCTACCATAAATAAGGACAGTATCGAGGTCCATACTAATCACATGGTGAGGAATCCGCAATAAGCACAGACAACTGAGACTTAATGTCCTTTTATTTTCATGTTTTATTATTTTAAGCAAAGCTTAATATGTTTGAAATTTATCCAACATTTTAAGGATATTCCAAAGTAGAGAGAATTGAAAAATGAATCATCGTGTATCCCATGACCTGGCTTCAACAATGAACAGACAGCCTGTCTTATTTCATCTATGTCTCTACCCAGTCTCCAAATCCCAGACACTGTATCATTTCATCAGTAAAAACTTAAGTATGTATTACTAAAGATTAAGGACCCTTTTCCTTTTTTTAATGACATGACCACCATATCAGAATATGGGCACACCTTGGAGATACTGCTGGTTCAATTCCAGACCACCACAATAAAGGGACAACTGGAAAGCAAGTTGCACAGATTTTCTGGTTTCTCAGTGCATATAAAAGCTATGTTTATATTCTCTTATAATCTATGAAGTGTGCAATAGCATTATATCTAAAAAATGTACATACCTTAATTAAAAAATACTTCATTGCTGAAAAATGTTATCCATCCTCTGAGCCTTTAGCAAGTCATAATGTTTTTGCTGGCAGAGAGTCTTGCCTTGATGTGGATGGCTGGTTATGGATCAGGGCAGTGGTTGCTGAAGGTTGGGATGACTGTTGCAGTTACTTAAAATAAGACAACAGTGAAGTTTGCCACATCCATTGATTCTTTCTTCCAGGAACAATTTCTCTGTAGCATGCAGTGCAGTTTGATAGCATTTTACCCACAGTAGAACTTCTTTCAAAATTGGAGCCAGTCCTCTCAAGCCCTGCTACTGCTTTATCAACTAAGTTTATGTAATATTCTGAATTCTTTGTTGTCATTTCAACAGCATCTTCCCAGCGTCTTTACCAGGAGTAGATTCCATCTCAGGAAGCCACTTTCTTTGCTAATTAATAAGAAGCAACTCCTTATCTGTTCAAGTTTCACTGTGTGGTTCTAGCAATCCAGTCCCATCTTCAGGCTCACTTCTGATTCTAGTTTTCTTGCTATTTCTACCACATCCACAGTTACTTCCTCCTCTGAAGTCTTGAACCCCTC
Source organism: Aepyceros melampus (assembly GCA_006408695.1). Classification (NCBI taxonomy): domain Eukaryota; kingdom Metazoa; phylum Chordata; class Mammalia; order Artiodactyla; family Bovidae; genus Aepyceros; species Aepyceros melampus. Next base: position 184,025 of record SJXQ01002452.1, on the reverse strand, counting down.
AAGGCTTCATCCATAAGGGTTGGGATTAACTTCCTCCAAACTCCTGTTCATGTTGATATTTTGACCTCTTCCCATGAATCATTAATGTTCCTAATGGCATCTAGGATGGAGACTCTGTTCCAGAAGATTTTCAATTTACTTTGCCCATACCTTTGCCCATACTTGCCCAGAGAAATCACTCTCCATAGGCACTACATACATTAAATGTATTCTTAAATAATATGACTTGAAAATGGAAATGACTCCTTGATCCATGGGCTACAGAATGGGTGTTGTATTGTTAGCAGGCATGAAAGCAACATGTCATTGTACATCTTCGTTAGAGCTCTTGGGTGACCAAGGGCATTGTCAGTGAGCAGAAATATTTTGAAAGGAATCTTTTTCTCTGAGCACTAGATCTCAACAGTGCTTGGCTGATGGTGTTTGACAGTAGTTCTGTTTTCTTTGGTAAGACACAGAAGGTGCATGAACATTTATTCAGTGACTTTAGACTGTGATTAACCAAGCTAAGTTAAAGTAACAAGCAAGTTGATTTTCAACTTGAATTTTTCAGCTGATTGACCTTGCTCTATACAGTTTGCTCTTATAGTCTTAGAGTCAAGAAATCAATCACCCCTCCCTCCCCCACTCCCTCCAGATTCTGTGTTCTGTGCTGTGTCAGATGTCTGTGGACAATATTAAGCATTATACTTAGTTGGCCCCTGTCCTCTGGATATTACAAAACTGTGGGGAAGCCAACATGAAAAATTATTCATGTATATGTGTATAAGTATACATATGTGTGAACTTTTATGAGGAAACATACGATGATATGAGAAAGTTTGGAAAACTAACAAATATTCATTCATCAGAATATATTGGATACTGTAAGTAAAAAGACACCTGTACCCCAATGTTCATTGCAGCACTATTTACAATAGTTAGGACATGGAAGCAACTTAGATGTCATTGACAGATGATAGATAAGTTGTGGTACATATATACAGTGGGAATATTACTTAGCCATAAAAAGGAACCCACTTGAGTCAGTTCTAGTGGATAAACCTAAAGCCTGTTATACACAGTGAAGTAAGTCAGAAAGAGAAAAATTACTGTTGTACAATTAACACATTATGCAATCTAGAAAAATGGTACTGATGAGCCTATTTGTGGGGCAGGAATAGAGATGCAGACATGGAGAACAGACTTGTGAACACTGTGGGCAGGAGAGAGAGGGTGGGACAAATTGAGAGAGGAGCAATGAAACATATACATTACCATATGTAAAATAGACGGCTAATGAGAAGTTGCTGTATAACACACGGAGACAACCTGGTACTTTATGACAACTTAGAGGGGTGGAATGGGGTGGGGGGGTGGGAGGGAGGTTCAAGAGAGAGGGGATGTATGTATGCTTACAGCTGATTCATGTTGTATGGCAGAAACCAGCACAACATTGTACAGCAAGTATCCTCCAATTAAAAATAAAATTTTAAAATGTATTGGATACTTACCACATACTGGACATGGTACTAGGTGCTAGGTACATGGTGGTCAACAAAAGACACAGTACCTACCCTCTTGGAACTTACAGGAGTGCAGGCTACTTACAGTGGTAAACTACTGTGTTAGGCTCTGGAAGAATAAAATGATGAAAACACATGGCTCCTGCTATCAGGAAATTCACAAATAATAAGTAAGTCTAAAATAAAGATGAGTTTTTTCCACCAAGAAGTTATTCTTCAGAAAGGACTTGACTTTTTATGAGTGCCTTTACCACTTAGGTGGAAATGAAACTGACATACTCTGGAAAATTGACTCAAAGCATCTATGGTATTGAGGAAGACATTGATGTTAAAGATGTATTGAGGGTTGTGAATAACATTATTTTATAAAATGTGAGAAAAATAGTGTTTCTAAGTTAACTTATATATCTGTAGTTGCTCAATTTTATTGGTAAATATTTCAGTATGAGTACTAAAAGATTAAGTGCTTTAAAAAAATAACCATAGTGCCACCGAAAAAAGAAAATAACAATTTGTGAAAATAACTCTTTGTGACCCTGTGAACTGTGTGGACTATAGTCTGCCAGGCTCCCCCATCCCTGGGATTCTCCAGGCAAGAATACTGGAGTGGGTTGCCATTGCCTTCTCTAGGAGATCTTCCCCACCCAGGATGGAACCCAGATCTCTTGCATTGTAGGCAGATTCTTTACCGTCTGAACCACCAGAGAAGTCCCAAAAGTTAAAAATTCTTTAAAAAATAAGCATCAGTTCAGTTCAGTCACTCAGTCATGTCCAACTCTTTGCAACCCCATGAATCACAGCACGCCAGGCCTCCCTGTCCATCACCAGCTCCCGGAGTTCACTCAAACTCACGTTCATCAAGTCAGTGATGCCATCCAGCCATCTCGTCCTCGGTCGTCCCCTTCTCCTCCGGCCCCCAATCCCTCCCAGCATCAGAGTCTTTTCCAATGAGTCAACTCCAATGAGGTGGCCAAAGTACTGGAGTTTCAGCTTTAGCATCATTCCTTCCAAAGAAATCCCAGGGCTGATCTCCTTCAGAATGGACTGGTTGGATCTCCTTGCAGTCCAAGGGACTCTCAAGAGTCTTCTCCAACACCACAGTTCAAAAGCACCAATTCTTCGGCGCTCAGCCTTCTTCACAGTCCAACTCTCACATCCATACATGACCACAGGAAAAACCATAGCCTTGACTAGACAGACCTTTGTCAGCAAAGTAATGTCTCTGCTTTTGAATAATAGGCATAGTACCACCTAAAGAGAATATAACAATTTCTTTAATGTCATGAAAGAAAAACTTCCAGTTGTCTAGACGTCATATCCTTAAAAATTATTTTATCAATAACTGAAAAATTATTTTTGTTAGTTTGTTTAAATCAAGATTCAAATTAAGTCCACACATTGTGATTGGTTTGTTGTCTCTTTTGACCTATTGGTTTTAGGTTCCTCTGTCTCTGTCTCTTTGTCTTCTTGCAATTATTTATTTAAAAAGGATGGTGAAGAGAGGATTTATCCTATAGCTTTAGAGTTTCCCACAGTCTGGATTTTGCTGATTATATTCCTGTGGTGTTGTTTTTCCATGGAACTGTGTTTCTTTGTATTTTCGGGAAATTGGATTTTGGGCTTAGAGTCTTGATCAAATTCAGGGACAATTTATTTGGTAAGATTACCTCATGGGTGGTGATAAGGTCCTCCATTAGGAGGCATAGTGTCTAGTTGTCTCTCTTTTTGTGGTGTTAGTGGCCTTGAAAATCAATGCAGTCCATTAGGGATTGTAAAATGGCAAAGTCTTAATGCTAACATTCTTTTTTCATTTATTCTTTTCTATAATAAGAAACTTCTCTCATCTACTCTATGGTATCACTGTAAGGTACAATTTATATAGGAAAGCCAGGATGAATTTTCACCAGTTTGCAAAATAATGAATTGGTTTGCTAGTATTGGGGCTTCCCTCATGGCTCAGCTAGTAAAGAATCTGCCTGCAATGCAGGAGACCTGGGTTCCATCCCTAGGTTGGGAAGATCCCCTGGAGAAGGAAACAGCTATCCTCTCCAGTATTCTGACCTGGAGAATTCCATGGACTTCATAGTCCATGGGGTCTCAAAGAGTTGGACACAACTGAGCGACTTTCACTGACTAGTATTGCACTTCCCTGGTGGTTCAGATGATAAAAGAGTCTGCCTGCAGTGCAGGAGAGCTGGGTTAGATACCTTGATCAGGAAGATTCCCTGGAGAAGGGAACGGCAACCCACTCCATTATTCTTGCCTGGAGAGTCTCTTGGACAGAGAAGCCTGGTGGGCTACAGTCCGTGGTATTGCAAAGAGCCAGACACGAATGAGTGACTAACACTTTCACTTCATTTTTTCACTTGCTAGTATTATCCTCCAATGTTGACCAGTTAACTAATTTTTAAAGTGACATGGTGAACTCATGGATTAAAATATATTTGATATTTTCAATCTGTTACAGTTATCACCTTTACCGATGCTCAGATTGTCCTGTGTTAGTAAGGCCCTCTCTCAATTGGACCTTGAGTCCTTTTGACATAAACCTAGTTGTCTTTGAGTGTCTTTTAGCAGAAAATGATATTTTAAGATACTACAATCTAGGTGCTAATGATACTTCTTGCTACCGACTGATAATTTTTTCTAGACATTTTGTCTGGACAGAGCTAGGAAATATAAATTTATAAATTTTAAAATATTTAAAGTTATAAATAAATCATATATAGATTCTTGTTGATACTTCCAATTCAAATTCAGGACTATATAGTTTTTACTTAACTTCTCCCTTACAACTGTATCTTCTTTCACCCCTGCTGAGAACCCCAGGTCTCAGTCACACTGAGCGTGCCAGGGTAAGTTCATATAATCATTTACTATATTTCACAGTACAGAACAGTCTCTGAAAAATAACACCAACACTGTAACCAACAATATGACAGCTAAAAAGCAGTTTCAGATCTTTTCAAATTCTTTTTGTCCTTAGGGTATATGTCACTAAGGATGTTCAGTCAGTTTATTATGTTTTAAATTTGTTTGGAATAATTTCTCTTAGAATAGTTATGCCATCGATTTGGCGTTTATTTTCATTTTCTGGAAATCGTTTTTTAAAATTTTGTTTTTTTTAAAAATAAATTGATTTTGTTTAAAATTTTCAATATGTCATCTTTGAAGAAGTTTAGTCTTTCTATCCTTATCATCTACCCCATTGCCTCCCTCCTCTCTAGGTAACTACTTAAAAATATCTCTTATGGCTTGTTCTTCCTTTATATATTTTTAAGTGTAAGCAAATATTTTTGTTCCAACACCCTTTCTTAGCTAAAAGTTAGCAAATTAAATAGTTTTCTCCACTTTTCTTTTTATTTTTTAAAACATAGGGGACACAGATGATAACTATAAAATAGTAAAATTGAACCTAAAGTTGGAATGTTGAGCAGGATGGAAGGATGGTGAGGATTTGGTGTGCTGGAGAGTTAGGGAAGAGACTGTTAGATGACCAGATAGTGTGAGCAAAGGCGTGACGATGGGAAGTGTGTGCTGTCCTTGCGGTCAGAGAGCCTGGCTGGAGTTGCAGGTTTGGTAGAAGAAATTGATTGGCAGGAAAATTAGCTAAGATATTTTTTGAAATAATTCCAGATCTGGTGAGGGTCTGGATAAAATGTAGATGCCATTACATTTATTCTTTTAAGAAGAATTTACTGAGCACCTCCTATGTGAAAAATCCATTGGGTGTTGGGGAAACCATGATGAGGAAGACAGATATGGTCCCTCCCTAAGGAGCAGAGAGATTTCATTTCTAAGGAGAAATACAGTGTACTTTGGGAGCATATAAATGGAGGGTAGTCAGGAAAGGCTTCTAAGGAAGTACTTTTAGGCTGAGATTGGGATGATGAATAAGTGTTAGCTGCTGGTGATGGAGGCGGGCACAGCAGGGAGAGGGTGATAGTTCTGGGCTGAGGGAACAGTGCTCAGGGAAGAATATGAGTGTGATTCCAGAACTGAAAACAATGTCCACTCTGACTGAAAGGGCAGGAGAGTGGGTGATAGAGAGGATGAGAGTGGAGAGTGAACCTGAGAGAACTGCAAAGGAGGACTTGATAAGAAAAGGGAACTGTTTCCTGGAAGGTATACGATGGGTACTCAACACATGGAATGGATGAATAAGTTTGAAATTTCAAACGTGAGCTAAGACATCATGGAGCCATGGAGTCATGGGTAGGAGTAAGTAAATGAGCACAGGATATTAGTTTGGAAGGAAGATTCATTGGGTTTTAGACACATGGATCTTGAGGCATGGCATCCCAGTGGCTTGTCAAATACTGAGCCTCATAGCTTCAGTACACTGTTGAAATTGCAAGACTCAAGCATGGGAAACAAAAGGTAGAGTGCTCATCCTTGGGAATTATGGTTGGAGGAAGGAGATGAACCTTAGAATGGGGCAGAGGAGTAGGATGGAGTATTTCAAGGACAGAGTGGTAAATAGGCTTCATGCTGCAGAGAGGTCAAGGAGACCAACACTTTCTTTTTGGCCATGCCATGCAGCTTGTGGGATTTAGTTCCCCAACCAGAGATTGAACCTGGGTCCCTGGCAGTGAAAGTACAGAGTCCTAACCAGTGGACCACCAGCAAATCCCCTCAAAGAGACTAGCTTATACCAAATGAGGCAATGTGGTTGACACCACTTTCAAAATTCCAATACATTGTCCAGACTTATGGGTAGAGTATGGAGGTGGGAAAGACATGAGATCCATAGTTACAAGACTTCAGCTCAATTCTACTTCTGCCTTTTACCATGTTTCTGACCTTGGGCAATAATTGCTTAAAGTTTTCCGAGACTCAGGCTGTTTATTTATGAAGTGAAAAAGAATGGCTGCCAGGTTTGCATCTCAGAGTTACTGTGAGGTTCAAATGGAAAATATCTGTAAACCACTGGGTTTTCCCCTTCAGTGTTGCATAAAGGCAAACACACAGTACTTGAATGAAAGTTTGAATGAATGTATGAGTGTTACTGTGGCTACTAATTTATGTTTCAACAGAGACCAGATGAAGAAGCTGTGGTGGACCAGGGTGGGACCAGCACAATTCTCAACATCCACTACGAGAAGGAAGAGTTGGAAGGTAAGCCCTCCTGTTACATGTACTGAGGGCAATCAGTGAGAGGCAGCCTGTGGGGAGGAGCAGCTTTGCTCTCGGGAGACCTGGGCTGGAGTCCTAACTCTGGCTCACTAGCTGTGAGACCTTGGGGGAAAATCACTTAATTTCCCTTAGCCTCAGTTTCCTCATCTCTTAAACAAAAGTAGACATAATACTACCTGTCTTAGTTAGAATCTAGTAGACGGCTAGTGAGACAGTGCTTTGAGTAAAGTCCAATGTAAGTATTAATAAATAACCTATTCCTTGAGAATGCGAAGCACTCAGATCAGCTTATTGATTCTTGATGATTGCTTAGAATCATTAAGCAAAAATTACAGATCTGTATAAAATACAAACACAAATCTATACAAAAGAAATAAAATGCAAATAGTTTTTAAAACTCAGTTTAAACATAAAACCTTATTTTTATCCCATTTACAAGTTTGCTTTCCCCCTTAATACCCATTTCTATCTGGTGTTTTCATGTAAACAAGAAAAGGGAAAACACACACACACCTGTGGCATATTTGCTGAGGGCCCACAGCACAGAGCTGTATAAAAATCCACTGAAGTGGAAGGGACGGAAGAGGCATTTTAATTGACCTGCTCTGTCCATCTGTCTCTCTGTCAAGGCTCTTTTCCCCTCGCCACCCCCAACTCCCCACATGACCATCATGTGCTGTCCTTCTGCTTTCCTTTTTCCCACAGAGCCTAGTGTCCTGATAATGCTGGTGATGCTCAGTTTTATTAAAGAAAGGCTTGTGTCCACGATAACTTTAACATGAACCCACATTTGGCTCAAAAGCCTTTGTGAAATCTCGATAGCATCTCCTGCAACGTTGAAGGCTATGATACAGCAACTTTCTAATGACTGAGACAGCATGTGAAATGTTCTCTCTGTACTGCTTGTTCCCGTGCTGGTTTTTTTTTTTTTTCATCAAAGTTGTACAATCCCCAGAGAAAACTTGTCCTTTGGTTGGGAGAGTCAAAGCTGTAGAGGCTGACTCAGCCTCTGGGTCTGTTACCATGAGAATTTATGTGGGTGGCTCAGTGGAGGTCAATGGTGTTTGGCTATATCAAGATCAAGCTTCCCAAGTTATTTTGACCAGATGAAAGAGGAGCCAGTGTGGCTTTCAGCAGTTGGAAGAAAGAGCAAGAAAGAAGGGTGTGGAGGTGGGAGGCGAACATTTGTTGAATACCCCTTGTGTGATAAGCATTTGATTAGGCACTTCTTTGTCTTTTTAATCTTCACAGCAATCAAGGCAGGTAGGTATCATCCCTATTTTACATGGTGGGGAAACTTCTCAGGGTCTAAGCAGGGAAGACTGGGATGGAATTCTGCTCTTTCCACTCTATCATACTACCTGCAAAGGAGGGCCTACCCAGAGTTAACCACCTAACCTCAAAATCTCAACCCATCATGTGAACATTTGTATGCATTGCCCACCTCTTCTCCTGCCTTGTAGTCCTGTTGCCTCTCCATCCTCTCACTGCAGTTGGGAGTACTGTTACTTTTAGTTTAGTTGTCTCAGCCCACTAGCCCTTTGCCCTCAGCCAGAAGTTAACCATTTATGAACACTCTTCTCTACTTGGGAGTAGAATAATTAGCTTGGACCAACTCTCTTGGGTCCCAAGGACTGAGTTCCATCAGAGATCAGCTGAGTAGTTGGCAGTAGGAGGATCTTCTTAAAATGACGTCATCTATTCCTTACACAGTCTCCACATTTTCCTGTGAAAGAAGGCCATGTATGACGATGGCATTGCTGGGGGTAGTGTACACAGAAACAGTCGTTTACACATGGACCATTTTGAAAACTAGAATCTTATTTACATTGGCACTTAAGAAAAAAGCACTACAGGCAAATGGGGGACAAATAGTGCCCACTCCTCAGGCCTGATATGGTTCTTGAGTAGCTCTGGAGAGGAGAAGAGGAAGTTGTAATGTGCTTGTAGGATTGACCATGCTGTGGGCTCCCAGGGCATCCCAGCTCAGTAAGGCTGTGCTCAGGCAGGTGCTGTCTCTAGAAGACATGGAATGAAATCAGTTCCACTCTGATGGAAGACAAGTAAACTGTTCTAATTGTATTCTAGTTCTCATGTGTGCCATGCTGCAAGGTTCTGTGGCTGCAGATAACTCTCTGGGTCTTCTTTCCCCTTTGTTCTGCACCCTTGACATCACCTAACATAAACCATGTTCAGAACTACTTCTGAAATGTGATCTCTGGACATGGTTAGAGACTTTTGTAAATGTGAGGGTTGTTTTCTTTTTTTGCATAAATTAACTCCATCAGCAGGAGCAGATGCACTAAACCATTACATTGTGTGTGTGCTCAGTTATGTCCAACTCTTTGTGACCCTATGGACTGTAGCCCCCCAGACTCCTCTGTCCATGGACTATTCCTGAAAAGAATACTGGAGTGGGTTGCCATTTCCTCCTCCAGGGGATCTTCCTCACCCAGGGATAGAACTCATGTCTGTTGTGTCTCTGCATTGGCAGGCAGATTTTTTTTTTTTTTTTTTTTTACCACTGTGCCACCTGGGAAGCCTTTGCTTTATACATACATACATAAAAAAGCAAACATTAGCACAAATTTCCAAAGAGAAACTCAAAAAGAGCAATACTGCATGATTTCTTCAGTGGACTCTCCCAGTCCCAGAGGAACAGAGAGCAGTGGGTTTATTTAGAGGAATGGCTTTTTCCATCTATTCTGGCAGATCATTATTCCTGATTAGCTACTAGACTAATGAATCCTAGAGTGAGTTTGGTACCTTCTAATAAGTTTTTAAAAGAGGCAAGAGCCATTTGGCCTTAGTTCTAAGTTGCGGGGGAAAAGGGGTGGTTTGCAAATGCTCCACATGTTATACTTTCCCCGCCATAATTGACTTTGACTCAACCCGAAGCCCAGGAAACAGGGCACCCATCAGTGTGTGCTAAGGCGTTCTGTGTTCTATGCGCATGCTCCATGCTCTAGCGTGCTCAGAATGCATTCAGCTTCCGGAAGTCCAGACTCCATCCACAGGGTGGGCTCGCTCTGTGATTCCTATCATGCTCTGCAAGATTCAGTTCCAATTCACTAATGATTGCTTTCTGTATGTGTGTACATACTTATTTAAAAAGTACATCTCCTAATGCGTTTTATTAAATGAATACTTGTATTTGCACACAGCCCCTAGAGAATAGGTTTGACAATAACTGGAAGAAAGACTGGGAAAAAGGCAGAATTTGGGTGAGTGAATGAACTCACTCCCTGATGGACAGGGAGGCCTGGCGTGCTGCGATTCATGGGGTCGCAAAGAGTCGGACACGACTGAGCGACTGAAATGAACTGAAGTACGTAGATGAGGGGGACGAAGACTATGTGGGTAGGAGAGCAGTTGAGAGGCCAGTGAAGTGACCACAGGATTAGTTTAGGTTTAGTAAAGTCCCTGGGCTGCAGAATCCCACTAGACGGACTGGATTTTGTTGGTGCTGCATTCGTTTCCCAGTGTCCATTTGTTTGTCATCGTTCTGATTTCACTCAGAATATATGAGTCCCTGTTTCTGAGTCTCCAGCCTAGAAACTGATGTCCAGTTTTCTGATAGCCATTTGGTTGTTCTTAGCTCTGACCTCTGCTGGGTTTTTTCATTTTTGCCTGTCTCTCTGGTGTTTTCAAAAGCACGTGCTGTGGTTGGCTAATATTTATGGGAACTCATTGGATCAAAAATACTTTTTAGAGAAGAAAAAGTCTCCCTTAGTAACTCTTTGCAAAAGTTCCTTATACAGGAACTCTTCTTGGATTGAGCTTTCCATTCCTAGGTTGGTTAGGACCTTCTCAATCATCTCATGCCCTGGTGAGTATTTCATCCACTCTAAGCACATTCACTTTGGTTGCCTGTTCCTTTTGTGGCCCTTTTCAGATACTGTGTTTTGTTATATGAAGAATTCTGAGAGGAATAAGGTCTGATCTGGGACCTTTTTTTTGCTTCTTTAAAAAATTTTTTTAATTATGAAAATATGATAACACATTTATAGTAGACTTAGAAAATATAGAACAAGGTTACCTATAATTCCACTATATATTATACTTATTTTTTAGTAGATAAATTTTTAATTGGAGTTTCAATATCAAACTCTCAAAAGTTAATAGAATCAAGATACAGAGAAGTAGAAGGAGAGAGTAGACCTGAAAAGCGCTGTGAACCAATCCAACGTAATTAAGATTTATACAATTTCCACACAACAGTTCAGTTCAGTTCGGTCGTGCAGTCGTGTCCGACTCTTTGCGACCCCATGAATCGCAGTACGCCAGGCCTCCCTGTCCATCACCAACTCCCGGAGTTCACTCAGACTCACGTCCATTGAGTCCATGATGCCATCCAGCCATCTCATCCTCGGTCGTCCCTTTCTCCTCCTGCCCCCAATCTCTCCCAGCATCAGGGTCTTTTCCAATGAGTCAACTCTTCGCATGAGGTGGCCAAAGGACTGGAGCTTCAGTTTTAGCATCATTCCTTCCAAAGAAATCCCAGGGTTGATCTCCTTCAGAATGGACTGGTTGGATCTCCTTGCAGTCCAAGGGACTCTCAAGAGTCTTCTCCAACACCACAGTTCAAAAGCATCAATTCTTCGGCGCTCAGCCTTCTTCACAGTCCAACTCTCACATCCATACATGACCACAGGAAAAACCATAGCCTTGACTAGACGGACCTTAGTCGGCAAAGTAATGTCTCTGCTTTTGAATATACTATCTAGGTTGGTCATAACTTTTCTTCCAAGGAGTAAGCGCCTTTTAATTTCATGGCTGCAGTCACCATCTGCAGTGATTTTGGAGCCCAAAAAAACAAAGTCTGACACTGTTTCTACTGTTTCTTACTCCTTTTCCTATTTGGAACCAGTCTGTTGTTCCATGTCCAGTTCTAACTGTTGCTTCCTGACCTGCATACAGATTTCTCAAGAGGCAGGTCAGGTGGTCTGGTATTCCCATCTCTTTCAGAATTTTCCACAGTTTACTGTGATCCACACAGTCAAAGGCTTTGGCATAGTCAATAAAGCAGAAATAGATGTTTTTCTGGAACTCTCTTGCTTTTTCCATGATCCAGCGGATGTTGGCAATTTGATCTCTGGTTCCTCTGCCTTTTCTAAAACCAGCTTCCACACAACAGTAGGATACAAATTCTATTCAAATTCCCATAGACTATAAACTAGGAGAGACTAGTGGAACATATCCAGGGACATAAAACCAAGTGCAAAAATTTGATGGCATAAAGGTAATGAAATAATACAGAATCCGTTCCTTATCACTGTGGAAGTATGTTAGAGATGAATACCAAAAGATATTTGAAAATAGTATCCTAACATGAGATACCAGGTCACTGCAGGTGTCTGCCCCCAACCAATGGTGATTCCTGTGCCCTGGCCAAAGTCAGGCCACAGGGAACTTCGGTCAGTGGAACTCGTGCCAATGGTATCTCAAAGAAAAGGGGTAAGTAGGAGCCGTTGTCCACTCTCCAGCTGTATGCTTTCACTAATGCCTGTGCCCTTATGGCAGGTTCTCTGTTGTCAGTTGGAGAAGGGAAAACAGCCACAAGCCTTGTTTACAGATGGTTTCAGTTGCTGTGCTGGTGCCACCATTCTTGGCAAGTGGAGATGTATTATTCCTCTCATGTCAGAGAGGAACAGAGGAATTTGTAAAGTACTTAATATTTTTTTCAATAAAATGTTTATGTTGGAAAAGCAAAAAAAAAAAAAAAATTGAAAATAACTCACATATTTTCAAGTGCAATGTGACTTTTACCAGAGATCTTTGACTAGTCATTGAAAGGTTCAATACAGTTAGAAGACTGGAAAAACATAGAGGGTGCTGCAGAGAAGAAAGCATTTAAAAGAGAAATTAATATCAAAGTGAGAAATTAACATCAAAAATACTTTTAAAATGCCATGTATTTGGAAGTTATATGTCTACTTTTAAATGATGAGTGTATCTAAGGAGCCATAACAAGGAAATAGCAAATGTTTGTAATAGAATAAAAATGAAAAGAGAATTTACCAGAATTTGTTGCATGCTGCTGAAGCTGCTCAATGCAATCAAATATGATGTGGAGTATTGAATAAGTTATAAAAACAAATAATGGACACTAGCATAAATTTTTTTGAAATTTGAACAAAATCTATACTTTAGTTAATAATACTGTATCACATGTTAATTTCCTATTTTTTAACAACATAGTATTTCTTTATATTCTCAGAATTGAATTAGCAATTTCAAGCTTCATTCAAATTTTTAAAAAAAGATCACTAAGATAATAAATTTTCTAGCTTTTAGCAGTAATACTAGATGCCAAAATACTTGGAACTATATAAAGTTTTGAGTGAATATAAGTTAGAAATCTAGCATTCTATTCATACTAAGTCAAACAAGTGGAATCAAAATGTCATAAATTCTTTAGCTAGGGAAAAATTCCCAAGTTTTCTAAAATATATATATTATACATACTATATACATATATATACAAAAGATTTTCTATTACATTTGATAAAGGCTTGAGAGAACATTAAAAAACAAGAAGAGATGGAGAAACTGGAAAACAAACTAAATGAAGTGGGACACTGAATGAATATGAAATACAAAAAGTAAAACAATCTAGACAAAAATGAAAATTAATCATATAGTCCAGTTGTTGTTTTTTTCTTCTTTTTAAAAATTAATTTACTGATTTTAATTGGAGGCTAATTACTTTACAGTGTTGTGGTGGTTTTTGCCATACACTGACATGAATCAGCCACGGGTGTACCTGTTTCCCCATCCTGAGCCCCCTCCACCGCCCTCCCCATCCCGTCCTCAGGGTTGTCCCAGTGCCCGGCTTTGAGTGCCCTGTTTCATGCGTTGAACTTGGACTGGTGATCTGCTTTACATATAGTAATGTACATGTTTCAATGTTATTCTCTCAAATCATCCTACCCTCGCCTTCTCCCACAGAGTCCAAAAGTCTGTTCTTCATATCTGTGTCTCTTTTGCTCTCTCACATATAGGGTCATCATTACCATCTTTTAAAATTCCATATATATGCGTCAGTATATTGTATTGGTGTTTTTCTTTCTGGCTCACTTCACTGTGTATAATAGGCTCCAGTTTCATCCACCTCATTAGAACTGATTCAGGTACATTCTTTTTTTAATAGCTGAGTAATATTCCATTGTGTTTATGTACCACAGCTTTCTTATCCTTTTGTCTGCCAATGGACATCTAGATTGCTTCCATATCCTAGCTATTGTAAACAGGGCTGCTATGAACATTGGAGTCTGGTTGTTTTTAAACATGGCTGCTCTTTAGAAACACACTGGAGCTTTGGAGAAAAAAAATGATACCTGGGTATTTATATTCTTCAAAAAATTCCAAGAGAATTCTGATATGCATCTGGATTTTAAAAAGTGATTGCAGGTTTTTGTTTTAAATGGTAGTATTAGTGATATAGAATTCTATTATTTTCTGTTGAGTAGTCATGATAAAACAATATAAGTGAATGATAGTTACATAATACATCATAGTAAAAGATGTTTATCAGTTTTTACAATAAATAGTCAGATGAAAGATAATTATAATTGCAAGTCATAATGGGAACATGATTAACCTAACAATATAAAATAATTACATACAATTTGAGGGGTTAAGCAGCATGATGTGGTAAGTGGAAGTGCATGCATGGACATGTTTTCATCCACCCAGCCAGTTTATGTCTTTTGGTTGGTGCATTTAATCCATTTACATTTAAGGTAATTATTAATGTGTGATCCTATTACCAATTTCTTAATTGTTTTGGGTTTATTTTCTGTAGGTCTTTTCTTTCTCTTGTGTTTCCTGCCAAGAGAAGTTCCTTTAGCATATGTCATAAACCTGGTTTTAGTGGTGCTGAATTCTCTTCACTTTGCTTGTCTGAAAAGCTTTTGATTTCTCCATCAAATCTGAATGAGAGTCTTGCTGGGTAGAGTATTCTTGGTTGTTAATCACTTTAAATACATTGTGCCATTCCCTTCTGGCTTGTAGAGTTTCTGTTGAGAAATCAGCTGATAGCCTGATGAGAGTTCCCTTGTATGTTATTTGTCATTTTTCCCTTGTTGCTTTTAATATTTTATCTTTGTTTTAAATTTTTGTCAGTTTTATTGCTATGTGTCTCAGGGTCTCTTCTCTAGCTTTCTGGACTTGGTTGACTTTTTCTTTCCCATTCAGGGAAGTTTTCAGCTATTATCTCTTCAGGTATTTTCTCCGGTCCTTTCTCCCTCTCTCTGCTCTTTCTGCATGCTAAGTCACTCAGTTGTGTCCACCTTATGGACTGTAGCCTACCAGACTCTTCTGTCCATGGGATTTCCAGGCAAGAATACTGGAGTGGGTTGCCATGCCCTTCTCCAGGGGATCTTCCCGACCCAGGGGCTGAACCCATGTCTCATGTCTCTTGCATTGGCAGGCATGTTCTTTACCACAGCACCACTGGGGAAGCCTGGGACCCCCATAATGTGGGACTTTTTTATTGGTTGATTGATTTTCGGCTGTGCTGCGTGGGCTTTTCTCTGGTAGTGGCGACTCGGGGCTGCTCTCTGGCTGCTGTGTGCAGGCTTCTCATTGCAGTGGCTTCTCTTGTTGCAGAGCATAGGCACAGGCTTCAGTAGTTGCAGTTCCTGGGCTCTTGAGCACGGGCTCAATAGTTGTGGCACATGGATCTAGTTGCTGTGAGGCATGTGAGATCTTCCTGACCCAGGGATTAAAGCCATGTCCCCTGCATTGGTAGGCAGATTTTTTACCACTGAGCCACCAGGGAAGCCCTACCCTGGGACTTAGAAGAGCTTGCAGATGAGTAGTGGGAGAAAAACTGTTAAAATACCTAACTTTAATGCAGTGCACAAAATAAGTGCATAAGGAAATGCTAGCCAAGGACTTTGGGGATTTACAGGAAGGAGGCAGCACATCTGATTGAAGGGATCAGCAAAAATACCAAGAAGGAAGGTGTATTTGCAGTGAGTCTTGAAGGAGTGAGCCAAGTCAGTGTCTGGAAAGCATTGGCACATTTTTGGAATAGCAGTTGGTTTAGGTGGAGACCAGTGTGAGGTGAGGATGGGAGCATCAGCTGAGGCCATGAGGAGACAGAGTCAAAACCAGGCTGTTCTGTTGTTGGGGTAGATGCAGAAGGTACACATCTCCAGACTTTTTCCCCAAGGACATTTATTCAGTGTGGGCATCTGTGGGATTTCCGTTTTGATTTCTCTTGAGCTGATCACTCGGTTCTTTTAGAGAGCTTTCCCTTTCTTTCCCTACTGAATGTATAATTTGTTCTAGAGAAAGAGAAGAGTAGAAAGGAGGCTGGGCCCCCTGAGTGCTAGAGCATGAAGGATCTGATTGTAGGAGTGAGCCAGGATCAGAGCAGTGCTTCAGGACGGCTTGTTTGTAGGACTGAATTGGCAGAGGAGACAGGACGGAGGCCCCTGCTGTTCTCAAAATGGGACGAGAAAAGACTTGATCTGGTCTGTGGATGATCATAATCTGTGGGATGGAGCGCTGAGGGGCAAGGTGGAAATACAAGGTAACACAGAGATTTCCAGCCTGGAAAGTTGAGAGAATGGTGATGCCAGAAAATATAAGAAGAATATAGGACATGAGTATGAGCCTGATTTGAGATTGAGGACAGTGAGTTTGCTTTGGAACATGTTGACTTTCCAGAGAGAAACATTTGGGGGTCATTTGTAGACAGAAAATTTGAAATCATGAGAGTAAATATCACTAAAAAGAGAGAAGAAAGGGGCAGAAACCTGGAGAACCTTCCTTTGGTGGATTGTGGGAGGGCCGGAGGAGCAGTCAAGAGTGCAAGTGAGCCAGGGAAGGTAGTCGCACAGGTGCTGGGGGAGCCCGACCACCAGGGGGAGGAAGTCATTAGGGACTGAGATGATGTCTGGGGCCTGGTGGGCTCTCCAGGAAGTCTTTTGAATTGGATTGAGAGAGACATTATATGATAGACTTAGTGGTTTAGTGGACTTTAGTGTCCCTGATGAAGGCAATCAGTGGAGAGCAGCCACATACAGAAGCTATGGAGATGGTGAGGAAAGGGAGCTAGATCAATAACTGTTCTTGAATGTGACCTGATGGAGGAACTTGGAAGAGCAGCACTTCACTGGGAACATTTCTTTTTTTTAATTTATTTTTAAAACTTTATTTTTATTGAATGAAAGAATCTTTAAATTCTATAATGCTTTACAGTTTTCAAAACTTTCACACACATGATTTCATATAATCCCATAATAACCCCTTTTCCCCCTACTCCTATGTTGCTTCCCTCCCACCACCCCCACTGGTAACTACTAGTTTGTTCTTTATATCTGTGAGCCTGCTTTTTTTGTTTGTTTTATTCACTAGTTTGTTGATTTTTTAGACTCCACATAGAAGTATTGTACAGTATTTGTCTTTCTCTGTCTGACTCATTTCACTTTGCATAATGCTTTCCAAGTTCATCCATGTTGCTGCAAATGGCAAAATGCCATTCTTTTTTATGGCTGAGTAGTATTCCATTGTATGTATATACACCACGTCTTCTTTATCCATTCATCATATGATGGACATTTAGGTTGCTTCCATACCTTGGTAATTGTAAAGAATGCTGCTGTGAACGTTAGGACACATGTTTGTTTTCAAATGAATGTTTTGTGGGTTTTTTTTTTTTTCTTAATATATATACCCACTCCAGTACACTTGACTGGAAAATCCCATGGACAGAGGAGCCTGGTAGGCTGTAGTCCATGGGGTTGCAAGGAGTCGGACACAATTGAGCGACTTCACTTTCACTTTTTACTTTCATGCATTGGAGAAGGAAATGGCAGCCCACTCCAGTGTTCTTGCCTAGAGAATCCCAGGGATGGGGGAGCCTGGTGGGCTGCTGTCTATGGGGTCGCACAGAGTCAGACACAACTGAAGTGACTTAGCATAGCATAGCATAGCATCCAGGAGTAGAATTGTTGGATCATATGGTGGCAGGAACATTTCTTTATTAGGTAAGAGAGACTTGAGAAGCCCAGGGAAGGGATGGCTGGAAAGGAGAGACTGAGGATAACTGATAGAGTGGGACCCAGCAGGACGGGAGGTGATCCTCATTAGCCTGTAAAGAGGGGGAACTTGGGGAGGAAAGTGAGCCAGGCTGAGAAGGTGGGAATTCACAGGACAGAACCTGTCTTTTAAGTACCGAATGAAGTGAGGTCACCTGCTCAGAGGGAGGAAGTGTGGGGAAGCTTGTGGATGTGAAGACAGTGACAAAAGCTCCTGTGGTGGAGATGTGCAGAGGCAGCTTGAGATCAAGAGTTGAGCAGCAGAAACAGCAGAAACAGGGCAAGGTCACAGCTCTGTGTGTCAGGTATAGCATCCTTACAGTTGCTGATTCTGGGCCCCAGGCTGGCAGGAAGGCCAGGGAAATCAGGTGGAGGTGAGACAGGCCTGGAAGTTAGGAACAAAACGAAATAAGGTTTATGGATGGGATGAGAGAGTAGAAAGGAGGAACTAGAGAGGACTGCTATGGTATCACTTATTATCTTGTATTCCTCTCTTTTTGTAAAATATGTAATATCTCTCCTTTATGCTCCCAGCCTTATACCCCTTATAATTTGTAACTAGTCTCTCACTGCTATTCTAGATGGTGTATTCTACAGGGCAGAAAAAACAAAATGGAAACTGATCCTAGAATGTACTGGCTGCTAAAATTGATTCCAGGCATTGTGTTAAGCATTTTACATACATTATAGTATTTAGTGCTCACAAAAATTCTCTGAGTTTAAAGAATAAGCTACAATATTCCTTGTTAAAGATAGTCACGGAGAGATTAGATAATTTGTTCAGGGTCACATGGCAAGTGAATGGTGAAATCAAGTTTTGGACCCAGGCAGGTTGACTTGAGCACTTAACCACTTTCCCAAATGGCCTCTGTGCCAAGACTTGCTGTAGGTGTCCTGGTGTGACCATATCACGTTTTATCAATTGCTCAAATTGTCTTGTAGTGGCAACTACTAGCTTTTGTTTTTGTCCCTATAGTTTGCAAATCATGTTCACGCACGTAATTTTCTTTGATCTTCACAGCCCTCCTGTGAGGTTTGCAGCCACGAACAGGATGGAGGTCTTCAACTTGCCCATCTCTACAGATTCAGTCCTGGAGGACTTTGAAGTTTTGTCAATACAGAGTTGTGACTTTTTCTTCTTCCTCCCCCCTCTTAAATACACTAGCCTCCTTTTCTTAAAGGAGTTCTCTCTTCAGACCTTCTGCTTCTTTTCAGGCCATAGGACCCTGTACGTGGGGGTCCGGATGCCACTGGGCCGGCAGAGCCATCGGCACCACCGAACGCACGGTCAGAAGCACCGGAGACGAACGCGGGGCAAGGGAGCCAGCCAAGGGGAAGAAGGCCCAGAGGCCCTGGCCCACGGTAACC
>SJXQ01002452.1:12305-164683 GCA_006408695.1 Aepyceros melampus | reverse complement strand
CAGGTAGTGGTTTTCATTCTCTAGGCTTTCCAGCTTGTGTCAAAGAAGAAGAAATGCCTCTGACAATCAAAAGTATCTGCCTGAAAACTTCACGGTTCAGGCCCCCCAAATCAGTACCATAGAAGGTGAAATCATTTGCTGGAGAATTAGCTATTCCTTTTGATCAAATTAATCAGATTTCTAGTTTCTTATGGGTTTTCTTCAAGTGGTCTTACTTAATTTTTTTCTTTTCATGAAACTGCTTCAAAGAATGAAAGTGGAAGTTGCTGAGTCATGTCCGACTCTTTGCAACCCCATGGACTATACAGTCCATGGAATTGTCCAGGCCAGAATACTGGAGTGGGTAGCCTTTCCCTTCTGCAGGGGATCTTCCCAACCCAGAGATCAAACCCAGGTCTCCTGCATTGCAGGCAGATTCTTTACCAGCTGAGCCACCAGGGAAGCCCAAGAATACTGGAGTGGGGAGCCTATCCCTTCTCCAGAGGATCTTCTCAACTCAGAAATTGAACGAAGGTCTCCTGTATTGCAGGCAGATTCTTTACCAACTAGCTGTCAGGGAAACTCCAAAGAATGGTTTTGTTTTGTTTTGTTTTTAATTCTGGGAATAAATAAATCTTTTTGATCTGAATTCAAGATTGTCTTTATATGTTTCACAAGCTGGAAGCCCCCCAGGTGCACTGAGTGTGGCAGGATGCTATTTCTGTCCCAAGTGGAGGTTGGGAGCAGACCTTTCTCTGTGGCTGCTTTTCCAGACACACCATCTCAGCGTGTTCAGTTCATTCTTGGCACTGAGGAGGATGAAGAACATGTGCCTCATGACCTCTTCACAGAGCTGGATGAGATCTGTCTGAAAGAGGGAGAAGATGCTGAGTGGAAGGAGACAGCCAGGTGAGGCCCTGAATAGCCTGGGCCAAGGTTTGCTGGGGCAGGCAAATGTATACCTTTCCATGAGTGACAGGCCTGCCTGCCTTTTATTTCTTCGTGGGAGATGTGGTGACTGACATGGGCACTGGTGTTCTAGGCTCTTGCCCGGGAAGTCTTGATGTTGGCCTCTTTGTCATGTCGGTGGTAACTAACACCTGTTCCAGTTGACCTTGAGCTGAGGATTGGTGACAGAAAGTGGAACAGGGGGTCCTCTCTCACTTGTTCCTGGGCTCTTAATATTGTATGTCTGACTTGGAAGATGCCTGAGGGGGCCACCTTGGCCTAGACCTAGCCCAGCAGACATAGCCTTTTTCTATGGGTGAGCCATAGCATCATTTTTTAAAAAATTCTTTAATTTATTTGGCTGTGCCAGGTCTTAGTGGCATCATGGGAACTTTTAGTTGCAGCACATAGGAACTAGTTCCCCAAACAGGGATCAAACCCAAGCCGCCAGCATTAGGATCATGAAATCTTAGCCTCTGGACCATCAGGGAAATCCCAACCATTTGAGGTTTAATTCACTGGAGATTCCCTAATTTTTGAGACATCCTATGGGACAATCCAACTTCGTAGAGACCTCTGGGATAATATCCAGCCTGACGGTAGGCTTCCCTTGATTAGAGAGTGAGTACGCTTGTCTAAGGCTCAAACCCAAGAATAACTCTCAGATGAACCAAGCCCATGACTAGGGTTCCTCTAATAACTGACAAGTGAGCCTTCTGGGTGATACAAAGCCAGCATGCCTGAGCCTCAGGGAAGAAGATGAGGTGCATAACCAGCAAAGCATGGCTCAAGGTCTCATTGAAACAGCTCTTCCTGGATACCTGCTGTATCCATAGATGTGTTCAATGAGTAGAGAGGATTAAACAAACCAATTAACCTCAAACCAAGCAAGAAGGCAATTAGCCTTAACATCCTGTCTTTGCAAACTTCTGAAGGTCACACAGACTTTTTAACAAAGAAAAATGTGATCATTTTATTAATATGATTTGTCAGTGTACCAAATGATATAGATTAGATCTGTTTTTTTTAGTTGCACAAGTAATGCTTGTTCACTATACAAAATGAGAAAATAAGGAAAGCAAAAAAAAAATAAAAATGAATACCCCAAGGATAATGAGTATAACATTTGGTGTCTTATATATGTGTGTGTTGTATTTTAAGATTTTCCTTTAATAAAAATGGAATCAAGCTATACTCAATTTTGCAGTGGTTTATAACCTACTTATTTCACTTGCCAATGCATGCTGAACATATAGATTAGATTACAGGGTTCAGTGTGATTATTCAGGTACCTTTCTTTGTGACCTACATTAAAAACCCTCTCCTGAAAATTCTTTATTTTCTGTTTTTGGCATCTCTTTTCATGCTTTCAGGTGGCTGAAGTTTGAAGAAGATGTTGAGGATGGGGGAGAACGATGGAGCAAGCCTTATGTGGCAACCCTTTCACTGCACAGTCTCTTTGAGTTAAGAAGCTGTCTTATTAATGGGACAGTCCTTCTGGATATGCGTGCAAATAGCATAGAAGAAATCTCAGGTAAGGTTAGGGGAGAGAAAGCAGAGGATAGTTTGTGGTGTGGTGTGGAGGAAAGAAAGAAGAAAGTGGCTGTTTGTGCTTGGGCAAGTCACTTATCTTCCTGACCTCAGCACCTTCAGCTCTGGGATGGATTTCTTCCCTGCCTATTCCACAGGCTTGTTCTGGGATGCAAATGACATGAAGTGTGGTTTTCCATTTGCCTGTTTGTTTAGCAAACATTATTTTTTTATCTATGCTTGATTATGTACTAGGCACAAGATACGATACAGTTTCTACCCTCAAGGAGCTCACCTTCTAGTGGGGAAAATGTATGTGTATGTTATTCTCTCAGTTGTGTCCAACTCTGCAACCCCATGGACTGCAGCCTGCCAGGCTCCTGTGTACATGGAATTCTCCAGGCAAGAATACTGGAGTGGGTTGCCATTTCCTTTTCCAGGGGATCTTCCCAACCCAGAGATTGAACCCATGTCTCCTGCATCGCAGGCGGTTTCTCTACCGTCTGAGTCATCAGGGAAGCCCCAGTGAGGAAAATAGCCATAGGGCAATTAAAATAAGTGCAGCAAGCAAGCTCTGGTTTGGTAATAAGTGTGACTGGGAGCTCTGCAGAGAAAAGTGGGTTCAAGTGAAATAAAGATTTTTTAATATGGCAACTAGGAAAAACATGTATGAAATTGAGCCAAAGGACTCCCCACTTCTTCAGCATGATGTGAAGGGGAGATTTCTGATGGAGTTTCCTAGTACAGGAAGTGTAAGTTATTGTGTTTAGGGAATGGAGTTTGAGAAACACCTGGGTGCATGTAAGGCTTTTCCTTGGCTTGGCTCTGTTTGGTTGGACAGATTTTTAAGTTTTTCCAGCTTTTTTTCATTACAAGTGTCCAAGTAATTCTGCCTGTCTTGGATCACATGGGGACCTGGGGAGAGGTCTTACCAATGGGCTCTTGTGTTAGCACCTTAGTTAATCTGTGAAGACTCTCTTTACAAATGAGATCATGCTCATGGCTTCTGGAGAGTTAGTGTATAGTACACAGCATCTTTTGAAGGGGTGCCGTTCAGCCCAGAACAAAAGAAGAGAGGAGTTGAGTTCATCAGTGTCAGAAGCTGCAGAGAGATCCGATGAAGTAAGAACTGGAAGCATCTACCAGATTTAGCAACTGGAAGGTTGTTGATGATTTTATCAAAAGCAGTTTCATTGAGGCAGCCACATTGCAGGAGGTGAGAAATTTTTCTTTTGAGAAGAAATAGAGAGCGAGTGCATGTGGCGAGAAAAGGAAGGGAACAGATAAAGGGAGACCGGGGATGGACGTTCTTCTGTTTTTTCTTTCCCAAGATGAAGTATCCTGAAGCATGTTTATATTGTGAGACAAGGAACCAATCAATCTAAAAGTTAGAGAGAGGCTTGGATCTTTGGCTTGAGTATTTGAAATAGATTTTCTTTTATTTATTGCTTCTAATGCTTGGATAGTCATGGATGGAGCTGGAGTTGAGAATAGGTTGGAGTTTGGGAGAGGTGGTGGCAGGGGGCTGGATATGTAGGGTTTAAATAAAATGGCTATGGTTCTTCACAGTAGGGACCTGAGGTATTCATGTTAGTAATAAAGGTAGGTAAATGGTCTCATTTGTAGTGAATCAGCACTTTATATATCTTATTAATTTTTCACAACAATCTTTTAAGGATCTTACTCACATCATGTTACAGATGAGGAAACAGAGGTACAGAGAGGTTTATCACACAGAAAGTGGTGGAAGTGGGTGGGAGAGGTGGACGTTTAGCTCTAGAATACATGCTGTTGACTTCCATGCCAGCTGCCTTTCAGTAGCAGGTGTTGGGATTTTTTCCCCCTCAGTTCTGCTGGACTTGGCAGGTCAAGATTATGCTTGGTATTAATTGTCTGGAGGGCTTAATCAAGAACAAATTAATTATTTTTATGGATTCTACCTTCAAACAGTCATGTGGCCTTCTACAGTTATAGTTTCTCTTGACAATCACAGCAATGTTAAAATCTCAGAGGAAAAGAACCTAGAGGAACTTTGGCAAATGATAGAACAGAAAAGCAATCATGTGGACATTTGAGTCAGACAGTCTGGGATTTGAATCCCATCTCTGCAACTCACTAGATGTGAGATCATGGGAATTTTGTAATTTTGGGGCCTCAGTTTCCTGATCTGTAGAAATTGTTATAATACCACCTAGTTTTCAGAGGTTTTATAAGGATCAGATTAGATCATTATGTAATAAGTTCAGAATGTAGTTCCTGGCACATGTTAAGTGCTCAATAGTTTCCATTTATAAAATTAATGATTTGTTACATGAATAATGTGTAATGTGTCACAGCTGCTATCAGCAGTTAGCTCTTTCAGGCACTGATACAGAGACTGTAACCTCAGTGACCCTGATAGACCTGCTTCCCCCTACGCTGTGTCCCTCATCTCACCTGACCTTGCCTTCTTTGGAATCATTGACCATTAGTTTGAGTGTTCATGTTAGCACCTGTCTTCCAGACCTGATCCTGGACCAGCAGGAGCTGTTCAGTGACCTGAATGACAGCATGAGGGTTAAAGTCCGGGAAGCCCTTCTCAAAAAGCACCATCATCAGAATGAAAAGAAGAGAAATAACCTCATCCCCATTGTTCGCTCCTTTGCTGAGGCTGGCAAGAAGCAGTCTGATCCACATTCAATGGATAAACATGGTAAGATTATTAGGAGTAACTGCTTTCTCTTTAGATTAATAAGACATTTAGGCACTAGTTGGAGATGCTGAGTTACTGGAGGGTGGGAACAGCATTTCTCTAATATGCTTTCATGCTCACTTAGACACAGTCCTTTTTGAGGATTGGCAAGATGGGTGGCTGGGACTGGTGACTGTCATCTCTTGTGGCACTAAGGATGCATGCCCAGATACATTTCAGTGGACCTCAGGGGCAAGGTTTGTGCCCCAGAATGGCCTCAGAACTGATGCGACTTGGGGAGTGTAGGGAAAGATCAAATTAGCCAAGATGGCCTGGTCAGGCTCTCCCACCCCATGCCCTCTCACTCTTGCCCCATGTTTTATAATGGTTCTATATCAGCAGAGATCACTTATAGCACTACAGATGCACGTTCTGAGATACTCACTTGCCTGCAGCCTACTTTTGTTCTGTAAGCATATATAAGCTTCACTTGGCATGCCAGAGAGAGAGAGAGTTGGCTGTGCTGCTGTGGGGCTACGTTATGGCTGCATTATGGTGGTGAGGCTGCGTTAAGGCTGTGTCTACTGGGTCAACTACGAGAGGAGAGAATATAGCATGTCCATTGCTATGGCTGCTGTGCCATTCAGGAGAGAAGAAATGTGTTTGCAGTTCCTATGACTTCTTGAGTTTTCTTCTAGTTTCCCTGCTCGCACCTTGCCTACCCTGGGCTCGACGAAGAGTGTACACAGTGAGATACAGCAAGATACTTGGTGGAGTCAGCAGGATCAGCGAGACAGGGAAATATCCACACTTGGGATAATTTGGCTCCAGAGAAGGTCAACTGGAGCTTTTTAGAAGTAAACAAATGTCTTAGATTAGGGAGGCAAAATTCAGTAGTGTAGACTCTTGAGTCAGATTTCCAGGCTTGAGATTCTGGCTTCAACTCTCACAAAGATCTTGGACAACCTTCTAAATCTCTTTAAGCCCACTTTGTAGAGTAATGATAATGATAAGATCTACTCCATCAGTCTGTTGTGAGGCTTCAATAAGTTAATCTGTGTAAAGCTCTGAGCCAGGTGTGTGGTGGGCTGTAAACATCTGATGAATTTCAGCTGCTGAATGCTTTCCATTTCTGTGGCCAGGCTGGGGGTCTCCTTGTCCCCACATTTACGAAAACACAATGTATAGGAGATATGCCTGGAGACCCATGTATTTGAAAAGTTCTCCATAGGAATTTATGGTGTGCACCCTGCACACCATAAATGGTTGAGGATTACCGCCTTTAATAAAGCAAGAAAAGAACATCACAAATGGTGCAGGAAGAGGGCTCAGGGGTAGTAAGATCTCTGTGCCCCCTTTACTGCTGGCTGGTAGGTAAGGAGACAGGTATGTGTGGGTCCTCGTTTCCTAGTCACCTGAACCTCTTCTCTCTGTGGGCTTTGCAGGAGAGAGCCATGACCAGCCGACAATGGATGAGGTGTGTCAAAGAGGGAAAGGGCAAGACTCAGAGAATTCTGTTTGATTTTCTCCAAATAGGTCAAACTGTGTCTCCTCAGTCCATTCCAACCACAAGTCTTGAAGTAAAGAATGGAGTGAATTGTGAACACAGTCCAGTGGATTTAAGCAAGGTGAGCAGAGATGTGGAAGTTGGCTCACAGGCCTAAGCATATCTCTTGTGGAGCCCAGAGTCCTGTTGCTGGAAGCTGGGTAAGCTTTGGCATTTCAATATCCTTTCTCCAGGACCAGAGCCCCTTCTGCAGAATAAGAGGCCCATCTGCTCATGTCTTCCTCCTTCTCCGTCCCAGAGAGGGCTGACTCATCAGTTTTTCCCCCAGATTCAACCTGCTGAAACCCACTAGCCACTGATAAACCGCCCTGATGCACACCTCCTGCTGTTTCAGAATTATTTTCTGATACCTGCTCTCTAGGAGCACCTTCTTACCTCCAAGGTTTTATTTTTCAATTATTCTTATTTATTTACCTCCAAGGGTTTTGTGAAAACAATATTTTTGCTACTATCTCACAACTACTTTGTGGTTAAACTCTTCTTGGTGACTGTGACTTTGGTGTCTGAGGCCTCTCCCACAGGATCTGGGTCCCCCTGCAGCTCTTGGCTCAATCCTTGATCTCCCAGCTGCCAGCCTTTTCTTGCTCTGGTCTTTCCCTGACACTGTCTTTCCAAAACACAGATAGTACTATGTCACTTCTCAGCTCATGAGGCTCTCCGAAACCTCAGGCAAAGCATTCAGGTATTTCAAAATGGAAACAATTGACCTGGAGTTTCAAAAACATTTACTTTGAGGATGCATGGCATAATGGAATTCAAATCAGAACCCTAGATTTAAATTCTTTTAGAAGCTCTGTTGTCATGGGCAAGTCAACTTCATCTCTCTGGGTCTTGGTGGCTTCATTTTTTTAAATAAAGAATGAGTCTGATTGGCTAATCTTATCCACCATAGAGAGTTATTGTAAGGATTAAGTGAAGTAGTGTGAGAAAAATATGTTAAATCATAAAATGATGCATGAATGTAAGTTGTGAGGAGGGTGATGGACGTGTGAGGTGATGGCTCCCACACTGTTGGGGTGCTTTTAAATTTTCAGGTGGACCTTCATTTTATGAAGAAAATTCCCACTGGGGCAGAGGCCTCGAATGTCCTGGTTGGCGAGGTGGACTCTCTGGACCGCCCCATTGTTGCCTTTGTGAGGCTATCTCCGGCTGTCCTTCTCTCAGGCCTGACAGAAGTGCCCATCCCAACAAGGTAAAGATGAGGACCACAAAGCACAGTCTAATGCACAGGTTTATATGAGCTCTAGTGGAAGAAACCCGGAGATGGCAATGGAGACCCCACTCCAGTGTTCTTGCCAGGAGAATCCCATGGACGGGGGAGCCTGGTGGGCTGCCGTCTGTGGGGTCACACAGAGTCGGACACGACTGAAGTGATTTAGCAGCAGCAGCAGCAGTGGAAGAAACCAGCTAATGCCAAAATGTAGGATTAATTAATTTGGGGATTGCTGTTTAAAATTCAGCAATGATCTCAGAAAACTGAGGTATATTTGATTAACCTCTGTGCAGAAGAATTATAAGACTTTTAAGGCGGTGACTGTGCAGTTTCTATGACGTGGGAAATTAAGACTCAAAGAGCATTCCTAAGACATAGCAAGTTACTTGGGATAGGGAGACTGTCTTGATCTTCCCGTTCTGCAGAGCTTTATCCCAGGGAAACATCTCTAAGCAAAGGTATCGATGTCTCTTTCTATAGTTCTGGCAGGATTTGTATGGTTTGCAAATATGCCATATTTGTTCCAAAGCTGATTCATGCACTTTGAAGGTGGTGATTCAGGTGATTCAGAGTCCCATTAATTATGGAATATTCAGATGTCCGAGACACAATTTAGACTCCTCTGCAGGGCTTGATCATTTCAATTGACTTATCCTTCTCCTCTCCCCATCATTTTCTTATTAGAGCAATGAACGATGTTCAGATAATCTTGAATTTGCACTACAATGCCATGTTTTGAAAAAACATCCTTTCTAGAGCAAGGAATTGTGTCTATGGAAACCCTGAGAATTATAACCACAGTATTGAATGGAGTCGTACAGATAGCTTCTAATGACTACAGTAGAGCTATTAGGTCAAGGCTACTCAGATTGCTCCATCATTAGTTTGCTTCCTTCGAAGCAGAAGATATTAAGAAGAGGTGGCAAGAATACACGGAAGAACTGTACAAAAAAGATCTTCATGACCCAGATAATCATGATGATGTGTTGACTAATCTAGAGCCAGACATCTTGGAATGTGAAGTCAAGTGGGCCTTAGAAAGCATCACCACGAACAAAGCTAGTGGAGGTGATGGAATTCAAATCCTGTTTGAAATTCTCAGCTGTTTCAAATCCTGAAAGATGATGCTGTGAAAGTGCTGCACTCAATTTGCCAGCAAATCTGGAAAACTCAGCAGTGGCCACAGGACTGGAAAAGGTCAGTTTTCATCCCAATTCCAAAGAAAGGCAATGCCAAAGAATGCTCAAACTACCGCACAATTGCACTCATCTCACATGCTAGTAAAGTAATGCTCAAAATTCTCCAAGCCAGACTTCAGCAATATGTGAACCGTGAACTCCCTGATGTTCAAGCTGGTTTTAGAAAAGGCAGAGGAACCAGAGATCAAATTGCCAACATCCGCTGGATCATGGAAAAAGCAAGAGAGTTCCAGAAAAACATCTATTTCTGCTTTATTGACTATGCCAAAGCCTTTGACTGTGTGGATCACAGTAAACTGTGGAAAATTCTGAAAGAGATGGGAATACCAGACCACTAGTTATGATCAACCTAGATAGTATATTCAAAAGCAGAGACATTACTTTGCTAACTAAGGTCCGTCTAGTCAAGGCTATGGTTTTTCCTGTGGTCATGTATGGATGTGAGAGTTGGACTGTGAAGAAGGCTGAGCGCCGAAGAATTGATGCTTTTGAACTGTGGTGTTGAAGAAGACTCTTGAGAGTCCCTTGGACTGCAAGGACATCCAACCAGTCCATTCTGAGGGAGATCAACCCTGAGATTTCTTTGGAAGGAATGATGCTAAAACTGAAGCTCCAGTACTTTGGCCACCTTATGCAAAGAGTTGACTCATTGGAAAAGACTTGATGCTGGGAGGGATTGGGGGCAGGAGGAGAAAGGGACGACCGAGGATGAGATGGCTGGATGGCATCATGGACTCAATGGACGTGAGTCTGAGTGAACTCCGGGAGTTGGTGATGGACAGGGAGGCCTGGCGTACTGCAATTCATGGGGTCGCAAAGGGTCGGACACGACTGCGCGACTGAACTGAACTGAACTGATGATAAATTCTGTTTGATAGAAAAGAGAAATGTTATGTTGTTTAGAGAAGAAATTTCCTTACGTTTCCTTACATAATTTCCTTTTCCTTGCATAATTTCATCTTTTTTGTGCGTTGCCAGGTTTTTGTTTATCCTACTGGGTCCAGTAGGGAAGGGTCAGCAGTATCATGAGATTGGCAGATCCATGGCCACCATTATGACAGATGAGGTATGCACACCACTTCTACTTTTCATGTGTTCATCTCATAAATATTTATTGAGTGTTTACTCTGTGCCAGACATTGTGCTAGTTGTTGGGGGTAAAATAATTATTGCTGGGAAGCAATGCAGGTCATGTTTTTGAGGACCAAGGACTCTTGGATTTTTCTTCCTCTGTCATCTCTCCCTTTTGGAATAATCAAGGATGCAGAGAAATCTTTTTCTGGGAGAACTATTGCCAAGTCGGATACCAAATAGGAAAGATATTAAGGCTGACTTAACTTTCTAGAGAAGATAGTTAATGAAGTGTATCCAAGCTATTTACATAAAGAAACCTCACTCCCATTTCACGTAAATGAGACCAGTTGTCAGGGGGATGCTCTTGGACATTGTCATGTGAATGTACTAGGGTTACTAGACATTTCGGCTGCCCCTGCTCCATCCCTGGTGAGGACTGTGCTGCTCAGGTAAGTTGCAAAGTAGGGTCTTGAAAAGGCATATGTCTTAGAGGCAAAGGGAGATGGGGCTGTGTCTTATCCGCCATCTTTGGTTGGAAGGCATATTTCATGGAGGGCCTTTATTAGTCATTCCATCCAGTTTTTCTACCCATCATGATCAGGAAAATTTTCATGCATCTTGGCTTTTGTTCCATTCTTTGAGGAGATAACAGAATTACAAAACTTTAGAGTCATGTCTTATCTCTTTCGACACTAATAGACATATATTTAGTTTTTTTTTACTCATCTTTAGATTCATTTTTAAAACTCTTTTATCCCTGTACTTATTTAAGTGCTAAACTTATCTACATTTCAGAGCCCCTAGACAAAGATAAAAACCAAGAGGTTTTATCCATTTTTTACCATATCCATTGGTTATTGTTTAAGTCAAGTGACTTTCAACTTTCCTGAGGATTTTTTTTTCTCTTAGATTTTTCATGATGTGGCTTATAAGGCAAAAGAGCGAGATGACCTCCTGGCAGGGATTGATGAGTTCCTAGACCAGGTGACGGTGCTTCCTCCAGGGGAGTGGGACCCCTCCATTCGAATTGAGCCACCCAAAAATGTCCCTTCCCAGGTAATGTATGCACATAAGCCAGTGGTAGCTTAGTGTCACTTACTGAGGGCCCACAATGGACATAGCAAAGACCATGTTGGTGTATGCTAAATAAACTGAGATGTGGTTCTGTTGCAGGGTGCCTAGAATGTCAGAAGAGTAATAAAATATGGATATGTAGTAACATCGATTGGCCAGGATTACCCTGGGATGAATTTTAAGCCAACTTTTGGAGGATTGGTGTGAAATGGCAGAGAGGAGAGGAGGGGGCATTTCTTGGGAGTCTATTAAGAATGAAGCCATTAAATGAAAAGAGCTCGGTGCATAGAGAGTGAAATAGAGTTCCCCATACTTTTTTTTGAGAGGTAAAGATGGAAAAAAACTGCTGTACACTGGTCCCTGGGCCAGGTGCTTTACACATGCTAATTAAATCTCTCAGCAACATCTCCAAGTAGGTGTTGTTATTCTTTATTTAACGAATGAGGAATAAAAATACTATCTTCAAGGTTTTAAGGTAATGATTACACACAGACAGATTTGCAACTTGAACTTAGGTCATATCTGATGCCAAAGCCTTCACGTTTCTGTTTCTGGACAGACAGAGGAGTCAGGTACCAGTGGAGAGGAAGAGAAATTATTTGTTGTCTTTCGTATTTTTCAGGAAAGTCAATATACTGTCCCAAATCAGTAAATGCATCTGAAAGCTATGAGAAACACTTGGGTATTTGGGGGCTGCTTTTGGATTCTCTCATGCTACCCTGACCCCCACCATCTCCCACCCTTCCACCCCGCCTACCTCCGCCATAGCAGGAAAGACAGAGTAGGTTGTTGACTTTGCTAATTGTGTGGTCCTCTGTTAAAAGGAGAAAAGGAAAATGCCTGGAGTTCCAAATGGAAACATTTGCCACATAGAACCGGAGCCACATGGGGGCCACAGCGGGCCAGAGCTTCAGCGCACCGGGCGGTAAGTTCTGGAACATTCCACAGCTAATACTGCTTACTGGATAGAAGCTGTATAAAGAAATGAGTCATCTTTGCTTTCAGCCTTCTTCTCTATAGTATCTTTAGTGGCTTGGAATGACTTTTCAAATGGGACCACTGACAATAAGTATTACAATTCTATCAAATACTGTATCATTCATTCAAGTTTCTCAAACCACCTACCATGTTCTGTCTCACCTCCTATCCTTCCCACACATTGTTCTCCCTGATTTGAACATTCCTCTGCCTCTTCTTTTCCAGGCTAACTGCTTCTTGTCTTTTGATTCAGCTTAGGTGTCCCTTTGGAGAGTCTTCCAAGATGCTCTTTAGAGGAGGTTAGGTTATTCCTGCTGTGTGATATCACAGCTTGGAGCCCTGTCCCCTGCCCAACTACTACCCTTAGCCCAGTCCCCTGTTATAGCCCTGGTCATATTTTATTATTATTTCTTGATTTGATGTCTTTCCTGCCAGAAGGGTTTGCTCCCTAAGAGCGGGGACCCCATTATATTCCTAACACCCAGTTCAGTGCCCTGCATAGAGTGGGTACACAATTATTATCTGATGAATGACTATTAGAATGATGACTGTTCTTTAGCACGAGTGGACACGGCTTGGATAAATATTAAATGCTTATTTTAGTTAAGACATGGATAAATATTAAATGGTTATTTTAAGTTAAAACCCCTTGGGGTAGGGAAATAAGTACTATTTTAGATGTGTCTGAGAATAGGCAACTTATTCTTCTGGGCCCAGATTTTAAGGATAGATGTCCAATGAGGAGGTTCTTTGTGGTAGATGAGGAAAAAGGGTTTCCAGGCTGGGATGTTTTATATTCCAGGTAGGACAGTAGTAAAAGAGAATGAGATTTGGAGTTGGAGTGGCATCCAGAGGTGTCCCCCTTGTGGGAGAAGGTTGGGACTATGGTTCTGGCATTGTAAGTTGTGCTTGTGTCTAAGAGGGTCTGCTGGGCAGAGATTCTCAGCACAGATGAGAATGGAAAGGAGCTTTAATGTCTACTCTAGTGCTTTCGCCTATTTTTTCTTCCTTCCTTGAAGTTGCTTTCCTTATTTCTTTATCTTCAGTACTCTATCCAATGGAAACCCAACATTTGTTTGTTTTTTTGAATTGCAGAGAGTGTTAATTTTTCCACTCTTGAAAATTCAGGGACAGACAGGAGAGGAAACTGAGAAGCCGACAGAATAGCATTTAACTAGCAGTGTTGATAGGGAGAATTCGTTCTGGCTGGAGGAATGTATTCGAGGGCGGAAGGATAACTGGGCTCTGGGAGGGATTACTGGAGGAAAGGAGGAGCCCTTTGATGGAAGGGATCACTGAAAAGAGGGATCAAGTTCCAGGAGTAAAGTTCATATTTTCTTTAAAGTTGGAGGAGGTCTGAGTTGTGGCAGAGGAGTCCTGGTATTGAGAAGCATTTCAAAGGATACATTTGTCTTTAGAATAGTTTCCAGGATTGAGACTATCTTAAATGGTGCTTTTTTAAGGGGAAGAGTCTTGGGTATGGATTTGATAGAATTTCAAAGCTATGATTTATCCTTTTGAATACAAAGGGTGTTCACAACTCAGGGCTGAGAGTTTGAAAGTAGTAGAAATGAGGCCAACAACTTTCCTTCAAACACATGATCTTTGCAGAGATGAGAGCTCGCTTTCTTTTGGTTTCAAAAAGAGAATAAACTAGGGTCTCATGCTTTTTTAGAGGAGGGTCACTTACAATCAATTCCACATGGGGGTTTGGGAGCCCATTAGATTGGATCTGTATCTAGGCCTGATACAGAATCTGGGAAATGGTGCCTGACATCCCCAAAGTAAAACCCATATAGCCATCACACACACAATCACCAGCCCCCAGTACCTTTACTCACAAGTTCAAATGGGGCTTGAGGACATTCTTCCATAATGCTGAGTGAGGAACTGCTGGAATTGACAAAGCTGAAAGCAAGGGTCATCTAGACTCAGGGCCTCACTCTATTTCGTGTGCCTCTTCCTGAGCTCCAGAAGTTTCCCTCAGAGCCCTTAGGAAAAGACCTCAAGACACGTGACTTTCTTCTTCTTGTAGCTTTTTCAGCTCGTATTGGGGATCACAGTTCACAGTTCATGCCAGCTCTGGCTCCTTTCCCAGTCTCAAAGTATGTAGGGGTGAATATGAACCTTCCTCTACAGATGGACATCCTACAGTTTTCTGGACCTTCCTGGACTTCACAGACTAAAACTATATTAAGCTGGGCTCTGTGTTCTTTGTACCTTTAGCTGTGTTTCTTTGAGGTGATGCATAACCTGAGGATGCCATACTAGTTGGATGGAGAGGTACTTAAGATATGGTAGTATAGGCTCTAAGAAGGTAGGAGAGGAGGCAAAGTTGAGAACAGTCTGAGTTGTGTGTGATCTGACCTCCCAAGCCAGGGCTGAGACAGTGCCTTGGGCCTCCCTGATGTGGACGATAAGTCATGACTCCGAGGCATTCCCAAGCAGAGCGAAGAGCAAAGTCTGACTAGAGTTCCTAGGCCAGAAGCTTCACAGCACAGAGGATGCTCAGCTGAGGGGTTTTCCCAAGTAGATTGCTATACCTTGTTAGAGAAGCCACTTTGGGGAAGGGTTGATGAAGAAAAGAATTGGGAGTTACTATCTCGATGGTCCCAGCCCCACTTGAAATAGGTTTCTTTCCAGGCCAGCAGACAATTGGATGGCTGGCCTGTCCCTAAAACCCTCCCCAGAGGGCTTCCTAATTAGTGCTCCAGAGCCTAGTGGTCCTCCCCACAGGTAAGTCCTTTCTGGCTTCAAGCATAAATTTGTGGCCCTGTGTGCCTCCTGCCGCCCCAAACTTGAACATCAAGGATAGTATTGAAAAGGAAAGGAGGTCTCAAATATGTGGAGGAAAGCATCCATGTGTGATTATTGTCTGTGCCAGATAACTCAATGAGGGTCTGTATGAGTGGGGAATGAGGCAGATTCTAAAACAGGATTTGAAATCATTTTGTTAATTTATGTTATACCATCAATAGGAGCCTCAGATCTTTTCTCTCCCCTTTCAATCACTGCTAGGCAGACAGATGTCCTTCCTTTCTATGGCTTCTTATAAATCCATCTCACATAAATCTTTTGCCTGTTACTCATAGACACTCCTCCTGAATAATGAGCCTTGTGCATCCAGGAGGACCAATCATGGCAGCCTCGTAGGGTGAGGCTCACTGCTGCAGAAGGTTATTCTCCCAGAATAATACCCCTCAGAGGAAGGTCATTGGTGTTTGGGAGGTAATGCTGTGTTGGCTAAGGACCTGGAAAATCTTGTTGCCCCAGATTAATTGTGGCTGCTCATAAGGTCCTTGAGGGGCTATCTCCTCAGAGGCGAAAGCAAGACCAAGTGACATTTTATTACAAACTGTAACCTGGGTCCCAAACCCTGAGGTGGAACTCCCATGCTCTAGGTTAGACCCTATAGATAGCTCCTTACCTCAGAGAGGCCTGCCAGACAGGCTAAAACCAAAGAAGGTCACAAGGCTGACTTTGCCTCTCTCCTCTAAACCCAGGCCCAGACTGTGATGTTACTGCTGTAGGTTGAGGAAGAGTAAATTCCAACTGTGCCCTGCAAACCAGAAGAGCAAGTGGGTCAGATAAAAGAGTGTGTGCCCTGTGTCCATCTGCATACCCATTTGACCTGGCTAGATGAAAGAGGGAGCTTTTATTTTGCTTTAATTGGAGTGTAATTGCCTTACAATGTTGCATTAGTTTCTGTTATACAACAACTATGAATCAGCTACATGTATACATGTATCCCCTCCCTCTTGAGCCTCCCCACCCCTCTACCCCCCACCCCTGCAACTACCATTCTACCCTTCTAGGTCATCACAGAGCACCAAACTAAGCTCCTTGTGCTATACAGGAGCTTCCCACCAGCTGTCTATTTTACACGTTAGTATGTATATGTCAAAACTACTCTCTTAGTTCATCCCACAGAGTGAGCTTTTGAATGGAGCAAGAGAGCTGGCTCGGCCTTCTCCTCTGGCATACAGATCCCAGGCCTCATAGGACACCTCTAGGCTCCTGAGCACAGAGAAAGAAAGAGCTAGCTAAGCCTCCTTTCATGAGAGAGTAGATTGGTGTTTTTCAGTTTTTAGTATAGAACATTTCAAAGATAAACAAGAAGAGAGGACACTGTAACGAACCCCCATGTGGCCGTCAATAGTTAAACATTTTGCCAATCTTGTTTTGTCTGTTTCTTCACTACTTGTTTTATTTTTATGTTTTCTAGATTATTTTAAGCCAAATCACCAGTTACATGTCATTTCACCTGTAACTACTTGAGCAGGTATCTCTGTTCATTAAGGACTTTTTAAAAAACAGCTATCATTCCGTTATGAAATCTAATAAAATTAACAATAGTTCTTTACATTGTCTCACGCTTAGTCCATATTCGCCTTCTGTGACTGTCTTGGTGACATTCTTTTAAAGTTTGTTTGACACAGGATCCAGTGCAGGTTTGCACTGCATTATTATGTTCCTGCTCTGTAACAGGCTTCCTCCTCTTTTTCTTTTCTATGCCATTCATGTGTAGAAGAAAGTAGGTAATTTGCCCTGTAGAATGCTGAATGACTCTCTTCAATGACTCCACTCTTGAAAAATTGCCCCTGTCTGGACATACTCCTCCTTCTTGGTGTAGGACATCTCACTCTTGATCTTTCTCGTCCTTGGGAAGTGGAGAGGGATCTTGAAGTCTGTCACCAAGTCCTGTTGATTCTGCCTCCTAATTGGCACCCGATTCTCTTTCCAACCCACGGCCTTCAGCCTTGCCCCATGTTCCATTCATGACACTCACTGGAGTGATCCTTTCAGAATGCCTGCTTACTTATGCTGCTTCCTTGTTTAAAGTCCTTCACTGCTTGATGCACTGTTGGGATAAATTCCTGATTCTTTTTTATAAGGTCCTTTGTGACTTAGCTTTTCCAACATCTCTAGCCTTGTCTATTGATATTACCCCTCACATTGCCTTATCTAGTCATAACTCTTTCAGCACCTTGAACGGGCCAAGTGCTCTCACCTCTAGGCGTCATCCACGCCAGCCCTTCTGCCTCATCTGGTACTCCTGGTCCATTCTCGAGTCCCAGCTGAAACGCCCTCCCTGTTCTTTGAGGCCATGGCACCCTCACAACACTGTCTGTCCCCTGTGCCAGACTATTCACTCTAGAGAGAAAGGGCTGTGTTTGCCTTGCTACTGTTGCGTCTCCAACACCTGGCACAGTGCTTGGCATGAAGTATCTGTTACTACTTGGCAGCTGCCTGAATGATTATGCTGATTTATTGAGTAAGGTGGGTAAATATACCCGAGTTCAGAGTAAGAATATACATGTAGTTCAGTTTAGTCCAGTCGCTCAGTTGTGTCTGACTCTGCGACCCCATGAATTGCAGCATGCCAGGCCTCCCTGTCCATCACCAACTCCCGGAGTTCACTCAAACTCATGTCCATTGAGTCGGTGATGCCATCCAGCCATCTCATCCTGTGTCATCCCCTTCTCCTCTTGCCCCCAATCCCTCCCAGCATCAGAGTCTTTTCCAATGAGTCAACTCTTCACATGAGGTGGCCAAAGTATTGGAGTTTCAGCTTTAGCATCATTCCTTCCAAAGAACACCCAGGGCTGATCTCCTTTAGAATGGACTGGTTGGATCTCCTTGCAGTCCAAGAGACTCTCAAGAGTCTTCTCCAACACCAGAGTTCAAAAGCATCAGTTCTTCGGTGCTCACTTTCTTCACAGTCCAACTCTCACATCTGTACATGACTACTGGGAAAACCATAGCCTTGACTAGATGGACCTTTGTCGGCAAAGTAATGTCTCTGCTTTTGAATATGCTATCTAGGTTGGTCATAACTTTTCTTCCAAGGAGTAAGCGTCTTTTAATTTCATGGCTGCAGTCACCATTGGCAGTGATTTTGGATAGCTTTTTATCTAGAAAGCATATAATAAAACTAACAGATTTAATACCATGATAGTTTTGTTCATTGCTTCCTAACAGCTCAGAATTTGAAGTTTGAAGCTAATACTTCATTTCATGTTAAATTTTGGGAACTTTTTATTGAATAGGTGTTATGCATAGCAAATTAATTATTTTTATGCTTGGGATAATCGCTCAAATTCATGCCTTTGATTGCAAATAGAATCCATGTTGGAACATGGCCAGAATTCATGCTGGCTCCGGAGAGATCTCTTGTGCTTAGGGTCAAATTGAAGCCAAATATTAACCTCCATACAGAGCGCATTGGAAGTGCTTTCGAATGTGCTCTGTTGACTTGCTTTAGTGGGAGAGGGACTGCATTAGATACCTGTCTGCCGTGTTTCTGCAGGCTTTTTGGGGGCTTGGTGCTGGACATCAAGCGGAAGGCCCCCTGGTACTGGAGCGACTACCGGGATGCCCTCAGCTTACAGTGTTTGGCCTCCTTTCTGTTCCTGTACTGTGCCTGCATGTCACCTGTCATCACCTTTGGGGGATTGCTTGGAGAAGCCACCGAGGGGCGCATAGTAAGAACTTTTGCCACTTCTAATAGTCCCAGATAAGAGTAAAAATATTATGAAGGCAGCCAAGTCTACTGGGAGGAAAATTCCCTGGGCATGGACTGAAGAGATTGGTTTCTTCCTGCTTAATTATATAGTCTTCTGACCTCATGCCAATGAGCAACACCACTCTCCCTTTAGAACAGACCCTCTTCTGCCTGCATATCAATTTAGGTAGCCGATTGCCCTGTTGTATTCCCCATTGCTCCAAGGATGAAAATTATATATTGATGTCATCTGAAAATAAGATTTAAGGTGACTCTGTATGACAACCCATAATGTGAATGGTATCATTGTGCTTTCTATGTATATTTATAAATAATGAATTGAGTTGTGCATAGTAGACTTGTTAAGGAATCATATGTAGATAGATTTGGGGACCTAAATTATTGAAGCAGTATCCATTTACAAGAGGATTAGACTATGTACATATCACTCTTGCTGAGACAAAATACAAACAAGTGGCTTTTCAGGTGCATTGGAGAGCTAAGTTAAGAATGTATATAACCTGTGTCACTCATTTCAGATGGGCTGTGGACTCTGATTATTTTTTTCCCTCTGTAGAGTGCGATTGAATCCTTGTTTGGAGCCTCCATGACTGGGATCGCCTATTCCTTGTTTGCCGGCCAGGCTCTTACCATCCTGGGAAGTACTGGGCCCGTGCTTGTGTTTGAAAAGATTTTGTTCAAATTCTGCAAGTAAGATATTTGGTTTTCTGAAAACTCTATCTGGATGTGTTAGTTTGCTATTAGGTTTGAATGTTAGGGTCCTACTAGAGTGTCAGCGGAGAAGGCAATGGCATCCCACTCCAGTACTCTTGCCTAGAGAATCCTTGGACGGAGGAGCCTGGTGGGCTGCAGTCCATGGGGTCGCGAAGAGTCAGACATGACTGAGCGACTTCACTTTCACTTTTCACTTTCATGCATTGGAGAAGGAAATGGCAACCCACTCCAGTGTTCTTGCCTGGAGAATCCCAGGGACAGAGGATCCTGTTGGGCTGCTGTCTAGGGGGTCGCACAGAGTCGGACACGACTGACGCGACTTAGCAGCAGCAGCAGCAGAGTGTCAGCAGGCAAAAGCATCCTGTGGTCTGTCACCCTGCCCCCAGGTAGGACCATACCTAAAATAGCAGATCTCCTGGCCCTAAGAGCTTTATTAATGTCCCTCAACTTTTGACTTTTTTGACTTTTTATCTTTAAAAGCACTTTCCCTAGCTAATCCAAACTTCTAATGAAAGTTCCTAATGAAAACTCAATTTCCATTTCCAGTCAATTTTTCTTTTAAAAAATTTAATTTTTTAATTGTATGGATTTTTAAAAATTTTAAATTGGAGTGTAGTTGAATTACAATATTGTGTTAGTTTCAGTTGTAAGCAGAGTGATTCCGTTATACCTATTCTTTTTCAGTTTCTTTTCTTATATAGGTTATCATGGAATATTGAGTAGAGTTCCCTGTGCTATATAGTAGGTCCTTGTTGGTTATCTGTGTGTATGTTCATCCCAAATTCCTGATTTATTTCTCCCTCTTCATGATTCCCCTTAGGTTGTTTTTGATATCTCTAAGTCTGTTCCAGTCAATTTTTAATTTGAGTTAGTACTCCCCCTTTATATTCTGATTGTTGGTGGGGAGTCAGCAATGCCCTCATTTTCCTGAAAATCTTTCTTTCATTGTGTATTAGAAGTAGGAGCACGTGGAGCAAGGACCAGCTCTTCCTCCGTAACTGCCTGGAGAGGATCTTAACCACGTCGGGCAGGAATGGCAGAAGTGGACAGTGGACAGTTTGCTCCTCCTCCACTGTCCCTGTCCTTGCTGTGGGAAATACTACCTATAAAGCAAATCTTTGTCACAGTGGTCCCAGGACAGCCTTCAGGAGTAAAGTGCAGTCAGAATTAGGGACAAATTAGCTTGCAGTACTGGAACTGACAATAGCAGATGAATTAACCACGTTTCTGACCCTTGCCTGTAATGCAGTGGGTCAGAATGTAACGCCATTCACTGACTTTTGATGAACTTTGGTCTTGTTTCAGAGACTACGCTCTTTCATACCTCTCCCTGCGAGCTTGTATTGGACTGTGGACTGCCTTCCTATGTATTGTCCTTGTTGCAACTGATGCCAGTTCCCTTGTCTGCTACATTACTCGCTTCACTGAAGAAGCGTTTGCCTCCCTGATTTGCATTATTTTCATCTATGAAGCAATAGAAAAGCTGATTCACCTGGCAGAGACCTACCCCATCCACATGCATAGCCAGCTGGACCACTTAGCCTGTATTAGTGAGTATGCTTCTGCTTCTTTTATTTTTTAGAAACTAAAGTGAAGGGCCTGAGTATAACGGCTGAGGTAGCATGCCGTCTGGTGCTGTAGCTTCTGCTAGGAAGTGTGTTGGCCTCTGGGAAACAGAGCTTGGACGTGAATGTGGAGACCTGGGGGTCTGCCAGAGGAGAACACTCAAAAGTGATGATGGAGGAACTTCCCTGGTGGACCATTGGTAAAAACTCCACCTTCCAAAGCGCAGGGTGGAGGTTCAATCCCTGGCCAGGGAGCTAAGATCCCACATGCCTCACAGCCAAAAATCCAAAACATAAAAGAGAAGAATATTGTAATAAATTCAACAAAGATTTTAAAAATTACCCATATAAATTTTTTTAAGATAATGATGGGGAAGATAGATTAAGAGTAAGAATCAGAGAGGACTTGAGAAATGCTTTCCAGAGTATGTCTTTTGGGTCCAGGCACTGAGACAAAAATAGACTGCAAGTGTAGCAAGGAGAATTCAAGTTAGTTGTTGGAAAGAACTTCTTTTTGCAAAAACTTGTGAGGCTTTGGACCATGTCACATTCTCTGTGAGTATATATAGGCTACTCATAGGACTCATTAGGTAGAAAATATTAATAATTCCTTATAGATCCATAGGTCTCTTACTCTGTATCCAAAAGGTCTAGAAATCTACTTTGCTGTTCAGTTGCCAGATTGTGTCCAACTCTTGCAGCACCATGGACTGCAGCTTGCCAGGCTCCCATGTCCTCCGCTATCTCCCAGAATTTGCTCAAATTCATGTCTACTGAGGCAGTGACGCTACCTAACAATCTCATCCTCTGTTGCACCTTCTCCTCCTGCCTTCAGTCTTTCTGAACATCAGGGTGTTTTCCAGTGAGTCAGCTCTTCACATCAGATGGCCAAAATATTGGAGCTTCAGTATCAGCATCAGTCCTTCTAATGAATATTCAGGACTAATTTCCTTTAGGATTGACTGGTTTCATCTCCTTACTGTCCAAGGGATTCTAAGAGTCTTCTCCAGCACCACAATTTGGAAGCATCAATTCTTCAGCGCTCAGTCTTCTTTAAGGTCCAACTCTCATGTCTGTACATGACTACTGGAAAAACCATAACTTTGACTATACGGACCTTTGTCAGCAAAATGGTTTCTTTGCTTTTTAATATACTGTCTAGGTTTGTTATAGCTTTCCTCCAAGGAGCAAGCATCTTTTAATTTCATGGCTGCAGTCACCATCTGCAGTGATCTTGGAACCCAAGAAAATAAAATCTGTCACTGCTTCCACTTTTTCCCTATTTGCCATGAAATGGTGGGACTGGATCTTCATTTTTGAATGTTGAGTTTTAAGCCAGCTTTTTCACTTTCATCAAGAAGCTCTTTAGTTCCTCTTCACTTTTTGCCATTAGAGTGGTATCATATGCGTATATGAAGTTGTTAATATTTCTCCTGGCAGTCTTGATTCCAGCTTATGATTCATCCAGCCCAGCATTTCGCATGATGTACTCTGCATAGCAGTTAAATAAGCAGGGTCACATATAGCTTTGATGTACTCCTTTCCCAACTGGGAACCAGTTAGTTGTTCGAGTAAGGTTCTAACTGTTGCTTCTTGACTCACAGTTTACTCAGGAGACAGGTAAGGTGATCTACTATTCCCATCTCTTTAAGAATTTTCCAGTTTGTCATGATCCACATAGTCAAGGGCTTTCACATAGTCAGTGAAGCAAGTAGATGCTTTTCTGGAATTTCTTTGCTTTCTCCATGATTCAGTAAACATTGGCAGTTTGATCTCTGGTTCCTCTGCCTTTTCTAAACCTAGCTTTTCTCAGTTCATGTACTGTTGAAGCCTAACTTGAAGGATTTTTGAACATAACTTTACTAACTTGCAAAATGAGGGCAATTGTCCAGTAGTTTAAACTGGACACTTTCTTTGGCACTGCCCTTCTTTGGGACTGGGATTAAAACTGACCTTTTCCAGTTCTGTGGCCACTGCTGGGTTTTCCAAATTTCCTGACATATTGAGTGCAGTACTTAACAGCATCATCTTTTAGGATTTGAAATAACTCAACTGGAGTTTCATCACTCTACTAGCTTTCTTTGTAGTAATGCTTCCTAAGGCCCACTTGACTTCACACTCCAGGATGTCTGGCTCTACGTGAGTGCCCACACCATCATTGTTATCCTGGTCATTAAGACCTTTTTTATATATAGCTCTGTGTTTTCTTGCCACCTCTTCTTAATCTCTTTTGCTTCTGTTAGGTCCTTACTTTTTCTGTCCATTATCGAGCACATCCTTGCATGAAATATTCCCTTGATATCTCTAGTTTTCTTGAAGAGATCTCTAGTCTTTCCACTCTATTATTTTCCTCTCTTTTTTTGTACTGCTTAAGAAGGCTTCTTATCTCTCCTTGCTATTCTCTGGAATTCTGCATTCAGTTGGATATACCGTTCCCTTTCTCCCTTGCTTTTTCCTTCTCTTCTTTCCTCAGCTGTTTGTA
The DNA here is from genome assembly GCA_006408695.1 of Aepyceros melampus. Taxonomy (NCBI): domain Eukaryota; kingdom Metazoa; phylum Chordata; class Mammalia; order Artiodactyla; family Bovidae; genus Aepyceros; species Aepyceros melampus. The sequence continues at coordinate 141,163 of SJXQ01002452.1, read as the reverse complement.
AAGCCTCCTCACACAACCACTTTGCCTTCTTGCATTCCTCTTTAGGATGGTTTTGGTCACTGCCTCACAAACCTCTGTCCTTGGTTCTTCAGGCACCCTGTCTACCGGATCTAATCCCTTGAATCTATTTATCACCTCCACTGTATAATCATAAGGGATTTGATTCAGATCATACCTGAATGGCCTAGTATTTCTCCCTACTTTATTCAATGTAAGACTGAATTTTACAGTAAGAAACTAATGATCTGAGCCACATTCAACTCCAGGTCTTGTTTTTACTGACTGTATAGAGCTTCTCCATCTTACGCTGCAAGGAATATAATCATTCTGATTTCAGTATTAACTATCTGGTGATGTCCATGTGTTGAGTCACCTCTGTGTTGTTGCAGAGAGGGTGTTTGCTATGTCCAGTGTGTTCTCTTGACATAGCTCTGTTAGCCTTCACCCTGTTTCATTTTGTACTCCAAGGCCAAACTTGCCTGTAACTCCAGGTATCTCTTGACTTTCTCCTTTTGTATTCCAATCCTCTATGATGGAAAGGACACTCCAGTATTCTGCCACGAGAACCCCATGAGCAGTATGAAAAGGCAAAAAGATATGATACTGGAAAATGAGCCCCCCCAGGTCAGAAGGTGTCCAACATGCTACTGGAGAAGAGTGGATGGCATTTACTAATAACTCCAGACAGAATGATGCAGCTGGGCCAAAGCAAAAATGACACTCAGTTGTGGATATGTCTGATGGTGAAAGTAAAGTATGATGCTATAAAGAACAATATTGCATAGGGACCTGGAATATTAGGTCCATGAATCAAGGCAAATTGGATGTGTGGTTAAGCAGGAGATGGCAAGAGTGAACATCACTATCTCAGAATCAGTGAGCTAAAATGGGCAGGAATGAGTGAATTAATTCAGATGACCATTATATCTACTACTGTGGGTGAGAATCCCTTAGAAGAAATGGAGTAGCCCTCATAGTCAGTGAAAGAGTATGAAATGCAGTACTCGGGTGCAAACTCAAAAATGACAGAATGATCTTGGTTCATTTCTAGGGCAGGCCATTCAGCATCATCGTGATCCAAGCCTATGCCGCAAACAATAATGCTGAAGGAAAAGTTGAGTGATTCTCTGAAAACCTACATGACTTTCTAGAACTAACACACACACACACAAACTGCTTACTTACCTAGATTTCAATTTTTTTTTCTCACTTATTTAATATAGTTTGGCTAAGTTGAAAAAAAGACAGTTTCACTGTGTCTTCATCTTTCTAGGAGAGTCTGGTCCTGTAAACATTTCTTCTCAAGAATGGTGTTCTCTGAATTATGACTAAAGAGAATTCTCCCTATCCTTTAGCTTTGTACATCAAGTTCCCTCCGTTCTGGTTGTACCATTCTGATGTGGAAGGTCTGGTTGTGAAGTGAACAATATCAGTCTGAAACTGCCTGAGCAGAAGGCACACTGTGTGGAGATGCCTGCCAGCCAGCCTTGATACACTTTTCTAGATTCCAGCTATCCTTTTATTCACACTTTAAAAATAACTCCTTAAATATGTATTAGAATTTAAAAATTATTTTATACGAAGTAATCACCATCAGGGAATATAATCTTTGAAACCTAATGCATTTCTGATTGGCATTGGAGGAAGGTTCATTCTTTGACCTTTTTAAATCATTCATTTATTCATTTAACAAATATTCATTGAGCACCTACTATGTGCCCAGCACTGTTTAGACCCTGGAAACAGCCGTGAACATGACAGACAAAAGTTCTACCCTCATGAGTTTATGTCCAAGCGGGAGAAGACAGACAAAAGTGACCCGCTCTGGATTGTGTAGGCTTTGAATTTGGATACTGAAATTCTTTGTTAACAAAGCTCAAGCTAATTTTGTTTATTTTTAACTGAGTCTTCGTTGCCACTCGGGCTTTCTCCAGTTGCGGAGGCCTGGGGTTACTCTCGATGTGGTGTGCAGGCTTCCCGTCGTGGCGGGCTTCCCTTGTGGAGCACAGGCTCCGGTCCGAGCGGGCGTTAGTAGTTGCAGCAGACAGGCTCGGTCGTGGTTTCTGGGCTCTAGAGCACAGGGTCGATGGCTGTGGTGCACAGGCTTAGTGGCGCCGTGGCATGTGGGATCTTCCCGGATGAGGGACTGAACCGGTCTCTCCTACATTGGCAGGCAATTCTTTACCACTGCGTCACCAGGGAAGCACCAAGATGGTATTTTTTTTTTAACATTTCAGTTGCATTCCACTCTTGATTCATATTGCAGGCAGATTCTTTACAAATGAACCACCAGGGAAGCCTGTTATAAAGCTAGAACTCCCCAATTCTTTAGTGATTTTATGGTAATAGGTGTGTAACTGATTTTTTAAATAGAGTTAATTTTTTGAGAGCAAATTTTAGGATAACAGCAGAATTGAGCACAAAGTACAGACAGTTCTCATATACCTCCTGGCCCCCACCATGCAGTCTTCCCCACGATCAGCATCCATCACCAGAGTGACATGTTTGTTGCAGTCAATGACACATCCTGATTACCCATAATCCAGAGTTTACATTAGGCTTCACTCTTGGAATTGTATATTCTGTGGGTTTTGACACACTATAGTCAGTATCTGCCCTTTTAGCATCCTACTGAATAGCTTCTCTGCCCTAAAAATCCTCTGTGCCCTGCCTGTTTATCCCTCCCCTCACCCCGACCTCTGGCCACCGCTGATCTTCTTACTCCATGGTTTTGCCTTTCCTACTGTGTCATATAGTTGTAATCATCCAGTACGTAGGCTTTTCAGATTGGCTTTATTCACTTCATAATATGCGCTGAAATGTCTTCTTTGTCTTCTCATGGCTTGGTAGCTCATTTCATTTTAGCTGTGAATAATAGTCCATTGTCTAGATGTACTGCCGTACCTACCTCCACCTGCTGAAGAACATTTTTGTTGTTTCCAAGTTTGGAACTGATCTTTTTAATATGTAAATATAGTCCTTTATGGCTTTCTCTGTTTTTGTTTTGTTGATTTCCTTCTATTGTTATTACCTATTGAGATCTTTTTGAATTTTAATCCTGTCACAATACATCCTTAGAAGGCATGCTTGGCAGAATCAGAGGTGAAACCAAGTTGCTGGGAATGGCCATGTCAGTTGAGTATACTGGGAGCCAGTACAGGCGTGAAGCATGCTGGGACTGGGAAGCAGCATGGTGGCCAGTGGGACAGGTCTGGTCTGCTCTGGTTTGGATGCAAGATGAGGCCGGGCAGCCAGGGAATGACCAGGAGAGTGGGTATTACCAGGGAGAATGTTGTGGTTTCCAGCATGATTCCAGGAGGCTCTGATTTTAAAGCAAGAATGTGATAGGGGTTTAAGGTACAAAATATTTAGGCTTGGGGAGGCTATTGGGAGCTGAATGGGGTAGCTGGTCCTCCTTGCTATGTAGAATGAATTTTGTAGGAAGAGCCCAAGAGATAGAAACTAGGCAAGGGAATTACCACATCAGATGTCTAACTTGTCAGCACAATATCTGAAGACCCACATGCTGATTTGAGCCCAATTTTAGTAATGACTGACTGAAAAATCAGGGTATAGTTGGGTCTCAATGAGTAGGACCAACCTCAAGGATCTGAAGTGGGCAAGGAGAAATAGCACGGGCTTTGGCAATGCCTTTGGCCCTGTCATGGCTCAGAATATTTACTTGAATACTTGGCTACTTCTCTCAGGAATGTTTCTTCTTTTCCCCTCAGCTGCAGATGTACCCTCCCAGAGAATCCAAACAATCACACTTTACAGTACTGGAAGGACCACAACATCGTGACAACAGAAGTCCACTGGGCCAACCTGACTGTTAGTGTAAGTCTGGGCACTGCCAGGCCGCTCAGCCTTCTGACCACTGGGCCTCCGGGGTCCTTCTAGGTAGAAGTGGGGAGCCCTTCAGTAAACTCTGGTGTTGATAGAAATAAAGCTTTTTGGTTTTGTTTTTTAAGAACACAATTCTTAACTGACTTTCCTTTCCCTTCAGAATTCTCTTGTACACAAAGGGAAAGGAAGATGACCTTGCACCTCTTTCCCACACACGTCCTGCCCAGTGACCCTACACTGAGGATGTGTGGGAATGAAATCAGAGAGGATCAGGGGACAGATCCAGGTTTTGTGGGGACTCGAAGAACATTCAAGTTTGGAAGTCCTCTGTAATAAAAACAGTGCAATAGCTGGGGCCATCCCAGAACCTTGTGTTTGCTCAGGACAGTTCTAATTTCATTTACAAAAGTGTCTCAGTTAGGACCATAAGCAGTCATCCAAAATGCAAACAAGAGCCCACAGCTGCACGGAGGGCAGGTGGAGGCTACAGACAGCCTGCATGTCCCAGCAACCCTGGGATGAGAGTGACAGTCAGGAGACAGCAGCTGTTTCCTCCCTCGTGCCTGCCTTTCATCACCCAGAATGTCTATTCCTCCAGGAGTGCCAGGAGATGCACGGAGAGTTCACAGGATCTGCCTGCGGCCACCACGGACCCTATACTCCTGACGTGCTCTTTTGGTCCTGCATTCTCTTCTTCACCACCTTCATCCTTTCCAGCACCTTGAAGACGTTCAAGACGAGTCGCTATTTCCCGACCAGAGTAGGTAGCACACTCTTGCGTTTCTTTTGTGTTAGACTCTAACCTCGCAGAGCCTGTTCGCAGCCTCCGTGCTGCTTGTGAGTGCACTGACCAGTGCAGAGCTCCGAAAGGCCTGACTCTGGAGGCGTGACCCTCTCTTCTTCCTGTGTCCGGCAGCCTCTTTCAAGGATGTGTAGTGTAGGATGAGGGGTTAACACCTAAGAATTTTTGATTGAAAAGTGTCCGGTGAGTTTAAGGGGGTGGTTGTGTTCAGTTACGTCTCATTTCCAGAATGCTGGGGTGTGTCGCAAGCAGTAGCTGGAACTGGCATCTGAAGACAGTACATTGGGATGATTGCCTGGGATGTGTAGGGGACCCCAGCGTCTCCTCTTGGGGATGACGAGTAATAGCTTGTGGAATCAGGGGGCACATTGACTGCAGCAGCCAAAACTCGCCTGACTTGGTTTGCATGATGGTTTGAAGCCTCAACTGCCTCTCCCTGACGCAGACGGCATTGTTTGTTTCATGACTGGTTTGGGCGGGGTGGAATTAGAGGCCAAGCATAGAGGGACTAAAGGTATCTTTGCTTTGAGGAGAAGCTAAGATCAGGAGGAAATGGTGGTTTTTCTGTGTGTGAGGCTTTTATCAGTCAGATATGCAAAGCAGGATGTGTGAATGGGTGGGGTATCAGTTGGTGAGACATCTTCTGTGCATACATTCAAGACAGCAACTCGCTCTTAGAGGTCAGTCAGTCTACACCGTGGTTAAGGGAAGCTGCATGGAGGGCAGGTGGAGACTGCAGTTCTAAATTCGTTGTTTCTAAATAAGTAATTTCTAAATAAGTTGTTGTTTCTGGTCTGGACATACAATGACCAGATGGCAGTTGTGTACTGAATAACTTGCTACTTGCTCAAGCCTGGCTTAAGTGAAATAGGGGATGCAAAAGAAGCTTAAAATGTTGTCTCTGTAACAGATACACACACTACTATATATAAAATAGATAAACAAGGACCTGCTGTATAGCACAGGGAACTCTACTCAAGAGTCTTGTAATTAATGTATAATGGAAAAGAACCTGAAGATAATATATATATGAAATTGAATCACTTTTTTGTACCCCTGAAACACTGTAAATCAGCTATACTTCAATTAAAAAATAATAAACTGTAAAACATGTGAATTATATCTCAGTAAAGTTACTATATAATTTAAAAATAGACATGTCTGTGTCTCCTTTGCTGCTCTGCAAGTAGGATCATCCGTACCATCTTTCTAGAGTCCATATGCATGCATTAATATATGATATTTCTCTCTTTCTGATTTCACTCTGTAATAAGCTCATCCACCTTTTTAGAACTGACTCAAATGTGTTCCTTTTTATAGCTGGGTAATATTCTATCGTGTACATGTACCACAACTTCCTTATATACTCATCTGTCGATGGACATCTAGGTTGCTTCCATGTCCTAGCTACTGTAAATAGTGCTGCAATGAACACTGGGGTACATGTGTCTTTTTCAATTATTGTTTCCTCAGGGTATATGCCCAGGATTGCAGGGTCATCAGCTCAGCTCAGTCGCTCAGTAGTGTCCAACTCTTCGCCACCCCATGGACTGCAGCATGACAGGCTTCCCTGTTCATCAACTCCCGATGGACACAAACTCATGTCCATCAAGTCCATGATGCCATCCAACCATCTCATCCTCTGTCATCCCTTTCTCCTGCCTTCAATCTTTCCCAGCATCAGTGTCTTTTCCAATGAGTCAGCTCTTCGCATCAGGTGGCCAAAGTATTGGAATTTCAGCTTCAGCATCAGTCTTTCCAGTGAATATTCAGGACTGATTTTCCTTTAGGATTGACTGATTAGATCTCCTTGCTGTCCCAGGGACTCTCAAAGAGTCTTCTCCAATACCATAGTTCAAGAGTATCCATTCTTCAGCACTCAACTTTATAGTCCAACTCTCACATCCATACATGACTACTAGAAAAACCATAGCTATGACTAGACGGACCTTTGTTGGCAAAGTAATGTCTCTGTTTTTTAATATGCTGTCTAGGTTGGTCATAGCTTTTTCTGCCAAGGAACAAGCGTCTTTTAATTTCTGGCTGCAGTCACTATCTGCAGTGATTTCGGAGCCCCCCAAAATAAAGTTTCTCACTGTTTCCATTGTTGCCCCATCTATTTGCAACTGGATGCCATGATCTTTGTTTTTTGAATGTTGAATTTTAAGCCAGCTTTTTCACTTTCATCAGGTTCTTTAGTTCTTCTTCACTTTCTGCCTTAAGGGTGGTGTCATATGCATATCTGAGGTTACTTATACTTCTCCTGGCAATCTTGATTCCAGCTTATGCTTCTTCAAGCCCGGCATTTTGCATGATGTACTCTGCGTAGAAGTTAAATAAGCAGGGTGACAATATACAGCCTTGACGTACTCCTTTCCCACTTTGGAACCAGTCTGTTGTGCCATGTCCAGTTCTAACTGTTGCTTCTTGACCTGCATACAGATTTCTCAGGAGGCAGGTCAGGTGGACTGGTAATCCCATCTCTTGAAGAATTTTCCACAGTTTGTTGTGATCCACATAGTCAAAAGCTTTGGCATAATCAATAAAGCAGAAGTAGATATTTTTCTGGAACTCTCTTGCTTTTTTAGTGATCCAACAGATGTTGGCAATTTGATCTCTGGTTCCTCTGCCTTTTCTAAATGCAGCTTAAACATCTGGAAGTTAATGGTTCATGTGCTGTTGAAGCCTGGCTTGGAGAATTTTGAGCATTACTTTGCTAGCGTGTGAGATGAGTGCAAGTGTGCAGTAGTTTGAACATTCTTTGGCATTGCCTTTCTTTGGGATTGGGATGAAAACTGACTTTTTCAGTCCTGCGGCCACTGCTGAGTTTTTCAAATTTGCTGGTATATTGAGTGCAACACTTTAACAGCACCATCTTTTAGGATTTGAAATAGCTCAGTTGGAATTCCATCACCTCCACTAGCTTTGTTCATAGTGATACTTCCTAAGGCCCACCTGACTTCACATTCTAGGATGCCTGGCTCTAGGTGAGTGATCACACCATCATGGTTATCTGGGTCATTAAGATCTTTTTTGGTATAGTTCTTCTATGTATTATTGCCCCTCTTCTTAATATTGTCTGCTTCTGTTAAGTCCATAACATTTCTGTCCTTTATTGTGTCCATCTTTGCATGAATGTTCCCTTGGTATCTCTAATTTTCTTGAAGAGATCTCTAGTCTTTCCCAGTCTATTACTTTCCTCTATTTTTTTGCATTGTTCACTTAGGAAGGCTTTTTTACTTCTCCTTGCTATTCTTTGGAACTCTGCATTCAAATGAGTATATCTTTCCTTTTCTCCTTTAGCTTCTCATATGGTAGTTTTATTCCTACTTACAGGGCAGCAAAGGCAACACAGACATGAAGAATAGACTTTTGAACACAGTGGTGAAGGAGAAGGTGGGATGATGTGAGAGAATAGCCTTGAAACATACACATTGCCACATGTAAAACAGATAGTAGAAGTTTGCTGTATGATGCAGGGAACTCAAAGCCAGTGCTCTGTGACAGCCTAACAGAGTGGGATGGGGAGGGAGGTGGGATAGGAGTTTGAGAGGGAGGGGACATATGTGTACCTGTGGCTGATTTGTGTTGATGTATGGCAGAAACCTTCCAATGTTGTGAAGTAATTATCCTCTAATCTCTCTGTGTGTGTGTATGTATATATACATACACACACACACACACACACAGAGTGTGTGTGTCCCTGTTATCAATAGGAAAGGAAAACCCATGAAACAACCAGGCCCATAGGAGACAGCAGTCATTAGATGGATGCCATCCTGGGATATAAGTGCCACAGGAGTTCAGAGAAGAGAAGGACCCTGGGCCCTAGGATGGGCTTCTTGGTAGGGCAGCTACATGTTCAGAGAATTTATGTAACATTCAGAGGAGAACTAAAAAAACCAGGGAAGGGGAGCTAGAAACCTCAGGTTTCAAAAGAAAGCCAAGTCAGGTTAAGGTATCAGTGATGTTACATGTGGCCATGTATATCTGGCCAGATGTTATATCCAGCTCAGTCTTGTTGGAAGCTCGGATTAAAGTGGGCATACAGTGGGCCCTAGACACTGAGGGGGACTGTGTTTTTTAAAGCTACAAAACTATAAAATCGGTTAGTCAGTCCTCTTAGGGGCAAAATGGTGATGAGGGGGCTTTGGAGAAAAAAAATGTAGGAAAGGCATACAGGAAGTACTAGGGTGGAGGGTGGTAACCATGAGAGATGATTCAGTGGAAATTGTGATACTTGAGTGGATGTAAAGGAGGGAGGTGCCCATGGAGTCACCTGGAGGAAAAGCCGCTGAGGCAAAGGGATGAGCAAGTGCAAAGGCCCTGAGGTGGGAGAGTCTGGTGTGAGTAAGAAACAGCAAGGAGGGCTGTGTGGCTGGGACAGGCTGAGTGAGTTGGGGAGCTTTAGGACCTGGGTCAGAGCAGTAATCATATCAGATGTATGTAGGCCTCACTGGCCAAGGAGGTCTCTGGGCTTTTTAGCTCCGTGAAATGAAGAGGCATTTCAGGGTTTTGGTAGAAGAGTGACATGATCTGACTTGTGTTTTGAATGCTCATTCCAGCAGCTTTACATAAGGACAGAGGCAGGGTTAGGAGTCTGCTGCAGCTACAGAGACAAGAGCTGCTGGTGCCTCTGATCTGGTTGGGAGCTATGGGGTGGTGAGAAGGGGTCAGATTGTGGGCATGAGCTAAAAGCAGAGCCAGCAGGACTTGCGTATGGATTTGATGTTGGGGCTGAGAGCAAAGAGGAGTTGGTGCTGCTGCGAGGTTTGGGTGCAGCTGGATCTTGTTGGTCCCAGGAAGTTTTATCCCAAGTTCTCAGAGCTATTCCCTAAATGCTGGCCCCGGATTCTCTAAACAGAACTCCTCAGAGTTTGGAGTGGGTCCCAGTAGAATTTGTCAGAAGATTCATTCTCCCTTATGATACCCACACTTTGGTGGTATTAATTTGGGCATGTTAACATAGTCCTGTCATTTAAATATGCTTATATTAATTGACCGATAAAATTAAATCATTCTTCTGAGCACGTTTAAGCATTTTACAATACCTGAGTCTTTTCTATTGTGTTTAATCTACTGTAACACATCTCCATCCTTTTTCATGCAGGTCCGCTCCATGGTGAGTGACTTTGCTGTTTTCCTCACTATCTTCACAATGGTGATTATTGATTTTTTGATTGGAGTCCCATCACCCAAGCTTCAGGTTCCCAGTGTGTTCAAGGTAAACAGATCTTAGGGTACTTGGTGCCATTATGTAGTTCATAGAATCTGATCCCAAGTTATTTCAGGGGCCCCTCCTTATCCTAATCATGTATTTTGTAGTCCTCTAAATCTGAGTTGTGCTGCTCACGCCATACCATTCAGAAAAGCAAACTCTTCAGGCTTGACTGAGTTCAAATCAGAAAAGTCAGAAAACCTAATGTTTAATGAATGAAAAGCCTTATTTATTTTCTTAATGCCATTTATTGTCTTTAATATGTGAAGATTTATAACAATGAAATGTGGGAACTTGCCTGGTGGTCCAGTGGCTAGAACTCCATACTCCCAATGCAGGGAGCTGGGTTTGATCCCTGGTCAGGGAACTAGATCCCACATGGCTCAACCAAGAGTTTCCATGCCACAGCTATTAATAAGATCCAGTGCAGCCAAATAAATAATTAAAAAAATAAAACAATGGAATATTTATATTTACATAAACATATACCAAAGACTGTGGGAATGTGGGTCTCTGGAACAAGTTCTGGTTCACAGCACTTCATTGAGCATCAGCTGTCTTAGGAAATCAGGAAGGGTGAAAAGGCTCTTTGCAGGCCTCAGTCCTGCTCCTCAAGTATCTTGCCCCATGAGGAGGTGAGGCGGTGGAGGAACTTCACCCTCATTCTAGGGCTCCCACCAGAGTAATCGTGACCTCTCTTCAACCCTAATTCATTGTTTGTATATCTGTCTATAATCAATACTGTTGATCCAAAAATCTATACAGAAAGTAAAACAGATGATCTAAACATGGGGCCTTGAATTGGTTTCAGTTTGGGGGTACCTACTGAGGAAACTGAGTAGATAGAACAGCTGAGCTCAGTTCCACAGATCCCCACAGGGTGGAGAGAAGAGGAAACCTGGGTGTCCTTGGGACTGGAGAGGAGCCAGGAGAGGAGGGAATGGGGGAGGCTGGGGAGGAGGAGGAAGCCGGGAATGCAAGCCCGTGGTAACTTGTAAACACCCAGCATAGTCAGCCTTCGTCTTCCCTTTCTCTCTCCCTGAAGCAAGCCTGGTTAAAAATACCTTTTTCTGTATTGCTTGAAAAAATCTTATTTCGTTTTTTAAATTCAACTGAAATTCCACCCAGTTAGAAATTGATGGATTAAAAAACGTCCTCTTTAAAAGTATATACCTCCTAGAATATGTATCATTCTCACCCAGTGTGAATGAGTGCAATCAGCTTTTTCTCTAATAGCTGGCTGAGGTCGACAATGCAGGAGGAATGGATTTTGTGTAAAAATAAGTAATCTCAGAGCATTAAGCAGTTCTTGGAAAGGTTTCCTGATGGGTAGGCTTCAGATAGTCAGAAGGCACTGCATTTCTGGGACATCTGGGAAGAAGGCCTCTGGAAGATGGGAGAGATGTCAGAGAAAATGGGGGAATGTCAAAGGCAGTGCTGCTCATTGGCAGGCCTCCCTTTCAGGAAGCAGAGAGAACATTTTCTTCTTTCTTCTCTTCCCTATTACACCACATGACCCGCAGTGACCAAGACCCAGTCTGAAGGCTAGTACTATTATTGATGGGTTAATGTCAGTTAGGGATTAATAAGTTTTTGTGTTAACCTAACAATTTAACAACCATTTCCGTTCCATTCAGTCGCTCAGTCGTGTCTGACTCTTTGCGACCCCATGAATTGCAGCACACCAGGCCTCCCTGTCCATCACCAACCCCCGGAGTTCACTCAGACTCATGTCCATTGAGTCCGTGATGCCATCCAGCCATCTCATCCTCGGTCGTCCCCTTCTCCTCCTGCCCCCAATCTCTCCCAGCATCAGGGTCTTTTCCAATGAGTCAACTCTTCGCATGAGGTGGCCAAAGTACTGGAGCTTCAGCTTTAGCATCATTCCTTCCAAAGAAATCCCAGGGTTGATCTCCTTCAGAATGGACTGGTTGGATCTCCTTGCAGTCCAAGGGACTCTCAAGAGTCTTCTCCAACACCACAGTTCAAAAGCATCAATTCTTCGGCGCTCAGCCTTCTTCACAGTCCAACTCTCACATCCATACATGACCACAGGAAAAACCATAGCCTTGACTAGACGGACCTTAGTCGGCAAAGTAATGTCTCTGCTTTTGAATATACTATCTAGGTTGGTCATAACTTTTCTTCCAAGGAGTAAGCGCCTTTTAATTTCATGGCTGCAGTCACCATCTGCAGTGATTTTGGAGCCCAAAAAAACAAAGTCTGACACTGTTTCTACTGTTTCCCCATCTATTTCCCATGAAGTGATGGGGCCAGATGCCATGATCTTCGTTTTCTGAATGTTGAGCTTTAAGCCAACTTTTCCACTCTCCTCTTTCACTTTCAACAAGAGGCTTTTTAGCTCCTCCTCACTTTCTGCCATAAGGGTGGTGTCATCTGCATATCTGAGATTATTGATATTTCTCCCAGCAATCTTGATTCCAGCTTGTGTTTCTTCCAGTCCAGCATTTCTCATGATGTACTCTGCATATAAGTTAAATAAGCAGGGTGACAATATACAGCCTTGACGTACTCCTTTTCCTATTTGGAACCAGTCTGTTGTTCCATGTCCAGTTCTAACTGTTGCTTCCTGACCTGCATACAGATTTCTCAAGAGGCAGGTCAGGTGGTCTGGTATTCCCATCTCTTTCAGAATTTTCCACAGTTTACTGTGATCCACACAGTCAAAGGCTTTGGCATAGTCAATAAAGCAGAAATAGATGTTTTTCTGGAACTCTCTTGCTTTTTCCATGATCCAGCGGATGTTGGCAATTTGATCTCTGGTTCCTCTGCCTTTTCTAAAACCAGCTTGAACATCAGGGAGTTCACGGTTCACGTATTGCTGAAGTCTGGCTTGGAGAATTTTGAGCATTACTTTACTAGCATGTGAGATGAGTGCAATTGTGCGGTAGTTTGAGCATTTTTTGGCATTGCCTTTCTTTGGAATTGGGATGAAAACTGACCTTTTCCAGTCCTGTGGCCACTGCTGAGTTTTCCAGATTTGCTAGCAAATTGAGTGCAGCACTTTCACAGCATCATCTTTCAGGATTTGAAACAGCTCAACTGGAATTCCATCACCTCCACTAGCTTTGTTCATAGTGATGCTTTCTAAGGCCCGCTTGACTTCACATTCCCAGATGTCTGGCTCTAGATTAGTCATCACATCATCATGATTATCTGGGTTGTGAAGATCTTTTTTGTACAGTTCTTCTGTGTATTCTTGCCACCTCTTCTTAATATCTTCTGCTTCTGTTAGGTCCAGACCATTTCTGTCCTTTATCGAGCCCATTTTTGCATGGAATGTTCCCTTGGTATCTCTAATTTTCTTGAAGAGATCTCTAGTCTTTCCCATTCTGTTCTTTTCCTCTATTTCTTTGCATTGATTGCTGAAGACGGCTTTCTTATCTCTTCTTGCTATTCTTTGGAACTCTGCATTCAGATGATTATATCTTTCCTTTTCTCCTTTGCTTTTCGCCTCTCTTCTTTTCACAGCTATTTGCAAGGCCTCCCCAGACAGCCATTTGGCTTTTTTGCATTTCTTTGCCATGGGGATGGTCTTGGTCCCTGTCTCCTGTACAATGTCAGGAACCTCATTCCATAGTTCATCAGGCACTCTAGAACATTATTACTAAGGAAACACAGATTCTATAAACTTTCAGAACCTAACCTATTAATAATTTGGGACTTGGTGACATTATTGAAGAGTCTTTGAGTCCTAGAATGATAACCAATGTGGAAGCAAATACTTTGGATTAAAGTCTTTGCTTTGTTCATGAGTTTGGGGCCAGTTTGTATCCCTGGCCTTTTATCTTCCATCCCTACTTGCCAATCAAAGTGAACTTTTCTTCTGCATTTTTTTTTTTTTTAGATTTAGAAGAGTTTAGTTAGAAGAGTCAGACACAACTGAGCGACTTCACTTTCACTTTTTACTTTTATGCATTGGAGAAGGAAATGGCAACCCACTCTAATGTTCTTGCCTGGAGAATCCCAGGGACGAGGGAGCCTGGTGGGCTGCCATCTATGGGGTCACACAGAGTCGGACACGATTGAAGTGACTTAGCAGCAGCAGCAGCAACAGTTAGTTGATAAAATTTATGAACAGTGGTCTTACAGGGTCACTGAAGAGGATCCCAGATCATGTGAGTCCCCAGATTCAGTGTTTTGGGCTCCTCTCTCAGGTCTCTAGGGCCTGGACCTTGTTTCATTGCTGATGGGAGGCGGATCTTGGACCAGGCCCCTGAGATTCCACGTAACTGACTCTGTTGCCTTTATTTGTGCTGTAAACATACATGATATGGCTTCTGCTGGGGAGAGTAAGTGAGGAGGATAATCAAAGTTATTTATATTGTCTTTGAAATTATAAATTCCTCTTTAAACAACAGATTTTGTTATTAGTTAATATATTTTATCTGGGTCGATGCGGAGATAAAGTCACTTTTTCTGTACACAGGAGTTTGGAGAGCCAGGGAAGGAAGTGAAGGATTAGTGAATATTCCATAAGAAATTGATAATTGAGGACTGACTCTTTCAAAGGGGATTTGGAACAAGGTCATAAATTTTCTAAGGAATTGCTGTATTTCATGCCTTTTTTTTTTGAGAATTTTCATTCAAGAATAAAAAGAAATGTGGTTGTTATGATTCAGTTTGATCTGTTTTGCCCTAATGACTACAATTAACTTAAAATACAAAAATAAAACCTTGCTTTTTCCCTTTAGCCAACACGGGATGACCGAGGGTGGATTATTAGTCCCATTGGCCCCAATCCCTGGTGGACTGTGATTGCTGCAGTTATCCCAGCACTGCTCTGCACTATCTTAATATTCATGGACCAGCAGATTACAGCCGTCATCATTAACAGGAAGGAACACAAACCAAGGTAAGAAAAATTTCTGACCTAGAATAATGGCATAATAATAATGGCAACCTATTACATCTTTAAAAAAATTTTAGGAAAAGCCCATTAGACCAGGAACTGTAGAACCTGGGTAAAAGCAGTCATGGAAGGAGCTCATGGAGAGTTTCCAGGGGTTTCTGACTCCTTCATTAATGACAGAGATTGGTTTGGAGATGAAACTAGAGTAGAGCATGATTGTACAATGTGAAGGAAGCTTGGAATCTATTACTCTCCTCTCAGACCTATGGGGGAGGTTGGTAGGCAGAATTCTTGGTGGTCCCTGTATGGTCACATGCTCTGGTCCAGGATTATCTTCCTGAGGTTCAGGTTAGGGCTTGGACCACTGTTTCCTGGAGACAACTGTTCTCCCATTGGTGTCCATTACTGAGGTTTCCAGACTGAACCTCGAGCCCAAGAATCCTAGGAGGTAGGGTTGGTGCCAATACATTGATTTGTGAGAGACTTCATGACTTGTCTCTATTCTTTCATTCCCTAGAGTAGGCAACATCCATATTTGGCAAGGAATGGGGAGTGTTTATAGGAACCTTTTTATCGCCAACTCCTGTAGGGTTGACCCTCTAGAATGGTCGAGATGTGTCTTTGGCTACTCTGCTGAGAAAGGATGAATCTTTGCATATGTGATACTCAGGGTGAGATCTGGGGACACTTGGATAAAAACTGGATATTGGCATGTGTAGGACACGCTAAGGTTTCTCTTTCTTCTCTGTTCCCTCCAAACCAGGAGGGGCTGCAAGACTTCTGGAATCCCTGGACCCCTTCCTTATCCTTCCTGCTTTGGGCCTGAGACTCTTAGCTCACTGTCCTATGTCCCACTACAGCCAGCCCACTGATGGTGACGGAGACTCTGTTTCCCCACAGAAAGGCTGTGGCTACCACCTGGACCTGCTGGTGGTGGCCATCATGCTGGGTGTCTGCTCCGTCATGGGCCTGCCCTGGTTTGTGGCTGCAACGGTCCTGTCCATCACACACGTGAACAGCCCAGACTGGAGTCTGGGTGCTCTGCCCCAGGAGAGCAGCCCAAATTCTTGGGCATCCGAGAACAGAGAGTGACGGGCCTTATGATCTTCGTGTTGATGGGCTGCTCAGTCTTCATGACAGCTATATTAAAGGTAAAACCATTCACTCGCTCATTAGGTAAATATGAAGTGCCTGATTTGTGCTGGGAATGCCGTGGTACGATAGACACATACGAATACTGCCCTGAGAAGTTTATTCTAAGTGGAGCAAGACAGACAAGATGTAGTTAAGGAGGTTAGTTAAGAAAATAAACAGGGTAGTTACAGAATGTAATATGTGATCAAAGGAAATATACAGTGTTGTATGGTTCTATAGAGAATTAAAGGGATGTGTTTTGTTAGTGTGGTCAGAGAAGGCCTCTCTAAGGAAATGGTGTTTAAGATGAGATGGAGCCAGCCCTGCCATGAGTGGTGTGAGAGGACATGGGGGAAGGGAGAAAAGCAGTCTAGACAAGTCCCGAAGTGGGAAATAATGATACATGTTCTAGGAGCTACCAGGGCCGTGTGGCTCAGGGATGTTAAGGCAAAAGCACTGCAAGACGAGATTGGAGAGGGCAAGGGCAGGTCATGCAGGGCTTGCTGACACTGGTAAAGGTAGCCTTCAAAGGGTTTTAACAGTAGAGGGACATTATCCATTTAGTACTTTTTTAGAGGATCTCTCCGGCTCATATCTAGAGAATAAGTATTTAAGGTTGAGGAAGAATAGAGGTAGAGAGGCTGGTGAGTCTATTACAGGTAAGAGAGGATGGTGGTTGGATAGGGAAGTTGGTAGTAAGGAATGCATAAAAGGCATAACTTCTGTATATCTTGGAGGAGATCAGGTCTTGCTGGTTGATTGGATATGGAATGGGAAAATGGAAACATCCAAATGACTGCTAGGTTTTTGGCTTGACCATTTGGGTGCAGAGTGATGGCATTTAAGGTGGAGAAGACTGTATGAAGGAGGAAGTGATTTTGTAAGGGACGGGCTGTGATCAGATTTGAGGAGATGTCTGGTAGGCATCTGAGTGAAGAGGCTAGGGGGGGTTACTAGACTAAAAATATAAATGTTGGGAGTCAGCAGCACATAGGTGGTAGTGAAAGCCAAGGGCATAGATGAGTGCACTCGGGGGAAGGGTAGCTATAAAAAAGGAGGAATGGAGAGAAGAGCAGAGTCCATGGAGGCCCAATATTTAGAAGGTGGGTAGAGGATGGGGCAGCAACAGAGACTCAGAGGGGCTGCCAGAGAGGGAAGAGGGAACCGGGAGCGTATGATGTCAGGGAGTTCAAGCCAGGGCAATGATTGGTTGGAAACTGTCTGGAAAAATGAAGACCAAACCAAGATCATTGGGTTTAGTAACATGGAAGCCTAGTGAGATTTGCCAAGAGCAGATTCATTGGAACCATACAGTAGAAGCCTAGTGATGGGGACCTGAAGTGTGTATAGGCGGTGAGGAAGTAGAGAGAGTGTGGGCAGACAACTCTATCAAGAAGGTTTTTCTGTTGAAGTAGAAGAGCCAAATGGGCAGTGGCTGGTATGAGACATGGGGTGAAAATAGGATTTTTGGAAAGATAGAAGCTACTGTGAACATGAGGAAAAAATGTTTTTGTGGGTGAAAGGCCTGCCTGTGGGAAAAACAGGATAAAAAAGAAGGTTCAAGCCCCAGCCATTGTGGAGCACTTACTTATCTCCCTTGCCTCCTTCTCCCACTTCTTAGTGATTCGTTAACCACTTCAGCCTGCAGTGCAGATGCTGTTTAAGGGTGCAGATTGGCAGAGGTGGGACAGGATTCTGAACCCTCCCCCTGCCCCCTTACCTTCCACTTGATCTTGCCACCTCTCCTCATGCCCCTTCCTCCTTCGACTCTCTGTCCCTGGCACACCCCCACCTCTGATCTGGATGCCATCTGGAGGAGCCCAAAGGTGTCTGCTCTTTGGGAATGTAACCATGAGTCATTGTGGTGGGCATTGCCTGGCGTTCCTAGAACAGTCTCAGGAGGATTCTTTTAGAAAATCATTCAGTAGTTCTCTAACAAGGTTAGCACCAAATTGAGATGTCTACTCACTCTAGAGCCAGAACAATGTAAAATCCAATGGGGATTTTCTAGTTCAAAGAAGAATTATGTTTAGAAATGTTCTTTAGCCCCAGAATAAAAGCAAGTTGAGTGTAGTCTTTGCAGTGACATTTTCCTTGCCTTAATTCCATGGGCCTCATTACCTCACAAAGCTGCTCTGAAAATTACCTAGATTGGTATAATGTGGGAAGTGTCCATGTGTTTTCAAGTGTAGTAGAATCATGTTGCCATTTCTCCCTAAATTATTCTTTATCTGACAAGGTAGCTCCCTACCCCTGCCCTCAAGTCTCTGATTAATCAAAAGCAAATGCTTTTAGCCTATATTAAAATACACCAAATCCCTGAGGAGATAATTATGTGATTACAAAAGATTTAAAAGATTTCAGTTCTGTAAAAGAGATGTATGAGTGTGTGTGTGTGTGCATGCCTGCCCATTTCCCTGGAGGAGGAAGAACCAGATGGGGAGAAGATGTGAGGCCTATGATTTAACCAGGACCAGATTACACTTACATGTAATCATTTCATTTCAGAACAAAATGATTTGTATCATTGTCAGCTTCTGTTTTTGCTTCTGCTTCTTAATCATGTAAAAACAGCAGAAACGAATGCAGCATTTCTGCAGTGATTTTGTGAGTTTGCTTCCCTTCTTGGAGGTTTGGCAGTTTATATAATGTTGAGTGTGCTATGATACCACATTGAATTTCTGGTCTCTGCCCTTTCATCTTTAGTTTATCCCGATGCCGGTCCTGTATGGAGTCTTCCTCTACATGGGAGTGTCTTCCCTGCAAGGAATTCAGGTACTATGGGGTTCAGCCAGGCAGCATCTTCCCTCTGTGAGCTCACCTTCCTGACCAAGGAGAGCAGCTTCCCTAGGGAACCACAAGCCAGTTCTTAAGGAACTATTTCCTAGTCTTTCTGCTTAAGCTCTTTTAGATATATTCCCTTGGACACTGGGCAAAATACAGTCGTGTTGCCTGAGGGCACAGAGACTTCCAGGGTGGCCTGACTCAGCGCCATGGTTCCAGTCCCTCATCAGTTTTATTCAACAGTTATCAAACATGTATTAAATACTAGGTATTTTGTCAGATGCTAGTAAACTTGAGTTTACTGATCTGAAAGGTTGGTCAGAAGCCAAGCGGGCTTCTACACATGCATATGTTGCATGTCAAGTTGCTTCAGTTGTGTCCTACTCTTTGCGACCCTGTGGACCTTCGCCCTCCAGGCTCCTCTGTCCATGGGATTTTCCAGACAAGAATACTGGAGTGAGTTGCCATGGATGCCACTAGTTTTGGTGCCAGGCTAAAGTGTGTGGAGGGGAGGGGTAACTGGGGGTACATTGGTGAAGAGATTGGGAAGTCAAGGGAACTGCCCCAGGTAAGCAGGTATTACTTCTTGTCACACATTGTCTTTCCCCATCTATCAACTCATTCCTCTGAGTCCTTTGAATTGAGAAAATCAGGAGCTAACTTGTGTTAGCTCATTTTATCATAGATAAAATGATAATTTAGCTATTTCTTCTATTGGTGGCTGGTTCCTCTTTGTTTTTTTTTTGGAATATCCAGTAATCACTTTTATACACTGAGTTCTTTGGGCAGATTATTTAATCTCTCAGAGTCTCTGTTTTCCTTTTTATAATATAAGGATATTTTCTATATCCAGAATGTTGTGAGGTTTCATTTTATCTTTTTACTTTAAATAATTTGTGAAAAGCTCCAAACTTCTCCAAGAACAAATAGATTTGGGCTTTTAAGCAGAAGAATGCCATTGGCCTATTTTGTTTTCAGTACTCCCCAAGAAAGAGCTCTCTCAGGAGCTACAGTATGGATAGAAGAAAGTTGAACTGAAAATGAGAAGAGAGAGGTTTAAATGTGATGCTGTCCCTTACCAACCTTGGCCAAATGACCTGTTCTCTCTTTGAGACTCAGTTTCTACTTCTGTCAGGTAGAAATGGTATTAGCTACCTTTCAGAGCCTATGGTATACCAGACATGAATGGGCCAACAAGCCCCAGGAAAACCGCCAGAAGGTAAGTGCTGACCCCCCTTTTGCAGTTCTTTGATCGCCTGAAGCTCTTTGGGATGCCCGCGAAGCACCAGCCGGACTTCATCTACCTCCGGCATGTGCCGCTGCGCAAGGTGCACCTTTTCACCCTCATCCAGCTGACCTGCCTCGTGCTGCTCTGGGCCATCAAGGCGTCCCCAGCTGCCATTGTCTTTCCCATGATGGTGAGTGTTAAAAGGTATTGTTCTTCATTTTTAAAAAGAGTGATAAAATAGCCATAATGTAAGACTTGGCATCTTCACTGTGGTTAACTGTACAATTCAGTGGCATTGAGTACATTCACCTTGTTGTGCAGCCATTACCACCATCTTTCTCCAGAACCTTCTTCATCTTGCAAAACTGGAAACTCTGTACCTGTGAACCAGTAACTCCCCTCAGTCCCTGGCACCCACCATTCTAATTTCTGTCTCTGTGAATTTGACTCCCCTCAAGACCTCATGTGAGCGGGCTCGCTTCACTTAGTGTGTCTTCAGGGTTTGTCCATGTTGTGTCAGGGTGGGGGTTTTGGAGAGCATCCATCCTAATGGGTGTGAGTTAGTATCTCACTGTGGTTTTGATTTGGTTTTAATGTCTGCAGTGCTAAGTTATGTTGAGCATCTTTTCATGTGTTTATTGGCCATTGGTATATCTTCTTTGGAGAAGTGTCTGTTCAAGTCCTCTGCCCATTCTGAGACAAGGTGGTTTGTTTTTCTGTTGTTGAGTTTTGGGAGTGCTTTCTGTATTCTGGATATTAGTCCTTTACTGATGGTGAGTTCCTGCTTTTTGGCTGGTCTTCACAGACCAAGCATTATGTGGGGGACCTCGGGGTGTGGATGCGTGTGTGTAGTAGTTTGCCATCTTTTCTTCAAGACTATCTGTCTGCCTTTCTGCCTGTCTGTATTTCTATTTATTAATATTTCTCTGTCTTTCATGAATCTAATATGGAGAGAGGACTCTTCATGTTTGTGATAATTTGTGTATATCTGAAAGCAGTATGGTTCCAGTTTAGAATTCATTGCAATCAGAAGTGTCTGTAGTGGTGAAAATGCACTGTTTCAAGTCACTGGGAGAGAAGAAGAGGTGTCCAGCACTGACAAGTGACTGGGGCACCCCTACCTCCTTTCAAACTGAAGCAAGGGCTTTGGAAAGGAGACCAGGAAAGTGGAACTGTGTGGTGCAACAGGTGACAATCTGTTTCCTAAAACCAGGGTGATGATGAAATACATGCCACCCGGCCGCCTCACTGTCTCATGTTGTCCTCTTGATGCCTTCCTCTCTCTGGCTTACTCTATGTCATGAGAATGCTGAGCATTCAGTGGACTGTTTGAAAGTTATCCAAAGGATGGGCCTCTGGAGGGAAAAGGCAATGAGGGTAATATCGAGTATTCATTTACATACTTTTGAAGTCTGGCTGACTGGGAGAATATTCAAGAAGGAGGAAACTTCGAGGTTCTTCTCCCCTAATCTCCTAGATATATATCTTCCTGATGGGATTCTCAGTTTTGTCAGAGTACATGTAGGGTTCTGCATTGGGGTGCTGTGTTCAGGGCTTGAGTGTTTGGTTAAAGAAAGAAAATTCCCAGCAAATCCTGGAAGGGATACTTTCAATTTTGGATTTATTGTGAAAATAATTGTTGAAATTAAGAGGAAATGAATGCAGTTAGCTAGATTTGTTAATCCATTTCTAATCCAGTCACTGGATTTAGCTGGTGAATAGCAGTCAGTCCACACAGGGCATTCTGGGTTATTATTGGTTCTCCTTTGGCTGAAATGGCCCTTATGGGGAGAAAGTGGAGAAGTATTTGAGAACTCTGGTTATTTCTATTGAGTTGATTAGCTGTCGTAGTTTAGGCAAGTTACCTTCTCTCCCTGGGCCTCACTTTCCTCATTTATAAAATGAGTGTCAAACCATGTCAGAGGCCAGAGACAGAAACCGCTCGAGATCCATGCGGCGGACATAAAGCAAGGCTTTGCGAGTGAGTGTACAGGCCGAGGGCCAGAGAAATCCACATGGCCCTTCAGGGCGCCCCAACCCTGTGGTGATCCATGCTTGGGCTGGGTATAACTGGCCCCACCAAAATATCTCCCAGAGAGGCTCGCCACCCCCATCCTGCCCTCTAGCCCTTCCTGCTGGCCTCGAGCCAGGAGCAGACAGCTCTTAGGGCAATCTGACGATGAGGGTGTCTCTTTTCA
This sequence comes from Aepyceros melampus, assembly GCA_006408695.1. NCBI lineage: Eukaryota > Metazoa > Chordata > Mammalia > Artiodactyla > Bovidae > Aepyceros > Aepyceros melampus. The sequence continues at coordinate 119,080 of SJXQ01002452.1, read as the reverse complement.
ATGAAGAAATTAAATTAGTTCAAGTAGGGAATTAATAAGTTGTAGAGTTGTTATGATGATAGTTAAATAAAATATTGTATATAAAACACTTAGTATCTGGTATAGAAAGCCTCAATAAAAGGCAACTCTGATGATTATTGAGTTTGATTCTGCCTGACGTGTCTTAGTCTGCTGTGAATATAAGACTTGGTTTCTTACTCCAGAAGGCAACATGCCCCTTTAATTCATTTTCTTTATATTTCTTCAGGTTTTGGCCTTGGTCTTTGTCAGGAAAGTCATGGATCTCTGTTTCTCTAAGCGGGAGCTGAGCTGGTTGGATGATCTTATGCCTGAGAGCAAAAAGAAGAAGTTGGATGATGCCAAGAAGAAGGCCAAGGAGGAAGAGGTCATAGTTCTTGCACCAACTGCACACTTTGGGGCAGCCTCAAATTACAGAACATAGGAAGGGCCACATGAAAAGTCAGCATGTCTGGAATCCCAAGGGTTATATTTAGGATCGGGGAAGATTACTCTGAAGATATTCTCAGCTGATGTCTGTCCTTCATCTTCAAATCTGATAACCAGTTGTTTTTTCCTCTGTTTGTCTACAGCCTACTTACCAGGTTTACACTTAGAATATGAATGTGAATCTGCTTTTATTATCAGATTGAATCATTTATGTTTTCCCAAAGGTCTAATTTGATAATTATTCAAAATCTATTATTTTCAGAGAGTGTGTGTTACATACTTAATTGCAGATGGTGCTGTGGTTCATAAGATAACTTGTACAGGACTTTCTGTCCTTTCTCACTTTCCTGAGCACTTGGCCTCTGCCATCCACACAATGGACCTCAGTCAGTGGCTTATAATATGTGCAAAGAATGGATGTGTAGCAAAATGAAAATACCAGTCCAAGGATGAGCCTGAAAGAGTTTCCACATACAGTTAGTGCCTGAAATAGGCACTTTGAACTTCATTTTAAAGGAATTTTTTCCTAAAATCTTGAATTTTGAAAATCTTGCATTATTTTTTTGAGATATAATTGACACATAATATGGTGTAAGTTTAACGTATACAGTGCAATGATCCTATATAAGGATAAGCCAAAAATTCAATACCTGGGTCAGGAAGATCCTCTGGAGAAGGAAGTGGTAACCCACTCCAACATTCTTGCATGGGAAATCCCATGGACAGAGGAGCCTGGTGGGCTACAGGCTATGGGGTCGCAAAAGAGTCAGACATAACTTAGTGACTAAACAACAACAACAAGCCTAAAGTAGGATAGTCCAAAAGTGCACAGGCTAACTAACACATAGGGTATGTTATTGTGGGGGATTTCACGTTGGTTGCAGAGGAAAGGAAGATTCAAGTGAGTAATGTTCTCCACATCACCATTATTTCTATAGGGCTTGCCAGTGTGGAAATTAGGAATGATCTGAGATAAAATCTCCAGACTGGAGTCTGATGGCATCACAGAACGCTAAGAGGTAGGGCTGTGATAGGTCAATGAGATGAGTAAGTTATGGGGTTATAGTATCTAGCCTCGTGACTATAGTTAACAATATTGTTTTTCAGTCGCTAAATCATTTGTAATGCCATCGACTGTAGCCTGTCAGGCTCCTCTTTCCAGTAAATCGGTAGTTGCAGCTAAAGGTTTACTCATATTCAGGTTCTTTTTTTTTTAAGTACTGTTCAATAGGTGCAGATATTGGATTGTCACTAATTTTATGGTGAGTCAAAACTATGAAAGAACATAGCTACACTCTCTTATAATAAATGTGAGAGAAAATTAGGTAGAAATTATAGGGATTGAAAAATGGGCTGGAGTAGACTACTGGTTTCACTTGATCCAAGATAAAATAATATCTCTTTCTGCAGGAAGCTGAGAAAATGTTAGAAATTGGGGGAGACAAGTTCCCCTTAGAGAGCAGGAAGTTACTAAGTAGTCCTGGAAAGAACAACAGTTTCAGGTAAAGCTCCCAAAACACGGAGGAGTTGACTTCTTTTGGTGGTTCTGTAAACATTCTGGCTTTGTGGTGGGGGGTGGGGCATGAATGCAGCTGCTGGTATAAAAAGCTAAACATTCAACCTCTCAGTTGCAACCTATGAAAACACACTTCCTTTCATGATTTCCTGAGGGCCTGTCATGCGTCAGGCACTGTGCCAGTTATGGGAGTCATGGGAGGACCCTGCTTCCAGAGTTCATGCTCTCCTCAAACCAGTGCTCTTTCTGCCTATTTCTGCCACCTTCCAAAGGTGAATAGGATACAGGCTATGCTTGTCATCCTAGTGGGCGTGAAGTTCCCATGCTTAGGCAAGTCTTTGGGGGATGGGCAGGGACATCCCCTTCCAGCTTGGCTCACGGTAGCTGCAGTCCTAGAAGCCAGGGAGAAACTGAACTTGGATTCCTCCAATTCCTTACTTCTGCCAGTGATCTTAGCCTTTTGGTCTGTTCAACCTATTTGTGGCCTGCTCACCACAAATCACAGGATGCTAAATTGGTCCATTTGTGCTTTCATTCCTGGCATTTTGTTTCCACTTTGAGAGAGAAATACACAAGCTGAAAGAAGCCCAGAGGTGGAGAGGGAACAGAAAAAGGAGAGAGAGGGGATCTGGGCCATCTAGATGCTGGATAATGTGCTGCTGACTTGTTGAATTGATTGTGGTTTATACTGAGGGAGAGAAGAGGAAAAGCTTTTCTTTGACCTTTTATTAATTTATTTATGACAATTGAAAGTAATATATATTTAAGGTATACAACATTATATATAATATATAAATATATATAGTAAAAGAATTACTTTAATCAAATTGACAGCATATTCATCACTTCCTATATGTACCATTTCTTTTTTGTGGGTGGAGAGAACATCTGAGATCTACTTTCTTAGCAAATTCAAGTATATAGTGCATTCTTATTACTAACTATAGTCACCATGCTCTATATTAAGTCTTCAGAACTTACTTATCTTTTAATGGGAAGTTTGTACCCTTTGATCAATATCTCCCCTTGTCCCCAACCCCTCAGCCTCTGGTAACCACCATTCTACTCTGTTACTATGAGTATTTAACTTAAAAAAAAAAATAAAAAACACTGACCACAAAGAAAGGGAATCTTTGGTCCTTAATAAACTTTCTGTAAGTTGCCATTCAAGGAGCCAGAGACTTTGCATTCTCTGTGGTGAAGTGGGAGCCATGTTCCTTTTCTAGCAGGTGTTGCCTCCTCTCTTGGCCTTTTAGAAGGAAACAGTCTGGCATGAGGAAAACGTCAGAGTATTGGGGGGATGGGGGTTTCTAGGAGAACAAGGACAGGATTCAAGGTCTTAATTTTCCACTTATGCACGTTTGACCTTGGACGGTCTCTTAACCCTACAAGCTTTGGTTTCTGCACATTCAGAGTGAGGATGTTAATCATCTCTGATGCTATAATTGTTAAGATACCACATTGTAACAGACCTTTGTAAACTACAAATGGAAAAGATCTGGCCATGTAAAGGAGAAAAGGAACAAAGAGTACTTAGCCCCATGCCTGGCACGCAGCAAGTGCTCAGTCAGTTGTAGCCCCTGATGCTGCCACCAGCGTCGCCAGAGGGGCCCGTCAGAGGCGAGCGGAACTGTGCAGGCAGGGCTGGCCCCCGGCCAGCACCCCAGCCCAGCCCTCAGCTCTGACTCACGGGCCACCTTGCCTTTCGAATTCCCACCATCTGGTTCCTCGTGCTGTGAGAGCTATGAGACGAGCCCCCTCAGACTTCATCTTTTCCCTTCCAGTGGGTGGCGGGCATTGCAGACTGAGGTATGTGTCTGATTTATATGTCTGACACTGACTGTTCTAAGCATTGATTTCAGATGTGACCCCTCTGAGATTAATATATCTGATGAAATGCCTAAAACCACGGTCTGGAAAGCTCTCAGTATAAATCTGGAAACACAAAGGAAAAGAGGTAAAGAGAACTATAATTGCTGATTTTTATTTATTTCTGGCTTTTAAAAATAGAAATCGTGTTGAAAGTAAACTGTATTTTAGGTGTAAAATTGAATTTATCTGTTATAGCACATCTAGGACTGCTGCTAACCTCACAGAATTGTCATAAGCCTAAGAGAAGCAAAAGTGTTTTCCAGCTGTTTGAGCAGACATATTGAGCGGCCCATTTACACAAGCCCAAAGTTAGGATAGAATTATTTTGGAATGTAAATTTGCTTTATCTGTTTCGTTCCCTTTATCCTCTTTCTAGTTCCCATTTCAAAATCGGTAGAGCATCTCTCTGATAATTGCAGCCATACAAACTGGAAAATCCTTACAGTATTGGATAGTGTTGATAATATTGATACAAGCTAACCTATTTAACTTGTTCCATAATGAGAATTATTGTCTCATAAAGATTTTGAAATATTAAATTGTAACTGTTTTCTTATTTTGAAAACCAAATTCTGAATATCATTTATCAGTAGCATAGGTCAATCTTAATCTGGTTCATGAAGAGAAGGGAAAGACTTGAGGCATTTTTGCCTACATTGAGGTAGGCTGTGTACTCAAATTATGTAAATAATTTGGTCCAAACACTAAGTCATCAGATAATTGAAGGTGAAATCTTAGGTCTTACTAAAGGCAATTTTTCTAGCTTAAAAAAAAAAAATCAGTAGGCTAGGTTAGGAGACTTGGCCTAGCTATTAATGTCATGTGTAACCTGGCAGACCACTGTTTCTGGCACTTGGTTTATTCAGCCATGAAATGGGGGTAAATAGCTGTCTCATTCATAAGGCTGCTCTGGAAAGTCACAGCCACTAGTGGGTGGTAGTGGTGGGTTATTTCTTCATCGAATGGGTTAAAATAAATCTGTGCTGAATGTGAGTGAAATATAGAATCTTGTTTCCTTCAGAGGAAAATCCAGGCAGCTGTCGAAAGTATAACGCACATGATTATTTTTAGTTGAGAACTAGTCACTTGTAAATGAACTTAAAATATAGCCAGATCCAAATTGTGGTGACATCTTCAAAGTATTGTGTAAAAGCAGGAATGAGTCATGTGTTCCCTTCTTGTCTAATTGTAACACTTTTGTTCAGTCTCTTCAACTGAACGTCTTTGCTGGGCTGGAGGCTGTGGGCCGTGAGGTGCCGCAGGGAAGCTCTGGCTACAGAGAAGACGGCGGGGGTCTCAGAGAGGAAGCAGCCCCAGCCTGGCCCTGTCCTTGGTCCTGGCCAAGCCATGCAAGATTCAGTTATTGGTGGTGTGCGTCAGAGGGCATCGCCGGGTGTGAGCATGGAAACCGAAGACCACCTCCTGCTGGTACTTCTCTTCTTCCTTCTCTTTCTCTTCAGAACTGCCACCATTGAAGACCCAGCTTCCCACTTGCCAGACATTTCCTCTTCAGGTGGCTGGCCTGCTGAGCCATCTAAATCCATTCTGCCACTGAGGATTTTCCTCAGGGAGGTCCCTCTTGCTCAAGGACAGGGTAGTGGAGTGGGAGGAGAGCAGAGAGCAAAGGGAAGCCTCTCTGGTTGCATAGTGACTGCAGGCTCCTGGGCAGCCCTGGGCCTTGATTTGGTTGCCTCCTCTGGGAGATGCTGGTCAGACCCAGAGGCTGCCAGAAGGTCTGCTCCTAGGAGGGTCAGCACCCTGAGCATTGGCAGTGCCAACCACAACAGCCAGAAGATGCCTCTGACCCAGTGTGTCTTCCTCGCTCCCTAGCAGCAGTCTGCATAACTCAGCAAGAACCTTGGATGATGAAAGGGCCAAGAGGGACACATACACTGGACTTGCTTAGCTCAGATGGGAAAAGGCTCAGGGGAAAATGATGAGTGAGGATGAGCAGCTTCGCTTGGTTTCATTGATAGAGTAAGAGAATGAGCTTTAGTGGCTACAGAAGGAATTAGTTTAGACATCAGGAAGGACTTCCTAGCCTGAAGATTTGTCATATTGTCTGCTTTCTAGATATCTGGCGAAAGTTTGATCATAGTTGTTTGTAGTAGAAAAGGAGATAAGGGTTTTTTTATTGGGCATGTTGAGGAAACATCCATGTCTTGCTGCTGTCTCTTGAGGACATATTTTGATTCCATTCCTGGAGAGATCCAAGTGCTTACGTAATGTCTCCTTAGCTGCCTTAGTCGCAAACCATCATCAACTCAATGGACCAAACCACTTTCATCATCCTGGATTTTTTTTGTTGACACATGTTTTGACTTTCAGATATAAAAAGCCACAACGGGGAAATGAACTGTAAGTGGTGAAATTAATTCTGGTATTCAGTTTGAAACTATATTTCTACTTTTTGTCTCCTCTTCTCTGTTGCAGTGAGGGTTTGGGCTCCATTGTGTATAGACTTTCCCTTCCTTTGTGCACAGAATGTGACTAACAAGCATGTTGGTACCCAGGGGATCTGATCAGTTTCCATCCTGGAGAATATTTGTACCAGAGGGTCAGTCCCTCAGTGTGCTCTCTTTCATAGGTGAAGCGTTGCTACATAATCTTATTGAAGTTTACATTCCTTAGACTCCAAAACTATGTTGATGCTATTCTAGTCTTACTCTAGGGACTTTGATACTGAAGGAATCCTGCATTTTCCTATCTCCCTATCTCTTAGAGCCACAATTATTTTTAATACACAGATGATTTTCAAAATATTTGACAACTGGTACAGGATAGATACCAACCACTCAGAAAGGATGCCTGCTATAAATAAGCAGTATGTATGGCCATACCAGTGCCTACTGGCTGAACATCACCCTGCTTTCAAATATTAAAGTGATATCCCTTTGAATTATGGGTATTGTTCCTGCTTGTCTAATTTCTCTTCACAAGGCTGTTTCAGGGACAGCCTCAGCTTCCTTTCCTATGGTGCAGACAGGATCAGGCATGCTTCTTTGAACTCTATGGGCATTAAAATCTTTGAGAGCCAAAGCTTCACATTTTATCACTTTAGGATAAATGTAATCATTGTATCTGTTTACCTACCTGGTTTAGAAAAATCATAAGGCAACCCATCATTGGAAAAGCTTTCTTGCTGACTTTCCCTGTCCCTCTCTGGCTGCTTCCTTGAACTTGCCTCCTTTCTTCTCTGTTCCCAGAGAACATCCCTCCTCTCTTCCCCCATCTTGCCCCTCCCACCTTTTCCTGCCAACTCTGCATAGGGAAGATGGTGACTGCATCCTGTTCCCTTGGCCTCAGCGTGGCTACAGGGAATTTAGCAGGGAAGTCTCCATCATGCAGCAGAACTGGGTGACAGTGTCGTTCCAAACATCTGTTTCTGCACACACTGATGTCTCATGACGCCCTGTCCTGTGGGCTTCCTGTCTTTGTTACCCTCCCAGGTTCCTGGTACAGCCTAGTTTGGGAGGCTGTGCCAGTCTTTTTGGGCGATTAAATTTTCCTCAAACAACAGCTAGCTGCATGTGTGCTGCACCTCAGTGGCAGGAACCACTCCATGCTCTTCCTCTCTCATCTTTCCCAAATCCCACCAAGCACTCAACCCCAGTCCTGGCTGCTTCCCAGCTCAGGTCTGTGGCTGGTGACTATGGGTGGCAGAGTCAAGCTGGGACAGTGTTTAGGATAGGAAACTGAGAGTGATAGTGAAACAGAGGCCTCGTGTGTATATGTGTGTGTGTGTGTGTGCGTGCACGCATGTGTGCTTACCAACAAATAAGAGTATATCCAGGAGATTTCGTTGCTGCTACTGAACAGCCTCATACATCTAAGTTGTGGGGACATCAAGAGAATATGGTCCTTCCCTCATCTAGGACTTCCCTCTCTAGCCTGATAGAATTGCCTGAGGGCAAATGCAGGTAGCTTAGTCTTAGAAAAAGGTGTTTAGGCTCAATATTAAGGAGAAACTGATTTAGGGGTAGAAAGCAAGGCAGGTAGTTAGATAATGTCCATGCCCAGGCTTGCTTGGGCCAGAGAAATAATCCACCTCTTCTCTGACGAGGGGAAATTTCAGGAGTAGTTTGAGAGTTGACAGTCAGTGTCCTGATAGGCTGGTATTGTAGAGTAGGAAGGGATGGAGGCCAGGGACAAGAAAGTGGTGGTGAGTGAAATCTTGGCTCTAAGCAGGAGCAGTGGCATCTAGTGGAATCACTAAGAGGCTGGGTTACTTCCTAACTTATGACTTAGGGAAGGGTTGGTCTAGGGGGAAGGTGAAGCTCAGCAGAAAGGTGGTGTAAAATCGCCCAAAATGTTGTTTATATAAAATGCAGGCTAATTCGTTGTAGCTCTTTATGATTTCAAACTTCTGATGATGGAACTATCAGGAGAGCTGGTCTTTACTGCACTCAGCTCCTGTCCCCTCTCCTTGTTTGTATATTAAATTTGCCTTTGGGGTAGAGAGCTAGAGAACCATTCATTTCCAAAACAAGTTATAAATAGTTGCTCTTGCTATTTGTCTGGGATAGGACTGGCTTTTAAATTAGTCATAGATATTTGATCAAAATCTGGTATGCTAAGTCTTAGGTTTGGTTAACATCTTAGGTTGACATCTGTGACCTTTAAGAGGTCTCTGGTTTGGGGAATCTGGTTTTTGGTCATCCAAAAAAGACAATTCCCTGTTTGACTTTATTTTCTACCTATTCTGTATTCTAGACTTTCCTTCTAATTAAGGAATCGGTAATTCTCCCTGCAACTTCTCTGATGATTTCAACGTCCATTTTCAACATATCCAGGTTTTCCTGATGCATAGGAGAAGGCTTGAGACAAGAGTCCATGGCTTTCATTCTAACTATCACTAGATGTATTCTCCAGTATGTTCTTTCTACTACTTTGTTAGCTTCTCTAAATGTCTGCCTTTGCAGGAGAGTTAGCACCTCCTCCGAGGACTTTTAAGCACTTTTTGCTAGTTCGTTACTGCATTTTCCTTAGACTTCTCAGGTTCCCAAGCCACATCCTGGCAGGACAGTCAACATGCATCAGATATTCTCAGCCTTCTGGACTGTCTCTTGGTCGTAGCTGCCAACCTCCTAAGGTAGAAATTGTTCCTGCCGGTCCTAGCTGGCCAAATGAGACATCATCTCAGTTCCGCCCCCTTTTGCTGACTTAGCTTTTCAAGCTCTCTTTCCCCTCCTTTCTGCCTTTTCCTCAGTCTTTCAAGTTTCCAGCCAGTGGGGGCTGGGAAGAAAGGGGAGGAGGTTGGATAGTTCTGGGGCTGCTCCAAAAGGGAACTTGATGGTTATTTGCCTTATTTAGGATGAGGGACTACGAATTCTCAAGCCCTCAAGCTCATCCATGTTTCAGTGTAAATAGAGAAAGACATTCCAAAACCAAATAGGAGGGATTTTTCTACCAAACCTACTCTTTATCATTCTTGGTGCCCCTGGGGTCTTGTATTAATTATAGAGAATGGGGTAGTTGACTCAATTCACATTTCTTTAGTTTCTTTATTGGAAGGAGGCTGACTTTCACAACCAAAGAGGTGTGAAGTAACTCTATCAAAAGAGGAAAGGAGTGTCACATGAATCTTTTCAATAGGAAACATCAGAAAGTGGAGCAATTCAACTACAGGCATAATTCTTTTAGGATATTCTGTGCTCAAAGGGAATGGAATGGTTTCTGATCCTTCTGAAAAGAAAAGGAATAGCATTTTCTGAAACCTAACTCACTTTCAGCATTGGAGAATATAGAATTTTCCTTCTAGCTGATGGCATTCATATTTCTGAGCGGGAGAAAAAGCCCACCCACAGCCCTTGCCCACGCCCAGCAGGATAGCAGAGCTTGGGTTCTCTCAGCAGGTTTGCGGTCGATTTCAACTCGCAGGTTTTTCACACGTGCAATAAACTGAATGTGCAATTACTCCTTTTGCAAAAGAGGCCAAAATCCTTCTCCCCACACCTCTCCTCCATATTCACTCCTCCAAGATGATAAGCCTCCCTCTTGTTTATCTGTGTCTGTCTGTCTGACTGGTTAGATACAGCTGCCCTCCCAAGCACATGGTGTCAGGTGGAGAGCACAGCGACCTTCCCACGGAAGGGGACGGCTTGAGGTGCTGGTACATTTCCCTCGTTTTCTATGTTCTTTCTAGTAGGTCTCCTGTAGAGATAGAGATATTTTTGTTTTAGAGATTCCAAAGTTATATTTTTAGTGTAAGAAATGTACCCTCTCCACACTCCATGGTGTAAATAGAACCAAGAACACGTGTCATTGTGATAATCCTCTAGCGATCTGCGGTAGCAAGAGGACCCCTGTCCCTCACCACCTAGTCTCACGGTCTGTGTCTGTGAACCGAGGGGGTGATGGTGACACCTCTGTCTGCCCAGACCTTCCTGTGCTCAATGGGTGAAAAATAAAGTCTGTGTAACTGTTAATACCTATGGTGTTTTTTGAGCTCGAAACGTGGGATCTGAGCCAAGGTGACCGCCTTCCAGACTCGGGAAGAAGAATTATGAAGATGCAGGGGTGGGCCTGAAGAGGGGCCTATACACTCTCCTGGGTGCAGATCCTGAGGACCCCTGGCTGGAGCCATGGAAGAGGCTAGAGTGCCCTTTCTTTGGGGACCACTTAGACTTATTTTTGGGTCAGGGGACAGGATAGCATGAAAAGAAAGCCCACTTTGGAGCTACAACTAGGCTGATGAGACCAATTGCTAATATTTAAGGACTTGCCACTGTCTAGAAATCCAGATTTTAAAGATCTACAGTCATTCCAGATATTTTTGGTTTTAGGGGCCATGGAGCTCCATTTCTCCTCCTCTCAAATCCAGCCATTGGAGGGATGGAGGAAAGGGGAAGAAGGAAGGATTGGAGTAAGAGTAAAGAGGTGAGTGAGGTGGGTAGAAGGGAAGGGTAAGGGGAGAGCCAGTCAGCCATCCTTGTGGAATGTGACTAGAAGGGCATCAGCTGGAAGCCTCCTGGAAACCAGCCCTCTGTGGCTTTACCAGTAAGGAGAACCAAGACAAATGGGTGTGGGACACAGGACAAGCCAGGGTTAAGTCACAAGGGGTGTATGGGAAGGTTCCTGTGCAGGAACTGAAGCAAGTTTTCACCCATTAAGTTACACATGAAAAGTGCTCAAGATGGTACCTGGCACACAATAAACACAGAGTAAGTAACAAGAAGCCTGGAGGAAGGTGGCTCCTGGATTGGTTAATGGCAGCGTCACATCAGGCTCTGGTCAGATTTTCTGCAGTTCTCTTGGTTTTCCCCCTCATAGTCACAGGATAGCTCCAGAAGCTCTGGTCGTCACATCAGGCAGCATAACTCTTCAGTACAACAGAGGGTGAGGGGGGCTTTCTCCAGCTTCTCTCTCTCTCTTTTAAAGGAGAAAACCTCTCCCAGAAGCCCCCTTCCCCCAAGATGTCATTGGTCAGAATTGAGTCATATACTCATCTCTAAGATGGGAGAAGGGGATGGGATTATCTTGTTTGGCTTGGACAAATTGTCTTCACTCTCCAGGGTTGGGCCCATCTTCCTTGACCATATTGCTGCTCTATTACTTGTACAAACTTCTGTTAGCAAGGAATAAGGCAGGAGCTGTAAGTGACCGAATATCCAAAAGAATCTGCCAAAGGACCCAGGGGGACCTGAACCATGGGGCCTCCAGCAGAGCAGGAGCCAGGCTGCGAAAACAGGAGATTCAGGAGGCTGGGGAGCCTCCCGACAGGTTAGAGGTGTTCCACCTGCCTCTACCTGAGGACATTTTTAATCTACTAATACCTGGCCCCCACTCCACACTGATTACACAGACTCTCTGGGGATAAGCACAGACACTGGTGTTTGTTAGATTCTCTCCAGATGATACTTACGTGCAGGAAGATCAAACGTTAACTGCTTTCATGCTTCACCTTCATCTTGGCCTGACTCAGCTCATCTGTGCCTGCTTCACTTCCAGCCAGCTTATTCTCACCCTCCACTGTGTATGTTTTCCTACCTTACAGCTTTTCTGCAATGTCATTGTCTCTCTGCCCAACCTATCACAGCCTTAACCACCTCCAGATTCTTTCAGCTTCAATCCCCATGGCTCACAGCTTTCACTGTCTCTATTTCTAGAATCAGATTCCCAAGGTTGAGAATGTGATTGGGCCCAACTCATTATTTCTTAGCCATGTTGTAGGTCCCTGACCAGCCTATGAATCAGGGGCCTTTGGCTCTGGGACCTCTCAGGGCCAACTGGGGAAGATAAGGGTCAAGCGGTAACAGATAACTGCAGTTGAGGGATGTTCCTTCAGCAGAGGCTATGACTGTTAGTTGTTAGTTTCCCTTAGAAGGAGATAGAGCAATTGACATGCCTAGTTATCTTAGTGATGTCCAAGGCTGATCCAAGGGTTACAGACCAGGTCACAAGTTCACCCCTTGTACCTCTTGGTTGTGTGAGAAGACTCTACACAGGGACATCACCAGATGGTTGACACTGAAATCAGATTGATTATATTCTTTGCAGCCAAAGATGGAGAAGCTCTACACAGTCAGCAAAAATAAGACCAGGAGCTGACTGTGGCTCGGATCATGAACTCCTTATTGCCAAATTCAGACTAAAATTGAAGAAAGTAGGGAAAACCACTAGACCATTCAGGTATGACCTAAATCAAATCCTTTATGACTATACAGTGGAAGTGAGAAATAGATTTAAGGGACTAGATCTGATAGAGCGCCTGATGAACTGTGAATGGAGGTTTGTAACATTGTACAGGAGACAGGAATCAAGACCATCCCCAAGAAAGAAATGCAAAAAAGCAAAATGGCTGTCTGAGGAGGCTTTACAAATAGCTGTGAAAAGACGGGAAGTGAAAAGCAAAGGAGAAAAGGAAAGATATACTCATTTGAATGCAGAGTTCCAGAGAATAGCAAGGAGAGATAAGAAAGCCTTCCTCGGCGATCAATGCAAAGAAATAGAGGAAAACAATAGAATGGGAAAGACTAGAGATCTCTTCAAGAAAGTTAGAGAACCAAGGGAACATTTCATGCAAAGATGGGCTCAATAAAGGACAGAAATGGTAGGGACCTAACAGAAGCAGATGATATTAAGAAGAGGTGGAAAGAATACACAAAAGAACTGTACAGAAAAGAGCTTCACGACCCAGTCACAATGATGTGATCACTCACCTAGAGCCAGACAACTGGAATGTGAAGTCAAGTGGCCCTTAGGAAGCATCACTACAAACAAAGCTAGTGGCGGTGATGGAATTCCAGTTGAGCTATTTCAATCCTGAAAGATGACACTGTGAAAGTGCTGCACTCAATATGCCAGCAAACATGGAAAACTCAGCAGTCACCACAGGACTGGAAAAGGTCAGTTTTCATTCTAATCCCAAAGAAAGGCAATGCCAAAGAATGCTCAAACTACTGCACAATTGCACTCATCTCACACACTAGTAAAGTGATGCTTAAAATTCTCCAAGCCAGGCGTCAGCCAGGCATCATGGTTCGTGAACCATGAACTTGCAGATGTTCAAGCTGGATTTAGAAAAGGCAGAGGAACCAGAGATCAAATTGCCAACATCAGCTGGAATCGAAAAAGCAAGAGAGTTCCAGAAAAACATCTATTTCTGCTTTATTGACTATGCCAAAGCCTTTGACTGTGTGGATCACAATAAACTGGAAAATTCTGAAAGAGATGGGAATACCAGATCACCCGACCTGCCTCCTAAGAAAGCAGGTCAGGAAGCAACAGTTAGAACTGGACATGGAACAACAGACTGGTTCCAAATAGGAAAAGGAGTACATCCAGGCTGTATATTGTCACCCTGCTTATTTAACTTATATGTAGAGTACATCATGAGAAACGCTGGGCTGGAAGAAACACAAGCTGGAATTCAAGGTTGCCGGGAGAAAGATCAATAACCTCAGATATGCAGATGACACCACCCTTATGGCAGAAAGTGAAGAAGAACTAAAGAGCCTCTTAATGAAAGTGAAAGAGGAGAGTGAAAAATTTGGCTTAAAGCTCAACATTCAGAAAACGAAGATCATGGCATCTGGCCCCATCACTTCATGGGAAATAGATGGGGAAACAGTGGAAACAGTGTCAGACTTTATTTTTGGGGGCTCCAAAATCACTGCAGATGGTGATTGCAGCCATGAAATTAAAAGATGCTTACTCCTTGGAAGGAAAGTTATGACAACCTAGACAGCATATTAAAGAGCAGAGACATTACTTTGCTGACTAAGGTCCGCCTAGTCAAGGCTGTGGTTTTTTTCAGGAGTCACTTATGGATGTGAGAGTTGACAATAAAGAAAGCTGAGCACCAAAGAACTGATGCATTTGAACTGTGGTGTTGGAGAAGACTTGAGAGTCCCTTGGACTGCAATGAGAGGAGATCCAACCAGTCCATCCTAAGGGAGATCAGTCCTGGGTGTTCACTGGAAGAACTGATGTTGAAGGTGAAACTCCAATACTTTGGCCACCTGATGTGAAGAGCTGGCTTCTTGGAAAAGACCCTGATGCTGGGAAAGATTGAGGGCAGGAGGAGAAGGGGAAGACTGAGGATGAGCTGGTTGGATGGCATCATCGACTCGATGGACATGGGTTTGGGTAGACTCCGGGAGTTGGTGATGGGCAGAGAGGGCTGGCCTGCTACAGTTCATGGGGTTGCAAAGAGTTGGACACAACTGAGCAACTGAACTGACTGACTGACTGTGTTTAATTGCTGGGACTCACAGGTACAAGCTTGTAAGAAAAATGTGCAAGAATTACATTGCTCTCTCCTTCAACCATTGCTCCAAAGGTCCCTAGCAGAGCACACCCACCATGATCTCACCTGTCTGGTTGATGTCAGTGCTCACAAGTGGAAGGAATCACCAAGCTTCCCTGTCAGGAGACTAAGTGGGTGTGACTGAGGCTGTGAGCAACCGGCAAGTAAATGAGAAGGAAACCAGGAACAAACCCGCCAGGCTTCAAGTTCCAGCTCTGCCTCATAGTTGTGTGACCTGGAGCAGCTTGCTTTATCCGTGCCTCAGTTTCTTCCCTGCAAAATGGGAGTGATAATACTGCCTTTTTATAGGTGTAGGGGAGAGGCTAATTAAGCAGGTAAGGCCGACCCCTCTCTGCCTTCCCTTGGTGCCTCCTCCAGGAGCAGGCCTGCCCCTATCCTGCCCTCCTGTGCTGTGCTCGGCCTTGGAGCTGTGTGGTAGAGTGGACCCCCTAGAGTCAAGGGGAGAGGGGTCATGGTCTTTGTGACCTTTGTCTGTGTGGCTCATAGGTGTTGAATCAGCCCCTTGCTGGGCTTCTGGGCCTCAGCCGTGCTCTCAGCTCAGCTTCCATTGGGGTTGTGGGGCCACTCCGCATAAGGCGTCAGGTCCTCACTCAGCCACTGATCTCGGGGGTGTAGGCCCTAGGTGTCCCAAGGGGAGAGGAAGGCTGAGTGGAGAATTCCCAGTCCCCGAAACGATAATGGTCATGTCTCTATTTTTACCATAGTCCCCAAAGCCCCTCCCCACTCTCAGAAATTACTAAATGAGTTATCACCTGATTTCCCTAAAAACACAGCGGGCAAAGAAGAGATGCTCCTGCCGTGACTGCTCTAAAGAGTGGCAAGTTTTCTACTAATTTTGGGCTGTGTGATTCTAGCTCTAATTTTGAGTCAGAAGGGCCTCCATGGCCTCTTTTAACAGTTCTATCTTCACTATCATCACCGTCAAAGGCTTCCTTGGGCCCCTCATAATCTACCTTGCAGGGCTGAAGCCCTCCCTGGGGAATCTCTGGCAATAGTAGCCGACATCCGGTATGTGTGTGTAACATGCCTGGCTAAGCACATCAGGTGTACCTTATCTGACCCTCACGAGACACTGAATGGATACTTGATGCTCCTCCAGATGAAAACTGAAGCTCACAAAGGTTATTGTTTAAGTACACAGCTGATACAGCAGAGACTTGAGTGTTTGGAATCTGTGCCCTCAGCTTCCCCACTCTTTAGTGGCTTCATTAGGTTCCTCACTATGGGGTCATATTTGGATGTTTATGGAAAAGGAAAAGGGCAGACTGAAAAGTCATTATAGGAATGTATAACTAGAGAATGTACGAGTTATATGACTTGTAAACAGCAGGCAAAGTTGAGAAAATAAACACAAATTCAGTGGTCCAGAAAGAGTGCCTACAATATGGCAGGTTTTTTAAACAATTAGAAAACAAAAAGAAACCTGAAAGCCAAGGAAAGTGATCACTTCTGGGCAATCTTGGAAATGTTTTCTTGAGGAATTTTAGGATGCATTGTTAAGATGTGAAGAACTCAAGTACAGAGCCAAGATTTGGGGAGCTTGGTAAATCGTGGCGGTGACCAGCTTGTTGCATCATAATCCACTGCATGCTCCTCCCTAATTGGCTCAGCGGAGCTGTGGTTTCATCCCACCTGACAGTGGTCAGACCCCACAGAGACTCTTGTGTCCTCTTCAGAGCCTGCTGGAAAAACAGAGAAGGAGGGACATGTGAAGAAGGCTCTTAGAAGAGGACTCAGGGAGTCTTGGCAGCAGGGTTGATCTCACCTTTGCCCTCAAAACTCAGGTGTTTAGTGCCTACCTAGGAAGGGGATGGGGGAACAAAACTTCTTAGAGGACCTTCAGTGGGACTCATATCAAAAATAAGATCACATATGAGACGCATAGTGGTGAGGACTGTGGGTTTCTCTGGGATGTGGAGGGGATCCTGTCAGAGCCTCAGTTAGGGAGGCCTCCAAACATGATACAGGAGAGAAGGAAGGAGACGAAAAGATAGTATATAGATCAGGTCCCAGTGGCAATAGTGCTAATGGAATGTTCTGACGACAGTGAATTCCACTGGTGGTTCAGTGGTAAAGAATCCTCCTGCCAATGCAGGAGATGAGGGTTCAGTCCCTGTGATGGGAAGATCCCCTGGATAGGAAATGGCAGCCCACTCCAGTATTCTTGCATGGGAAGTCCCATGGACAGAGGAACCTGGAGGTTTACAGTCCATGGGATCACAAAAGATCACACAACTAGCAACTAAACAACAAAGGGTTTTGTGTCAGAAAGCAATTGTCCAAACTTGGAGATAGAGGAAAGGAGACCTTGAATGCCAGATTAAGGAGGACTTTCCTATAGGTTCCAGGCCACTGTCACAAGGGAAATGTATGCTTATTGATGTTTTGGAAAAGTTCATCTTGTGGCCCTGAGGAAGGAGACTTGGAAGAGGAGAAAGGAAGTGGGTGGACCAACACGAGGTGGTGAGGCTCTGGGGAAGGAAGGGGAAGCACCGATGAAGAGAAAGGCAGATGAAGGAGACGAAGGCAAAAAGCAACTGGATGTGGGGGATCCAAGCAGAGTGGACATCACTCTGAGTCACACATTTGAGCAAAAGTCCATTGTGTAGAATAAAGAGCTCCAGAGGACATAGTCCAGACCAGCTTCTCTTCTAAGAAGACAGGTTTAGGTTCAAGGTTAGAATTTAGAGCCAAAGTTGACCAAGAACAGAATCAACTGCCTCAGGAGCCAGGGCGTGCCCAGCTCACAGAGGTGCAGGGTGGACGCTGGCTGGGAACCTGAAGGTGTGTGAGGATGGACGGGCAGGCCCCTGACTCCATGGCAGAGATAGGACGCTGCAGACAGACTGCATGGCCCCGGAGGAGATGAGAGATGGGAGGGTGGTGATGAAGGAGTGGGTGGGGACCAGATGTCTGAGTCGAGTGGAGGGAGCAAACGGTGCAGGGAAGACAGGGTGTGGGATGCAGTCGACTGCTTCTGAGGCCGAGCAGGAGGGTGAGGGCCTCTGCACTTCGAATCCCCACCACCCTGGGGCGGGGCCTTTGGTTCTGCAGGTCCCAGATCACGTGGGTCTAGGTTAAAACATTAGGGTTCCATAAAAAAACTTGAGTGTTTTCTTGCTTGCCTCCTGCCCCTCAGCTGCTATTATAAGACCTCCATGTCCTCTCAATACCCCTCAGAGCTAACTCATGTCTGTTCACAAATGTGGTGACCTCAGGGACAACCTCACATTTGTGTTCCACATCCAATGCTGAATGAGACTCTACTGCCATTGCCACCTCCGTTGTCACCCCTGCAGACACACTTAGTGCCGATCCACTCTGCACCAGGCCAACACCCTCATGCACTGATGGCACTGCTCACTGGGGCTCTGGAGGCAGCATCACCGAGCTGCTCCCCTGATCCAGGGATGAAGAGCCTTTTCTCCCAGCATGGAGGCACTCTCCCCTCTCCCAGTGGCTACCCAAAGCTAAATTGCCTTGGTTTCTCCAGTGGCCAAAGGAAGAGCATCCATTACAAGATGGGATGGCAACTGCCTGGAAGGTCCCACAAAGAGGGGGACTGAACAAGTTAACCCCTATTAACACCCTGCTGCTGCTCCGATGAAGAGAAAGGCAGATGAAGGAGACGAAGGCAAAAAGCAACTGGATGTGGGGGATCCAAGCAGAGTGGACATCACTCTGATGTCACACATTTGAGCAAAAGTCCATTGTGTAGAATAAAGAGCTCCAGAGGACATAGTCCAGACCAGCTTCTCTTCTAAGAAGACAGGTTTAGGTTCAAGGTTAGAATTTAGAGCCAAAGTTGACCAAGAACAGAATCAACTGCCTCAGGAGCCAGGGCGTGCCCAGCTCACAGAGGTGCAGGGTGGACGCTGGCTGGGAACCTGAAGGTGTGTGAGGATGGACGGGCGGGCCCCTGACTCCATGGCAGAGATAGGGCGCTGCAGACAGACTGCATGGCCCCGGAGGAGATGAGAGATGGGAGGGTGGTGATGAAGGAGTGGGTGGGAACCAGATGTCTGAGTCGAGTGGAGGGAGCAAACGGTGCAGGGAAGACAGGGTGTGGGACGCTCAGTCGTTTCCGACTCCTAGCGACCCCATCCCCACTCCAGTACTCTTGCCTGGAAAATCCCATGGATGGAGGAGCCTGGTGGGCTGCAGTCCATAGGGTCACTGGGAGTCAGACATGACTGAGCGACTTCACTTTCACTTTTCACTTTCATGCATTGGAGAAGGAAATGGCACCCCACTCCAGTGTTCTTGTTTGGAGAATCCCAGGGATCGGGGAGCCTGGTAGGCTGCTGTTTCTGGGATTGCACAGAGTCGGACACGACTGAAGCGACTTAGCAGCAGCAGCAGCAGCAGCAGCGACCCCATGGACTGCAGCATACCAGGCTCCTCCGTCCATGAGATTCTCCAGGCAAGAGTACTGGAGTGGGGTGCCATTGCCTTCTCCGATTAACGCCCTACTCTGGTCTAGTCAGCCATGTCCAAGGTTAAGGTCATGTGGGCAGCAGAGATCATGAGTAGCGGTTGCTCCTAGAAGGCAGTATGGATAGGCATTGCTCATGCAGCATCTTTAATATAAAAAGTTTCCATGCTTTAAGGGCTCAGAATGTGTCAAACACTGAGCCGAGTACTTTGAAATACATAATTCATTTAACTCTCACAACAATCCTTTGAGGTACGCATTGCTACTTCTTTTTCATGGGTGTGGGAACTGAGGTCAAGAGGTGTACAGCCAGTAGATGGCAGAGCTACGATTCAAACCCAGATCTTCCTGAGTCCAAAGCACATTCATGCTCAAAACCATATCACTATTCATTGTTCTGACGACACTGGTTCAGCTCATCCAGTTCCTAGGCCCAAATGACCACTTTGAGAGCTGAGTAAATTGGTTTGGCCATATCTACACTGACCTGCTTATTAAGAAATAATGATGGTGTACTTACTCTGAGCTTAACCCTAGGGCTTGGGACACAGCAGTGAACAAACAAACATGGGGCTTCCAGTCTAGGAGGGGCTAGCATAAATGAGCACATTACATACATCCAGGGGGAGGCTGATCTCACCAACAGGGTGGGCAGTTTGGAAAACTTTTCTGAGACCCCCAATCTCAGGGTCACTACATGGCTCTGGGAAAGTGGACATCAGGAGATAGGGTTCTCTGGTCCTGACTCTGCTGTTCGCCAGTTTCTGCTTCCTTTCTGAGCCTTAGTTTCTCAGTATAAATGAGAGGTCATGTTTAGATGGTTTCTTTTTTTTTAAAGGTTTTATTAAAATATAGTTGATTTGCAATGTCATACTAGTTTCAAGTGTACAGCAAAGTGATTCAGTTATATATATCATACATATATATAACTGAATATATATATATCATATATATATATAACTGAATCACTTTGCTGAATCACTGAATCACTGATATACATACATATATTTATATATATATATATAAAATTTGTGGCTCAACTTGTAAAGAATCCGCCTGCAGTGCGGGAGACCTGGGTTCAGTCCCTGGGTTGGGAATATCCTCTGGAGAAGGGAAAGGCTACCCACTCCAGTATTCTGACCTGGAGAATTGGAAGGGTCCATGGGGTCACAAAGAGTCAGACACAACTGAGCGACTTTGACTTTCATAATTTATATGTATATTTTACATGTATAATGTTCTTTTCCGATTCTTTTCCATTATAGGCTATTATCAGATGTTGAGTATAGTCTCCTGTGCTGTACAGTTGGTCCTTGTTATCAGTTTTATATATAGTTGTGTGTATATTTTAATCTCAAACTCCTAATTTTTCCCTCCCCTCTTCCACCTTTGGTAACCATGTTTGTTATCTGTCTGTGAGCTTATTTCTGTTTTGTAAGAGAGTTCATTTGTATCATTTTTTTTTAAGGTTCCACATGTAAATGATATGATTTTGTCTTTGACTTACTTCACTTAGTATGATGTTTTAATTATCTCTGGGTCCATCTATGTTGCTGAAAATGGGATTATTTCATTCTTTTTTCTGGCTGATTAGTATTCCACTGTGTTTGCAAACCACATTTCTTTATTCCTTTATCTGTCAATGGACACTTAGGTTGCTTCCATGTCTTGGCTATCATGAACAGTGCTGCTTATGAACACTGGGGTGCATGTTTATTTTCAAATTAGAGTTTTCTCCAGATATATGCCCAAGAGTGTGACCTCTGGATCATATGGTAAAATGGTTTCTTAACTTCAAGTTCTATGTGCCCTGAGTCTATAATGAAGGCAGGAATTGCTTGGTAGGATCAACTCTGTGGTGAACCAGGAGCTGCAGAGGTAGGAAAATCCCAGAAGACTTATCAGGTACAAGGGCAGAGAATCCTGTTTCAAGGACCAGAGACATCAAGGAGGGTCCAGGCACACTGGAGTCTGGAAGCCAGTGGGTAAAAGTTTGAGGAAGCAGCTCCAAGGGGAGGAAGTCCCAGCAGGACCTAGAACCTCAGGGATCCTGTTGGGGCAGCTGGGCGCCTGTGTCCATGTGTGATCTCCGGAACTGGGTAAACTAACTGGGTTGAGTGTCCAAAGAAGGGGTTTTATGGCCTCTGCCTGCTGAAGGGAGCATAAATCCACTCATATGATCACAAGGTAACAGACTCAGCTTTGATTGGCCTTTAATGAGTTATTGGAAAAACTCTAACCAGAGGGAACCTGAGTTATGTACTGTTGTGATAACTACACTCCCAGACATTGTGACCTTGCAGATAAAGTCCCTGAAACTGGGGTCTTCAACTCACTGGCAATATCCCAACCAGGAAGGGTGAAAATGAACACCCATACAGGAAGAAGGGTCCTGTTTAGCCCTCCACATCAGCCTTCCACCGTCCTCCTGATGAATATCTTATTACCGACTGTGCCACCAGCTTCCCTGGGTATGTGATGGAAGCTGATGATCCACTGACATCTAGGTCTTGTCCTTCCCGCCGCCGCCGCCTCTAACACACCCCTCCCCACTTCTCCATCCTTAGTCTCCCTACTGGTTCCTTCTCATCCATATCTCCCTTTGTGCAGGACAAACATACCAAAAATAACATATCTCAGAGGACACTATGGGGCCTTGTTCTCTTATTCAACTTCCAGCTCCGGGTCCTTCCTGCTCACATCACCTCTTCACAACATGTGTCCAGCAAAGCCCTCTTCTGACTCCAGATACTTTCCCATCATCTACCTACTACTATCAGCCTCACCAGAGAACTGGAATTGACTGAAGTATATGGATCTGTTGGGCTATACATAGTTTCAAATTAGACAAACCTTTTGTAGAGCACTGTATAGAAGGTATAATTGTTCCTGTGTTATAGATCAGACTAGTTCCAAATCGGGAAGGAGTAGTCAAACTGTATATTGTCACTCTGCTTATTTAATTTCTATGCAGAGTACATCATGAGAAATGCTGGGCTGGATGAAGCACAAGCTGGAATCAAGATTGCCATCAGAAATATCAATGACCTCCGATATGCAGATGATACCACTCCAATGGCAAGAAAGTAAAGAGGAACTAAAGAGCCTCTTGATAAGGGTGAAAGAGAAGAGTGAAAAAGTTGGTTTAAAACTCAACATTCAAAAAACTAAGATCATGGCATCCAGCCCCATCTCTTCATGGCAGATAGATGGGGAAACAATGGAAACAGTGAGACACTTTGATTTTTGGGCTCCAGAATCACTGCAGATGGTGACTGCAACCGTGAAATTAAAAGACGCTTGCTCCTTGGACGAAAAAGCCACGACCAACCTAGACAACATATTAAAAAGCAGAGACATTAGTTTGCCAACCAAGGTCTGTTTAGTCAAAGCTATGGTTTTTCCAGTAGTTGTGTATGGATGTGAGAGTTGGACTATAAAGAAAGCTGAGTGCCGAAGAATTGATGCTTTTGAACTGTGGTTGGAGAAGACTCTTTGAGAGTCCCTTGTACAGCAAGGAGATTGAACCAGTGCATCCTAAAGGAAGTCAGTCCTGAATATTCACTGGAAGGACTGATCCTGAAGCTGAAACTCCAATACTTTGGCCACCTGATGCGAAGAATTGATTCATTGGAAAAGACCCTGATGCTGGGGAAGATTGAAGGCAGGAGGAAAAGGGGATGACAGAGGATGAGATGGTTGGATGGCATCACCGACTCAATGGACATGAGTTTGAGCAAGCTCCAGGAGTTGGTGATGACAGGGAAGCCTGGTGTGCTGCAGTCCATGCGATTTCAGCGTCGGACGTGACTGAGTGAACTAAACTGAACTATAGATCAGGATGCAAAGTAATTTTCCTGAAGTCACACTGCTCTTAGGTGGCAGATATGCCTCCAAAGTCCTTCCTCTTTCCACTAGATTAATTTACCTCCCAGTGTCTGCAGAGGAAGTTGTGTTTTGTTTGTTTGCACTGCAAAACAATCCCCAACCAGGGATCAAACCCATCCCCCTGCAGTGGAAGCGCACAGTCCTAACCAATAGGGAAATCCTCAGGGGAGGTTTGCTTAAGCCTTTTAACCTGATGTTCATGTCAACTTTAAAAAATACCCAATGTGAGAGTTGCGAGTTAAATTTTATTTGGGGCAAAATGAGGACTGTAGTCTGGGAGACAGTACCTCAGATAGCTCTGAGAAACTGCTCCAAAGAGGAGGAGGGGAAGGACAGTATATATGTGATTTTGGTCAAGGGGGAATACATGCAATCAAGCAGACATGTGTCCAGAAGTTTTCTGCTAGTCACAAGGAATATTCATCACCGTGAAGGATTTTAGTGCTTTTCTAGATATAAGGAAATACAAGAATTGGGCTCATAAATTGGCTCCTTAAAATATCTAACTGCCTGAAGACCTGTTCTGCCAGTTTTCCAGAGCACAGAGTACTTCGTTTCCGCTTTCCACCTTGACCTCCCTTCAGGAGTGTTGAAGGTCAGCAGTTGCAGCAGCACATGATTTATTAATGATCCTTGTAGAGATAGATGGCAAGTACCCATGGCAAGTACTAATTTGTAGTTGACACTATCCAAATATAAAATTATTTCATAATACTAAGCATGCCTTTTCCTACTCTATATTCTGCTCCCTCCCTGCTCCCCAAAGAGCCTGCTGTGCACTCCAGCTCCTAGGGGCCAGGAGCAGCTTTAGGGTCCTGTGATTCTATTTGCAGGGCAGCCAGAATGCCCCTATGCTGAGCTAGAGGAGTGTGTCCAAAAGAAAGCCATCTGCAGTGACTTAGAATGGGCCTCACGAATGACTGAGCCAGAATCAAAGTACAAAAGAACAGGCCTTTTGCGTTCTAGGGTGGGAAAGGAGCCTGTCCTTTCTCTCTCCTTGGCCTGGGTCGTCTAGGTTGGAACATGCTCAAGTTCCCCAGAAAGCAGCTGTTTAATTTGTCCTAAACTGGAGGGGAATGAGCGGGCCTGATAGTCCAACTGACATTCCCCGGCAGGGGTGAGCGGCCCATTTCAGTGCAATGCGGTCGTGGTGTGGGACACTCTGTTTGGATTGAGTTGAGATGGTTGAGCCTCCCTGAACAGGATCACAGGATCTCCAGCTTGGTCTCCCCACCAGACTGAGTACCTCCTGGCAACAGGTAGGGCTAGTTCAGAATCTTCAGGCCCCTGGGCCTGAACAGAACCCTTGCCAAGAAGGACAGCTTTTTTCTGGTCCACAGAAACTGACAGATGCTGGGCTGGGCAAGTCTCTCAACTCAGAGAAAAGAAAGAATGGGTTCCCTATTGTCAGGGTTTTACCTGCAGTTTGAGCATGATACAGGTGCACTTCAAAGGAAATAGGCACTTCAAGAAATATTTTAAAGTGTAGAAAGCCTGTGCTCAGATTCTGGGAGACATTTTCATTTTTTAGAGAAAACGCTGCCACGTATACCACCAGTTTATTAGAGAGCAGCTTCCCCCTTTCCTGTTGAGATTCACCTCATGAAAAGAAGGGGTTTTCTGTTCAGTACTGAGCATGCTCAGTGAATAGGGAAAAGCTCTGTTCTTTCTCAACCCAAACACACAACACTGCTGACACCAGATGTGTGGGTTTTCCAAACCAGGCCATCCTGACACTAACTGCCTTGTCTTAGCATAGACTCCACAGGTTAAGGGTTCAGTCCCACAAAGCTGCCTCTTCTCCCCCACTTCAGATGTCAGTTGCAAGTCCTCAGGTTGCCCACAACCTCCATCCAACTTGGCTACAAACTTCCCACGATCCCTTCCTTGGGTTTGATGATTTGCTAGGGTGGCTCATAGAACCTAGGAAAGCAGTCTACCTACTATTGATGATTTATTTCAAAGGATACTTTCTGGGATATGAGTGAACAGCCGTTGAAGAGATAGATACACAGGGTGAAGTGTGGGGGTCTCCAAGATGGGAACTTCTATTCCCAGTTGAGGTGCCCTGAAACTCTGCTAACCCTGTACTTTGGGGTTTTTATGGAGGTTACATCATTTAGGAGTATCAATGATTTGACTCACCTTCCAGCCCCGTTCCCCTTTCCAGAGAATGGGGGTGGGGTGGGCCTGGAAGTTCCATGCTTCTATTCATGACTTGGTCTTTCTAGTGATCAGGCCCCATCCAGGAGCCCAAGTAGAGCTGCCTCTTTAGAACAAAAGATGGTCCCATCACTTGGGGAATTTCAAAGGTTTAGGAGCTCTGTGTCCCCTCCTGTAACTCAGGAAATTATAAGGGTTTTAAGAGCTCTGTGCCAGGAACTGGGAACAAAGACCAACCTACACTTCTTTAGTGATTTCACTCTCAGGTTTTCCCTTTCTGCTTTGCCACATGGGTCAGGAGCAAAAGCAAGGTCCGAGACTTCAACAACTAGCAAGCCTTTTCCCTGCATACCAGGCCCAAAGTCTACTCCCCGTCTGACTGTTCTTTCAGCTCCTCATCGCAGCTCTGCCATTCACCAACTGGCGGGCTCTGAGTAAGACACTTCTCTATTGTTGGATATCAATTTCCTTCTCTGTAAAGAGAGGATGTTGAATTTCAATACGTTTAAGATAGCTTCCATCCCTATCACTTTATGATGCTTTTGTAATTTCTCTGCTACAACACAGCGTACATATCATGTATTTAGTGTTTGTTTTATGGTGCATAAATACCATACAAATGATGGTCACAGAAAGAATGGTTCTCTATGTTTAATCCACAAGCATTTACTGGGGCTAAACTGAGCTGATGCTGAGCTGAGAGATATGGAAATAATATATAGAGAAACAGAATCTGAGACGCTGGTACTGATGTGGAACTTGGGTGTCTTGGGGAGGGTGGTGTGAGGGCCAGGATGAGAAGCAATGACATGGAGCTCTGCTTGCCTGAACAGAATCTGAGACTCTGGTGCTGATTGGAACCTGGGTGTCTTGGGGAGGGTGGTGTGAGGGCCAGGATGAGAAGCAATGACATGGAGCTCTGCTTGCCTGCTTCCCTTGTTTTTGGGGCCTAGCAGTCACAGGGCTCCAGCATTATTCCCCTTCCTTATTATATCCCTTCTTTGCTTCTACTAGTCCTGGGATGACTTTCCAAGGTCTTTCTTTCCTGGTAGTGCCCTTCCAGATGGCCGCCAGACTCTGAAAACCGCGGCACCCAAATTCCACAGCTGTGTCTGCCCTGCCCCTTGGACTGGGATGTTTGGAGTGGAGAAATTTGCTAAACTGCCTTTGGGCTGGCCTGCTGATCTGGGGAGGAGAACAGAGTCCGGCTGCCTCTTCTGACCTGGGTTTCCCAAGGTTACCCTGTGCATTCATGCACAGGCTGCAGCAAAAGGTGCCCAGGTCAAAGAGGGAATAGAAGCTGGAACCTAACGCTCACTCCCCACACTCTGTCCCCCAGCATGGTTGCATTTGGTGGGAGAAGGAGCACTTTTGTCAAATTTGCACAAAAGCACCCTATGGGCTAATGGCAGCTCTGGGTTTCCTTAAGCTCCTGCCATTTCATCTGTCACTGCCTTGGTCCATCCTCACCTCTTCTTAATCCAGTGAAATGTGACTCTGGGACCTTCAGCTCTGCCCTTGGGTGTTTCTTCTTGAACTCCTGTTTCCATCCTCATTACTGCCCTAGCTGGCTTCTCAGACTGCAAACTGATTCTGTCACTACTTCATTGATTACCTGGGGTGAGAATCAATATATCTGGAGAAAGCCAGGCTTCAGTGAAAGCAAAGTGCCAGAAGCATTAGCAGAAAGTGCAATATAGGGAGTATGTTCCTATAAGAAAGGGCTTCCTAAGAATATAAGGAAAGGGGTTGGCTACGGAGGGGCTAAGGAAGACATGAGTCTGGGATCGAGAGGGCTAAGCTGATGAACATTCGAGAGTAGGAAAGTGCTGGGTTCAGAAGGGGCTCCAGCGGCAGAGCTAGTGATTTCTGCTGCCTCCTAGCACACACAGCCTGCATCAGGAGCATGGGGCGGGGGAGGCTGCAGATAAGGGCACAGGGTGGCAGTGGGTTAACACCAATGAAGTGTCTATCATAGTAGCTGCCATATTCAGTTCAGTTCAGTTCAGTTCAGTCACTCAGCCGTGACTGACTCTTTGCAACCCCATGAATCGCAGCACGCCAGGCCTCCCTGTCGATCACCAGCTCCAGGAGTTCACTCAAACTCACGTTCATCGAGTCAGTGATGACATCCAGCCATCTCATCCTCGGTTGTCCCCTTCTCCTCCTGCCCCCAATCCCTCCCAGCATCAGAGTCTTTTCCAATGAGTCAACTCTTCGCATGAGGTGGCCAAAGTACTGGTTTCAGCTTTAGCATCATTCCTTCCAAAGAAATCCCAGGGTTGATCTCCTTCAGAAGGGACTGGTTGGATCTCCTTGCAGTCCAAGGGACTCTCAAGAGTCTTCTCCAACACCACAGTTCAAAAGCACCAATTCTTCGGCGTTCAACCTTCTTCACAGTCCAACTCTCACATCCATACATGACCACAGGAAAAACCATAGCCTTGACTAGACGGACCTTAGTCGGCAAAGTAATGTTTCTGCTTTTGAATATACTATCTAGGTTGATCATAACTTTTCTTCACAGGAGTAAGCGTCTTTTAATTTCATGGCTGCAGTCGCCATCTGCAGTGATTTTGGAGCCCAAAAATATAAAGTCTGACACTGTTTCCACTGTTTCCCCATCTATTTCCCATGAAGTGATGGGACCAGATGCCGTGATCTTCATTTTCTGAATGTTGAGCTTTAAGCCAACTTTTTCACTCTCCTCTTTCACTTTCATCAAGAGGCTCTTTAGTTCCTCTTCACTTTCTGCCATAAGGATGGTGTCATCTGCATATCTGAGGTTATTGATAATTCTCCCGGCAATCTTGAATTCCAGCTTGTGTTTCTTCCAGTCCAGCGTTTCTCATGATGTATTCTGCATATAAGTTAAATAAACAGAGTGACAATATACAGCTTGATGTACTCCTTTTCCTATTTGGAACCAGGCTGTTGTTCCATGTCCAGTTCTAACTGTTGCTTCCTGACCTGCATACAGATTTCTCAACAGGCAGGTCAGGTGGTCTGGTATTCCCATCTCTTTCAGAATTGTCCACAGTTTGTTGTGATCCACACAGTCGAAGGCTTTGGCATAGTCAATAAAGCAGAAATAGATGTTTTTCTGGAAAACTCTTGCTTTTTCCATGATCCAACGGATGTTGGCAATTTGATCTCTGGTTCCTCTGCCTAGTTCAATTCAGTTCAGTCGCTCAGTCGTGTCCAACTCTTTGCGACCCCATAAAGTGCAGCACGCCAGGACTCCCTGTCCATCACCAACTCCTGGAGTTCACCCAAACCCATGTTCATTGAGTCGGTGATGCCATCCAGTCATCTCATCCTCTGTCGTCCCCCTTTCCTCCTGCCCTCAATCCCTCCCAGCATCAGAGTCTTTTCCAGTGTGTCAACTCTTCGCATGAGGTGGCCAAAGTATTGGAGTTTCAGCTTTAGCATCAGTCCTTCCAAAGAACACCCAGGACTGATCTCCTTTAGAATGGACTGGTTGGATCTCCTTGCAGTCCCACCTGCCATATAAGTGATAAATAAACATGAACACAAAATTGATATTCTCTGACTGTCCTTAATCTCAGAAGGCAGCCTTGCTTCCAGCAAATCTCCAGGCTCAGACAAACCACAGGTAAGTAAGTAAGTAAAGTCATTCAGTCGTGTCCGACTCTTTGTGACCCCATGGACTGCAGCCCATCAGGCTCCTCAGTCCATGAGATTCTCCAAGCAAGAATACTGGAGTGGGTTGCCATTAAACCACAGGAGAATCCCCAAGATCTGCAATAGCAATTCCAAAGGGCAGAGCTGACCATTTGGTAGGAACTTTCTTATGCACATCTTTATCTTTTTATTTTTGCATCTTTATTATATTTATTCCATTGTCCCTTTTCCCTGCCTACCTTTGAAATTGGTCATTTCAGAATAATCCTTTACATGCAAAGTCCAAAAACTGTCTTTATAGGCCTAAAACTTGAAACTCCTTGAAGACAGAGACAAGGACTCTTCTGTTCATTTTTGCATTCCCAGTGAGGAACTGTACCTAGCACATGGTAAATCCTTGGTAGCTCTTGGTTAAATGAACATTCAGTCCAACTCTGAGGCAGAATTAGTATGCAAGTATATGCTAATTAGGTACAATTGTGTTTAAGGAGAAGTCAGATCAATACCAAATAGTTTAATTACAGAACAACCTCAGTTGTGTCCATGCTGAGGGCATGATTTTGATGACTGTGTAGAAAGGTTAACTCAGCAGGCCTGGGTTGCTCAAACCCTGCACATTTCAAAGAAAGGCCTCTCTTCTGAACTGGCCCTTGACTTGGCTCCTAGGAAATAACCTTCAAGCCTTTGGAATATCCTGCTTGACAAAAAAAAAATTTTTTTTCAATACCTGAGACCTTGGGCCAGACTGTACCAGTATGTCTGGATACTTAATGCCAACAATGTAACTTTTGGCTAATACTTGTTTTTGCCTGTTGAAGGCCTTGAAACCATGTGTATCAGTTTGACCTCTAGGAGGCAGAGAGCTAAGGACTGGGCAGCTAAGGTCAGCCACTGGGCACAGCATGCCTACCTGACTGGCCCCCAGTAAACCCCCCTGGAAGCAAGGCTTGGGTATGCCCCTGTCTTGGCACTACTCCCATGTGTTGTCACAAACAGTTTCTCATCCTCATGTAACTCCAGCGGAGGGGACACCTGAAGATTGAGCCTGGTTTCTCCTGGACTTAAACCCAGATTCTTTTCCCCTTTGCTGACTTTAATCTATATCCTTTTGGAGTAATAAACCATAACTGTGAGTATGAGAGCTTTTCTGAGTCCTCTGGTTCCTTCCAGTGAATCACTGAGCCTGAGGGTGGCCTTGGGGACTCCCAACATAATGTCTGTGGTGAAAGAAGGTTAGAAAGTGGAATAATCTTTGTCTTTAGCTGCACTGATGCCTCTCCACAGAAATGCTTCATTCATCATGCAATAAATATTCCCTGAACACCTGCAGTTGCAGACACTGCCATCCAGGCACTGGAGTACCCCAGTCAGGGAGACACAGATCTTTGCCCTCATCAAGCTTATTAGTTCTAATGGGAACAGGGAGAGACTAGAAGCAACAGGCAAAACAAATAAGGTAATTAATGCTATTGTTTTATACCTGCTTGAGAAAGTCAAGCAGATATAAGGGACAGAATGCTGGGTGGGGTGGTGAAAGTGAAAAAGTCGCTTAGTCTGGTGGCGTCTGACTTTGTGCGACACAATAGACTGTAGCCCGCCAGGCTCCTCTGTCCATGGGATTCTCCCAGCAAGAATACTGGAGTGGATTGCTATGCCATTTTTCAGGGAATCTTCCCAACCCAGGGACTGAACCTGGGTTTCCTGCATCGCAGGCAGATTCTTTACCATCTGAGCTACTGAAGGAGTCAGCCACCTATGAAAATTCTATGGAGAACCCCACCCTGCCCTTGGATGCTCAACAGTGGTTCTCATTCTTTAATGAGCACCAGTCACATAGGGAACTTGTGAAAAAAACAGATTCCCAGACTTCTTCATTGTATGTGGACAGGAAGGAGGGTTAATATTTTTACAAGCACTTCCTGTTAGTCTGATGCTGGACGTCTATGAACCACAGGGGGAGACTCCATAGTAAGCTGCGTGAATAGTGATTGGACCCAGCCCTGCCCTTCAAAGAACTTACTCTTCAGCGAAACAGAGGGTCAATGGGATAAAATGTACTCCTCTTGGAGCATTCTCTGCCATTCATACACACACTGGGCTTTTTTCTTTTTCAAAAAAATTATTTTTGTTTACACTGGGTCTCTGCTGCCGTGTGTGGGCATTCTCTGGTTGTAGCGAGCAGCTGCTACTCTCTAGCTGCGGTGCTCAGGCTTCTTTGAGATGGCTTCTTATGTTGCAAAGCATGGGCTCTAAGCAGGCGGGCTTCAGTTGTTTCAGCGAGTGGGCTCAGTAGTTGCCGTTCACAGGTTCTAGAGTGCTGCTCAGTAGTTGTGGGGTCTTCCCAGACTGGGGATGGAACCCATGTCCCCTGCATTGGCAGGCAGATTCCTATCACCAGGTAAGTCCTACAGGGGGTTTCTGAAGTGACAATTGCTGGGAGTAGAGAACTCTGGCAGGATAAGTTTCAAGGAGCTGGGTTAGGAGGGATTCGGAGATGGTGAAGAGGACCCTGCAATGAAAATCTACGTTCCTGAGAGCAACAAAGGCAGTGCTGAGATCCTGGGAAATGCCTCTGAAGGGAGGGTTTGAAAACTTCATTGGTTTCCCAGAGGCTCTCCCTGGGAGGGCGGACAAAGTCCTCGCTCATGGGGAGCCTGATAAACAGAAGGGGCCTTGCAGAGAGTAGCAGATGCTGGGAGTGTTGCCACTGGCCCCCTCAGATCCCTCTCACAGGCTCCCTGTCCACCCCTGGCTGCTGTGTTCACTCCTAAGGGTTCCTGCCAACAAGAGTCTGCAGAATGTAACACAAGCGTTCCAGAAGCTACTTCACCCAGAGGCACCAAGAAGCTGGAAGTGCCTTTGAGTTTACTATGTCCCCTGGAGTAGTGGAAACCAGTGACTGATGGGTGCGGGAATAGGAAGGAAGAGTCCCTTTGCCCCAAGATGGCTACCAATTATATTCCTGAGCTCACCACAGGATCAGACTGAGGTTGGGACTTCAGCTGAAGTCAGACACTAGTTTCTCCTTCCCTATTCTGCTTTCCACAGCTCCTTACAGAAGTGCGAATGTTTCCTTAGTAAACCACTTGACCTAAGACAGCAGAAAGTTCAAGCACCAGAGCAATCTTCAATTCTTTATGGAGAAGGGACAAAATAAGGGGTGGTGGGGAAAGCTGAACCTCTTTCCACGGCAACCTAGAGTAGCATTCCTTTCACCTTGCACAACCTGGACCACTGAAATCCGCCTGGCCTGACTTCTCTAGAAAGGACATCATCAGTACCCAAGGAGAGGTGGTTCCAGACTTCTGACTGCCCTAACCTACAGGAAACTGATAGAAAATGAAACTCGGTATATCAATTTCAGGCGAAGCCAAAGGTGTAAATATGGAGCACACACTTGAGTTTAATAACTCCAAAACAAGTATAGCGATGACTCACTATTTTTAGCAAGCCTGAAAAACTATCCGGTCAGTTCAGGGAATTGCTGAGACCACCCTGAGAGACTTGACTAAAAGATAGCACTTTCTAGCCCATCTTTGCTCAGCCTGCCCTCTGCTGGAGAGACGTATGAACAGCGGCTAATCCTGGGGACTGGAGCCAACGGCGGACTCCAGAATCCTATTCGAATCCTATTCAAATCCTACTCATCTTTCAGAGTCCAATTTAAATGTCACTTCCTCCATGAAGCCTTCCCAGATTCTTGCAGCTAGAAGCAAGTCTTTTCACTGAGTTCTCATAGAGCTTCAGTTCAGTTCAGTTCATTTCAGTTCAGTCGCTCAGTCGTGTCCGACTCTTTGCGACCCCATGAATCGCAGCACGCCAGGCTTCCCTGTCCATCACCAACTCCCGGAGTTCACTCAGACTCACGTCCATTGAGTCAGTGATGCCATCCAGCCATCTCACCCTCGGTCGTCCCCTTCTCCTCCTGCCCCCAATCCCTCCCAGCATCAGGGTCTTTTCCAATGAGTCAACTCTTTGCATAAGGTGGCCAAAGTACTGGAGCTTCAGCCTTAGCATCATTCCTTCCAAAGAAATCCCAGGGCTGGTCTCCTTCAGAATGGACTGGTTGGATCTCCTTGCAGTCCAAGGGACTCTCAAGAGTCTTCTCCAACACCGCAGTTCACTTACACGTCCCTAAATGGTGCTATCTACCTATGTCATGATTATGCAGTAGATACGTTGGGTTTCTCCTCGACTAAATTGTGAGATACCAGAAGAAAAGAATTTCCTCTTTCTCGAGAGACTGGACTGCCAGGGAAGTCCCTTAATTGAGTTTTTTTGAAGATCCATCTGAATCAAAAGGATTCCCTATAATGATGTAAATTTAGAACCTAGTTTTAGGAGGAATTTCTAGACAGGTATGAAATCCTTTGGGGATGTATTTCAAGAGTCAGACACAACTTAGTGACTCAATAATAACAACAACAAAATGTACCTATACATATATAGTAATAGATTTTTTTAGTTTGAAATAATTTTAGATTTTATAGAAACATTGTAAAGATAAATATAGAGAGTCCCCATATACCCCACCCCATTTCCCCTAACTTTAGTGTGAGATACCAGAAGAAAAGAATTTCCTCTTTCTCGAGAGACTGGACTGCCAGGGAAGTCCCTTAATTGAGTTTTTTTGAAGATCCATCTGAATCAAAAGGATTCCCTATAATGATGTAAATTTAGAACCTAGTTTTAGGAGGAATTTCTAGACAGGTATGAAATCCTTTGGGGATGTATTTCAAGAGTCAGACACAACTTAGTGACTCAATAATAACAACAACAAAATGTACCTATACATATATAGTAATAGATTTTTTTAGTTTGAAATAATTTTAGATTTTATAGAAACATTGTAAAGATAAATATAGAGAGTCCCCATATACCCCACCCCATTTCCCCTAACTTTAGCATCTTACAATACAATAGTACTTTGTTAAAACTTCATAAAATGGTACTTTGTGAGAAGAAATGGACATTGGTATCTTTTTTTTGTTTTTTTTTCATCTTTATTGAATTTGTTACAGCGTTGCTTCAACTTTCTGTCTTGGTGTTTTGGCCATGAGGCATATGGGATCTTAGCTTCCCCACCAAGAATCAAACCCACAACCTCTGCACTGGAAGGCAAAGTCTTAACCACTTGACCTCCAGGGAAGCCCCAGTATATTGTTTTTAACTAGGCTCTAGGCTCTATGTGGATTCCAGCTGTTTTTACAGTGTTTAGTTCCAAGATCCAAACCAGGACCCTGTCTTGCACTTAGTTACCATGTCTCCTTAACCATCTCTAGTCTGTGATAGTTTCTCTTTCCTTGTTTATCATGACCTTAGCTATTTTGAGGAGTATGGGTATAAGATATTTTACAGAATGTCCCCCAATCCACAAACCAGCCAGAAGTAGGATTTTTCTGGTGTTTTTCTCATGGTCGGAGGGGTTATGAGCTTTTAGGAAGAGCCCTGAAGAGATGAAGGGCCTCCTGTCACACCCTGTTGAAGTAGCAGATATGCCCTGACTCATCACTGGTGATGTTAACCTTGATCACTGGTTAAGGTAGTGTTGGCCAGGTTTCTCCACTGTAAAGTGGCTGTTTCCCTCCTTTCCATTCTACATTCACTAGGTTCAGCCCACAAGAGGCGAGAAGTAAGCTCCACCTACTAAGGGTGGAGTGTCTACTTATATTATTTGGAATTCTTCTGTAAGGGACATTTGCCTTTTGTCCCCTATCCATATAAAGGCTCCCCTTGTGGCTCAGCTGTAAAGAATCTGCCTGCAATGCAGCAGATGAAGTTTTGATCACTGGGTCGGGAAGGTCCCCTGGAGAAGGAAATGGCAATCCACTCCAATATTCTTGCCTGGGGAATCCCATGGACACAGAAGGCTGGTGGGCAAAAGAGTCAGACACGACTTAGCGACTAAACAACAAGAATCCGTATGCTGAATCATTAATTTATGCAAAGATGTCATGCATATTCTATGCTTTGGGTTATAATCCATACTACACTACCAATTTCATCACCCAGATTGTCCCAGCTTTAGCCACTGAGTGTTCTTTCAAGCTAGCTCCTCGATCTGACATCTTTTTTATTTGTGAGCACTTCCTTGCTCTCTGGCACCACAAGTTGCTGATCTTTATATTTTTAAAGTTCTGCTGCTCTAAGTGTATCACTTTATTATTGTTTTTTTCTTGCAAAAATGTGCATATTTATACTACGTACGTATTAGACACCACTGGAGGGCAAGAGTGGGTGGAGAATCCTGCTGTCCCCCAGTACCTCCTCTTTTTCCAAAAAAGACTAGCTCCTCTTTTTCCAAAATTAGAAAGGTGCTAGCCTTCTTAAAGCCAGGTGCATCTCTTACCTGAGCTCTGGCCAATGGTTTGGGAGTGAACCGCAAAGGTGATGCAGACTACTCCTCAGCTCTTGCTCTTACAAAGAGGGAGCATGAATGAGCTGGGTCCCTGCTCCTCCCTCCTGCTGGCTGACAGATGGTGAGATCCACGGCCATCCTTTCCCATTAGCTGCAGCAGCAGAGCCCAGACCCCATGTTGGGAAATGGTTTTCTGGCAGCTGAACAGAGGGAGTCCTCAAGCCTCTTCTGTACCCCCAGGAGTCTTCATAAGTCCAAACTGGCAAGACTTATAGACAACCACCAGCAAGCAGAACACACATTGAAACAGCACAGGGTTGAGCAGCTTGCGAAAAGCAGGTCTCTGGCAAACATGCTCCAGAGGAGATGCAGGAGCTGCGTCAGCCCTGCCACAGCCCACCTCCCCCTAAACTAAGCAGGAAGGAGAGACAGCCTTGCCTTCTGCGGATGCAGAGTAGGGAGAGAAGACAGCACGCTGAGGTGGAAAAACCTTCAAACACAGGAAGAAAGAGATCTCACTTAGCTTAGGGTTTCCTTGGTGGCTCGGTGGTAAACAACCCGCCTGCCAATGCAGGACACACGGGTTCGATCCCTGGTCTGGGAAGATTCTACGTGCTGCAAAGCAACTGAGCCCATGGGCCACAACTATCGAACCTGTGCTCTCGGGCCCAGGAACCACAGCTACTGAGCCCATGTGCCGCAGCTAGTGAGCCTGAGCACCCTACAGCCTGTGCTCTGCAACAAAAGGAGCCGCCACAACGAGAAGCCTGTGCACCACAACTACAGTGTAGCCCCGACTCACTGCAGCTAGAGAAAAGCCTGCATGCAGCAACGAAGACCCAGCACAGCCAAAAATAAATAAGTTAAAGAAAAAGAATCTGCCTTCCAATGCAAAGGGCTTGGTTTCCATCCCTGGTTGGGGAACTAAGATCCCACATGCCATGGGGCAACTAAACCCATGTACCACAACTACTTAGCCCATGGACAACTAGAGAGAGGCCCTCGCACCACAGCTAGAGAAACCCAAAGGCTGCAACAAAAAGATCCTGCATGCCACAACTAAGATCCAGCCCAGCCAAATAAATAATTAAAAAGAAAGGAGTCAATGTTGGTGGTTGTCTCTGGGCTGCAAGAAACACATCCACCTCAGATAGGGTAAGACAGATCCTTTTCACCTCCTGGAAATATCAGAAGGAAATCTTAGAACAATAGCAAACTGAAGGAGCAAAACTGTCAGAGAACTTCAGGAAGGATGAGTGCAAGCCTGTGCCACCCAGCTGTCACTTGGGGGTTTGCAGAGCTCAGGGAGCCGCTGGCAGCATAGAGGTTCTGGAAACTGCCCAGGGAACTAGCAGTTGGGTAACGCGCATATCACAGAGGTCCCATGGTAACAATAGAAGGGAGTGGCATCATCAAATTTCAAAGTTGGGAGGAATCCCAGAGGCCCCACCAGATGTATGAATAACTCCTACTTTCTAGAACAGTGATCACCAACATTTGCTTCCATACCACAATGGAGAGTAGTTCACTATTTCTTGTGGTGAAAAAGTCAGTGTTAGTCACTCAGTCGTGTCCAACTCTTTGCAACCCAATGAACTAGCCCACCAGGCTCCTATGTCCTTGGAATTTTCTAGCTAACAATACTGGAGTGGGTAGCCATTCCCTTCTCCAGGGGATCTTCCCGACCCAGAGATTGAACCTGGGTCTCCTGTGTTGCAGGCAAATTGTTCACCTTCTGAGCCACCAGGGAGGCCCATCGCTTGTGGTAGTTCATCTTGTTTGTGTACATCTCTGATTGTTAGTTCTCTCTTAAATTAAGGAAAATCTGCTTCCCTGAAATGTCTACCTCCTATCTCTAGTTCTGCTTTCTGGTAGCACATGAACAAGACTCCTAGTACGTACTAGTCTTCTGAACATTTGGAATCGGTTTCCCGTCTCCTCTGAGCCTTTTCCTCACCAGGACAAGCAGCTCTGGCTCCTTCTATTGTGTCTTGGTGATCTGAGCTCTCTCCACCACCCTCACAATTCTTCTCTTAACATTTTCTTTCTGGAAATAAAACAAAATAACCCAGGTACCCACAGCCAGAAAAACAAAAACAAGCTTTAGTTCACTTGTGTTTCCTATCCACACTTCAGCTCTGACACTTTTTTGTATTATTTGGTCTCAGAGCACTTGGGGTACGCTACTGCTATCAGATCATGTGGGGATTAAAATGGCCACAAGTTCTTTGCTGCTCTTCCTACCAAAAGATGGAGTCTAATTCTCTACCCCCAGAATCTGGGCTGGCCTTTTGATTGGCTTTGGCCAACAGAACATAGCAGAGGTTATTTATGACTTCTAAGCAAGTCTCAAGAGACCTAGCATCTCCTACTTTGTTCCTCTTGGGATTTTGGCCTGAAACCACTATGCTGAGAAGTCCAGGATATGAGAGCCAGTGGAGAGAGAGGCCCATTTCTTTCAAACATTCCAGTCATTGCACCCAAGGCCCCAGACACACAAGTGAGGTCATTCCGTTCCATCAAGTCCAGAACGCAGCTGCATGAGTGGGATCAGGTGAGACCAACATAAGAACTGCCCTTTATACTCACAGTATGGATAAATAATTAATTGTTGATGTTTTGAAAGTGTTGCTCCGTTGTGTTCAACCTTTTGCAAACCCATGGACTTCAGCCCTCCAGTCTCCTCTGTCTATGGGGATTTCCGATGTTTTAAGCTACTAAATTTTGAGAGGTTTATTACGCAGCAATAGATAACTGATATGTGTACACAAGAAATCATTGAGTGCTTTTGCTTTCCACTTACCCAAAGGGTCATCTCCTTTGCAATAGTGAAATATTTACCTACCAACCTTCTCCCTCTGCCCTGGGAGGAGAAAGTCCAGCTATCTTGTTGTGCCAATCAGCTGTATCACTGCTAAGAATGCGTGCCCAGCATGGGAGTAAGCTGCTCAGGCCAGGAAATTAGACCCCTGTTTAAGTGACAATTGTCATAGAAAACAGGATGTCTGAAACCGACACCGGGAACAGTGTGCTCTTCAGTGGCTGGCATCTTACTGCCTGATACTGGGAGGAAGTTACAAGCCAAAGGGTAACACAGTGGCTGATGAAAGGGGCCAGGTGGTGGACTGTCTACAGAGGCAAGAGAGGAACAAAACACTAACATCCATTGCCAAGCAGTTCTTTCTGTTTTCAATATCTTTTCTTGGGTCCTTGGATTTCTAGGTGCAGCCTGTGTGCTAAGTCACTTCGGTCATGTCCGACTCTGTGACGCGGTGGATGGCAGCCCACCAGGCTCCTCTGTCCATGAGATTCTCCAGGCAAGAATACTGGAATGGGTAGCCATTCCCTTCTCCAGGGGATCTTTCCAACCCAGGGATGGAACCTGTGGATTTCCAAGTAGTAAGAGATTAACAGAACTACAGAAATAAATTCATTTCAACAAACCACTGTGAGCATCCATTAAGTGCCACACCCTAGGCATGGGGAGGCAACAAAAAAAATAATACAATTTCTGCCCTCCAGGAGGTCAGTTCAGAGTGGTTCAAATCCAGAAGCCTTGGTTGCAAGTCGCAAGGTGTGTATATATGTCAAGGAATCTGCTGTGGCTGTGATGTTTTAGCTCTGGAATGAACAATTTCTCTGTGAAGCCCTGGTTCACCAATAAGATATACTGGTGGCCAATTCTCACATTAAAAAAAGAAGCTCCAGAACATTAATCATCAGGAAATTCATATTAAAACCACAATGATATACCATTATACTCATTAGAATGGCTGAAATTAAGAGAAAGACAATAATGTCATTGACAAAGATGTGGATGACTAAAATGCTCATATATTGCTACTGGAACCACTTTGGGGGAAATTGGGAAGTTTTTTTAAATAAATCTGTATTGTAAAGTTTTATATTTACCATGTGACCTAGAAACTTTACTCTCATGTATTAGCCTAAGAGAAATGAGAATCTACATCCACACAAAGACTTGTATATGAATTTTCATAGTCACTTTATCCATAATAGTAAAAAACCTGGAAACATGCCGATGTCCATCACCAGATGACTGGATCAAGAAATTGTGGCGTACCCATACAGTGGACCGCTATTCTATAATAATAGAAATGAACTGTGATACACATGACAACAGAGACTAATCTCAAAAGACCTTGAATCGAAGAAGCCAGACACAAGGAATACACACAGACAGAAAGGAATATTCCAGTATTTCGCAGTTGTAACTTACCCATAACGCGTAATAAATAACCCTGTGCCTATGTGGTTTTGTATTGTTCGAGGTGTCTTTCGAGCTTAAATTCTTAGAAATGGGATTTCTGGCTCACAAGGTGCGTGATAGGTATTACTGACTTCCTCTCCGCAGGGCTGTACTCATTCGTATTATTACCTGCAATACATCAGAGTCCCTGTATCACCACCACCTTGCCAACCAGACACGCTGCTATACTTTTGTTGTTGTTGTTGCTACGCTTTTGAATTTTTGCTAATTTGATGGGAACGGAATGGTTTTTCCCTGTAGTTTCAATTTGTATGTCTCTTACAGGGAGTGAACTTCTTTTCATGTAAAAGTATGTGCTGCAGACTTTTGCCCTCCACCTTATAAAATCTTTCCTTTGTAGGGCCCCTTCTTGTCTGACCAAGTCTTCGCATCTTATTTCAAGTCACTGAGAGAGAATCTGATTGGGTCACCTATCTGTGACTTGGTTGCTACCCCAGGTGCGTTCAGCTCTGATCAGTTGTCTATTCATGTCCTACATGGGGGCCTGATGGGAGTTCTAAGAAGGTGGCGAGCAGTCATTGTATGTAAGATATTGGGTGAATATCAGCACTGAAAATGGGTGTTGGGGCCTAGATGACCCTAAATCTGATGCTGTCTGACAATTCAGTACATATTTTTCACAGAGTACCTGCTATGTGTAAATACTGATCTAGGCATCATGAAGGAGGCCATTTTTTTGTATTAAAAACATATTATGGAGAATTTTAAGCAAAAATAAAAGTAGAGAAAATATATAATAAAACTCCATGTACCCATCACCCAACAATAACTATCAACTCATTTGTATTTTTTTCACCTATACACCCCATCCCCCATGGCTTTATGTTATTTAATCTGTAAATATTTCAACTTGAATCTCCAAAAGATAAGAACTCCTAACCAAGGACATAACCATAATATCATTATTGGACCTTAAAAATTAACAATAATTGCTTCATATCAAATATCCGCTCAGTTCAGGTTTGCATGTTTGGTTATTTCATAGTTTGTTTAGAGTACATCATGAGAAACGCTGGACTGGAGGAAGCACAAGCTGCAGTCAAGATTGCTGGGAGAAATATCAATAACCTCAGATATGCAGATGACACCACCTTTATGCAGAAAGTGAAGAGGAACTAAAAAGCCTCTTGGTATGACATGGAACAACAGACTGGTTCCAAATAAGAAAAGGAGTATGTCAAAGCTGTATATTGTCACCCTGCTTATTTCACCTCTATGCAGAGTACATCATGAGAAACGCTGGGCTGGAAGAAGCACAAGCTGGAATCAAGATTGCCGGGAGAAATATCAATAACCTCAGACAAGCAGGTGACACCACCCTTATGGCAGAAAGTGAAGAGGAACTGAAAAGCCTCTTGATGAAAGTGAAAGAGGAGAGTGAAAAAGTTGGCTTAAAGCTCAACATTCAGAAAACGAAGATCGTGACATCTGGTCCCATCACTTCATGGGAAAAAGATGCGGAAACAGTGGAAACAGTGTCACACCTCATTTTTCTAGGCTCCAAAATCACTGCAGATGGTGACTGCAGCCATGAAATTAAAAGACGCTTACTCCTTGGAAGAAAAGTTACGACCAACCTAGATAGCATATTCAAAAACAGAGACATTACTTTGCCAACAAAGGTCTGTCTAGTCAAGGCTATGGTTTTTCCTGTGGTCATGTATGGATGTGAGAGATGGACTATGAAGAAGGCTGAGCCCCAAAGAATTGATGCTTTTGAACTGTGGTGTTAGAGAAGACTCTTGAGAGTCCCTTGGACTGCAGGGAGATCCAACCAGTCCATTCTGAAGGAGATCAGCCCTGGGATTGCTTTGGAAGGAATGACGCTAAAGCTGAAGCTCCAGTACTTTGCCCACCTCATGCGAAGAGTTCACTCATTAGAAAAGACTCTGATGCTGGGAGGGATTGGGGGCAGGCAGAGAAGGGGACAACCGAAGATGAGATGGCTGGATGGCATCACAGACTCAATGGACGTGAGTCTGAGTGAACTCCGGGAGTTGGTGATGGACAGGGAGGCCTGGCGTGCTGTGATTCATGGGGTTGCAAAGAGTCGGACACGACTGAGCAACTGAACTGAACTGGACTCAGGAATCGGGAAGTGCATTCAAAATGAGAAGCACTCACACCTTTTTTTGTTTTCATAGTTTCGTTTATTTACTTATTTACTTTTGACTGTACGGCGTCTTCATTTCCACGAGGGCTTTTCTCTGGTTGTGGTGCCCGGCTCCTCATCACAGTGCTCATCTGTGGCTCCCGGGCTCTAGAGCACAGGCCCCATAGTTGCACCACACACAGGCTTAGTTGTTCCAAGGCAAGTGGACCTTCCCGGACTAGGGATTGAACCTGTGTCCCCTGCATTGGCAGGCAGATTCTTTACCAGTGGCCCACCAGGGAAACCCATTCACAACTCCTTTGCTCCAGGACTGTAATAGTGGTGCCCAAGGCTCTGGTCATGCCAACTCCAGAGGCCCCTAGGCCCTGGCCCCTGCTGGGATCATGCCCTGTGCCTGGCAGTGCCCACTGGAGGGCCTCACCATGAGGTGGAGGGGTGCTCATCACAGCTGTCTCAGGTGATGATGTCTGGGAACCAAGCTGAAGACTTTGAGGGTGTGGGGAGTCTTGTTCCTCACCGACTGCTTTCTCCTGAAAAGTGCCTGGGCTCCTGGGTGGGTCCTGCTTGCTGCCCTGGCCTCACTCTGACCTCTGACCCTGGGTCACCTGGGCTTGGTATTTGGAGGCTATAAAAGCAGTGTGTGATGTCCACATGAGCTGGAGCTCCACTCCTTCTCTCTGATCTGACCACTTGCCCACCCACATCCTCCTGGGTAAGCAGTTGGCCTTGGAGAGACAAGTCTATGGCCCTCCAAGTCAAGATCACTGTACTCTTCAGAGCTCAGGCTCAAGGCACCACTCAGGCCCAGGCCCCAGCTGTCAGCTGGATGTGAGGTGTTCACTGTTCGGGTGTTTTGAATACAGTCCTGAGCAAGAGACCTTGCTGCAGCTCTCCCCACACCCTGGACGGCAGACTAGGAACTTTTCTGGGCGTCCAGCAGAGACAAGCACCGAGTAAAAGGGCCCTACTTTTTTCTCTTTTCTTTCATGATCATGGACATCTTTCTTTTTCCTCACCTCTCAGTTTGTGGGATCTTAGTTCCCCAACCAGGGATCAAGTCCAGTGAAAGCATAGAATCCTAACCGCTGGACCACCAGGGAATTCCTGATCACAGACATTTTCACACCCACCCAAAAGAAGAGAGAGAGGGAATAATGAACCGTGATGTATCCATGACCCAGTTTGAACAAATATGGCCAACTTTGGTTTATCTTTATCTTCCCCTCCCTTCTGGATTATTTAAAAGCAAATCTCAGGAGTTCCCTGGTGGCGCAGTGATTAAGAATTCTCCTGCCAGTGCAGTGGACACAGGTTCCATCCCTAGTTGGGGAAGATTCCACGTGCCTTGGGGAAACTAAGCCCATGCGCAGCAGCAACTGAGCCTGCGCTCACAAGCCCACAAGCTGCAGCTACTGACACCTGTGTGCCCAGAACAACAAGAGAACAAGAGAAGCTACCACAACGAGAAGACCGCGAACCGCAACTCGAGAGGAGCCCCTTCTCTCTGCCGCCAGAGAAAGCCCATGCGGCAGTGAAGACCTAGCACAGCCAAATACATAAATGAATAATTTTAAAGTGAAGAAGAGCTAAAGAGCCTCTTGATGAAGATAAAAGAGGAGAGTGAAAAGGCTGACTTAAAACTCAGCATTCAAAAAACAGAGATCATGGCATCCAGTCCCATCATTTAATGGCAAATAGATGGGGAAAAAGTGGAAACAGTGATAGATTTCATTTTCTTGTGCTCCAAAATTCCTGCAGATGGTGCCTGCAGCCACGAATTAAGACACTTGCTCCTTGGAAGGAAAGCTATGACAAACCTAGACAGCATATTAAAAAGCAGAGACATCACTTTACCCACAAAGTCTGTATAGTCAAAGCTATGGTTTGAAATTACTTTGGAACTGTGGTGTTGGGAAAGACTCTGGAGAGTCCCATGGACTGCAAGGAGATCAAACCAGTCCATCCTAAAGGAGATCACTCCTGAATATTCATTGGAAGGACTAAT
The DNA here is from genome assembly GCA_006408695.1 of Aepyceros melampus. NCBI lineage: Eukaryota > Metazoa > Chordata > Mammalia > Artiodactyla > Bovidae > Aepyceros > Aepyceros melampus. The sequence continues at coordinate 75,576 of SJXQ01002452.1, read as the reverse complement.
GCTGAAGCTAGAGCTCCAACACTTTGGCCACCTGCTTGAAGAGCCAACTCATTGGAAAAGACCCTGATTCTGGGAAAGGTTGAGGGCAAGGGGAGAAGGGATGAGGGGAGAAGATGAGAGGGTTGGATGGCCTCACTGACTTAATGGACATGGGGACATGAGTTTGAGCAAACTCCTGGAGATAGTGAAGAACAGGGAAGCCTTGCGTGCTGCAGTCCATGGAGTCACAAAAAGTCAGACACAACTTAGGGACTGATCAACAACAACAATTTAAAAAAACAAGTCTCAGATATTGTTATCATTTCATCTGTAAATAAGTCTGTTGTATCTCTCAGAAATTCAGACTCTTTTCAGTAAAACATATCATATCACACTTGCAAAGTGAATAATTCCTTACTGTCACTTACCCTGAACGTGGGGTATCTCCTCCCAGCTGCTGCTACTGACCTGGGACGAGGGGTATCTCCTCTCGGCTGCCCACTACTCCAGCCCTGTGCTTTGCTGGAGGAGCTGTGAAGAGATACCCTACATCCAAGGAAAGAGAAACTCCAGTAAGATGGTAGGCACTGAGAGGGCATCAGAGGGCAGACAGACTGAAACCACAATCACAGAAAACTAACCAATCTAATCACATGGACCACAGCCTTGTCTAACCCAATGAAACTGAGCCATGCCATGTAGGGCCACCCAAGACAGACGGGTCATGGTGGAGAGTCCTGACAAAACGTGGTCCACTGGAGAAGGGAATGGCAAACCACTTCAGTATTCTTGCCTTGAGAACCCCATGAACAGTATGAAAAGGCAAAAATATAGGACACTGAAAAATGAACTCCCCAGGTCAGTAGGTGCCCAATATGCTACTGGAGATCAGTGGAGAAATAACTCCAGAAAGACTGAAGGGACAGAGCCAAAGCAAAAACAACACCCAGTTGTGGATGTGATTGGTGATAGAAGCAAGGTCCGATGCTGTAAAGAGCAATATTGCATAGGAACCTGGAATGTCAGGTCCCTGAATCAAGGCACACTGGAAGTGGTCAAACAGGAGATGGCAAGAGTGAATGTCGAAATTCTAGGAATCAGCGAATTAAAATGGACTGGAATGGGTGGATTTAACTCAGATGACCATTATATCTACTACTGTGGGCAAGAATCCCTTAGAAAAAATGGAGTAGCCATCATGGTCAACAAAAAGAGTCCAAAATGCAGTACTTGGATGCAATCTCAAAAATGACAGAATGATCTCTGTTCGTTTCCAAGGCAAACCATTCAATATCACAGTAATCCAAGTCTATGCCAGTAATGCTGGAGAAGCTGAAGTTGAACTGTTCTGTGAAGACCTACAAAATCTTTTAGAACTAACACCCCAAAAAATTTCCTTTTCATTATAGGGGACTGGAATGCAAAAGTAGGAAGTCAAGAAACACCTGGAGTAACAGGCAAATTTGGCCTTGCAGTACAGAATGAAGCAGGGAAAGGCTAATAGAGTTTTGCCAAGAGAACACACTGGTCATAGCAAACACCCTCTTCCAACAACACAAGAGAAGACTCTACACATGGACATCACCAGATGCCCAATACCGAAACCAGATTGATTATATTCTTTGCAGCCAAAGATGGAGAAGCTCTATACAGTCAACAAAAACAAGACCAGAAGCTGACTGTGGCTCAAATCATGAAATCCTTACTGCCAAATTCAGACTTAAATTGAAGAAAGTAGGGAAAACCACTAGACCATTCAGGTATGACCTAAATCAAATCCCTTAACGATTGTACAGTGGAAATGAGAAATAGATTTAAGTGCCTAGATCTGATAGATAGAGTGCCTGATGAACTATGGACGGAGGTTTGTGACATTGTACAGGAGACACGGATCAAGACTATCCCCATGGAAAAGAAACGCAAAATAGCAAAATGGCTGTCTGAGGAGGCCTGTGAAAAGAAGAGAAGTGAAAAGCAAAGGAGAAAAGGAAAGATATAAGCATCTGAATGCAGAGTTCCAAAGAATAGCAAGAAGAGATAAGAAAGCCTTCCTCACTGACCAATGCAAAGAAATAGAGGAAAACAACAGAATGGGAAAGACTAGAGATCTCTTCAAGAAAATCAGAGATACCAAGGGAACACTTCATGCAAAGATGGGCTCGATAAAGGACAGAAATGATCTGGACCTAACAGAAGCAGAAGATATTAAGAAGAGGTGGCAAGAATACACGGAAGAACTGTACAAAAAAGATCTTCATGACCCAGATAATCATGATGATGTGATCACTAATCTAGAGCCAGACATCCTGGAATGTGAAGTCAAGTGGGCCTTAGAAAGCATCACTACGAACAAAGCTAGTGGAGGTGATGGAATCCAGTTGAGCTATTTCAAATCCTGAAAGATGATGCTGTGAAAGTGCTGCACTCAATATGCCAGCCAATTTGGAAAACTCAGCAGTGGCCACAGGACTGGAAATGGCAGTTTTCATTCCAATTCCAAAGAAAGACAATGCCAAAGAATGCTCAAACTACCCCACAATTACACTCATCTCATATGCTAGCAAAGTAATGCTCAAAATTCTCCAAGCCAGGCTTTAGCAATACGTGAACCGTGAATTCCCAGATGTTCAAGCTGGTTTTAGAAAAGGCAGAGGAACCAGAGATCAAATTTCCAAAATCCACTGGATCATCAAAAAAGCAAAAGAGAGTTCCAGAAAAACATCTATTTCTGCTTTATTGACTATGCCAAAGCCTTTGACTGTGTGGATCACAATAAACTGTGGAAAATTCTCCAAGAGATGGGAATACCAGACCACCTAACCTGCCTCTTGAGAAATCTGTATGCAGGTCAGGAAGCAACAGTTGGAACTGGACATGGAACAACAGACTGGTTCCAAATAGGAGAAGGAGTATGTCAAGGCTGTATATTGTCACCTTGCTTATTTCACCTCTATGCAGAGTACATCATGAGAAACGCTGGACTGGAAGAAACACAAGCTGGAATCAAGATTGCTGGGAGAAATATCAATAATCTCAGATATGCAGATGACACCACCCTTATGGAAGAAAGTGAAGAGGAGCTAAAAAGCCTCTTGATACAAGTGAAAGAGGAGAGTGAAAAAGTTGGCTTAAAGCTCAACATTCAGAAAACGAAGATCGTGACATCTGGTCCCATCACTTCATGGGAAATAGATGCAGAAACAGTGGAAACAGTGTCACACCTCATTTTTCTAGGCTCCAAAATCACTGCAGATGGTGACTGCAGCCATGATATTAAAAGACCCTTACTCCTTGGAAGGAAAGTTATGACCAACCTAGACAGCATATTCAAAAGCAGAGACATTACTTTGCCAACAAAGGTCCATCTAGTCAAGGCTATGGTTTTTCCTGTGGTCATGTATGGATGTGAGAGATGGACTATGAAGAAGGCTGAGCCCCAAAGAATTGATGCTTTTGAACTGTGGTGTTAGAGAAGACTCTTGAGAGTCCCTTGAACTGCAAGGAGATCTAACCATTCCATCCTAAATGAGATCAGTCTTGAGTGTTCACTGGTAGGACTGATGTTGAAGCTGAGACTCCAAACACTTTGGCCATCTGATATGAACAGCTGATTCATTTGAAAAGACCCTGATGCTGGGAAAGATTGAAGGCAGGAGAAGAAGGGGATAACAGAGGATGAGATGGTTGGATGGCATCACCGACTCAATGGACTTGAGTTTGAGTAAACTCCGGGAGTTGATGATGGACAGGGAGGCCTGGCGTGCTGTGGTCCATGGGGTCGCAAAGAGTCAGACACGACTGAGCGGCTGAACTGAATGTCACTTAATATCCATTCAGTGTTCACCTTTCCCAGTTGGTCGATAAACATCTTTAGTTTTTTAATATTTTGATTGTGCGAAATACACATAGTGAGTACATTCATATTGTTGTACAACCCATCTCCAGAACTCTGCCAGGAATCTTTTTAAAGCTGATTTCTTTGAATCATGGTCTAAGTATGTTCCACGCACTGCATTCAGTTGACGGGTTTCAACCTGTAACAGCCTTTCTTTCCTCTTTTTCCCTATACCTTGTCTTTTTTCTTAAGAACACAGTGGCTTGCTCTGTGGACTGAAGTTCCTCCATTCTGAATCTGGCTGATCACATTCCTGTGATATCCTTGCAAGTTCATCCATCAAGGGATGCAGTTTTGAAATGGAGGCTTGAGAGGGCCTCCTCTGAAGACATTTAAGCAGAGAGAACATGTAGTTCCTTAGGGAAGGGAGTTCTGGGAAGAGGGACAAGGAGGGCCAAAGTCCTGTGGATTTTGTTTCCTGGGGGTTCACAGACACTGTTCAAAGCACTAAGGAATCCGCCTGGGCCAGAAAATGTCCCTGCTGTCCTTGGGGCTGGGGACCTCAGGCACTGGCCTCCCAAGGAGGATGATGGTAAGAAAATTGGAATGTTCCCCCCAACACACGTGCTGCCAGCCAGGAGCAAGCCTGCAGCTTTGGGCACACTGATGAGTCATGGCCACCCACCCATGCCCCCCTCCTCCAGGAAGCCAGTTAGAGCCCCGATACCCACTGGTGCTGACTCCCCTCTGACAGCTCCAAGTCTAAGGCTGCTCTTGGCCCATCCAACATGCACACGAGATGAGATGGGAACTCTCTGAAGGCTGGCCGCCCGTGGGCCCCCATGGGCTGCCCCAATTTCTCCAGTCTTTCCTTGCAGTCCTTTGCTTATACTTGGCACCTGACTCAGCATCACCTCCTCTACGAAGCTTTCCTTGCTGCTTCCTCCAGTCCCTGTGCTCCCATGGGCCCCAGGTCATCCACTTAGGGTAGTCCCCTCTGAGACCCTGGAAAACCTACCCACTCCTGCTTTGCCCTCTGCTTCCCGCCAGCATTGCTTCTGCCAACATGGCCGCCTGATGCTCAAGGCATCGAGGATGCTCAACCTTCTTAGCCATGGAGGTGGCAGAACCTTGCCTGTGGACAGTGATCCAGAATGGGAGTGTGGGTGGCCCAAAGGGCACCTCTTACCAGGAGAACAGACTCTGAAGGTGGCCTCCATGCCTACCGCACCTGCCCCTCCACTTGCCATCCCAAGTTGGTATACAGCGGCCTCCATGGGCAGCCAGAATTTCCTGCTGCACTGGGCACATATGGGTGAGGCTGGCAGGGACATGGTCTCCTCCACCCCAGGCACAGTGTCAAGTCCTGGGCGAAGAAGGGCGAGAGTGACATGGTCACTGCAGTAGGGTTTGAGACATTGTCTCAGACTGTTCCAGCTGCTGTCACAGAATACCATAGAGTCATGGCTATGGGCTTCCCCAGTGGCCCAGCTGGGAAAGAATCCGCTTGCCAATACAGGAGATGCAAGAGACACAGGTTCAATCCCTGGGTCGGGGAGATCCCCTGGAGAAGGAAATGGCACCCCACTCCAGTATTCTTGCCTGGGAAATTCCAGGGACAAAGAGCCTGGTGGGCTACAGTCCATGGGATCATAAAGAGTCCATGCACGCATAGCATGCAATAACAGAAATTTATTCCTCATATCTCTAGAGGCTGAGAAGTCCAAGATCAAGCTGCCAGATTCAGTGTCTGGCGAGAGCCTGCTTCCTGGTTCATAGACAGCTGTCTTCTTATCATGTCCTCACACAGTGGAAGGGAGCAGGGAGCTCTGTGGCGTCTTTATAAGGGCCCTCATCCTGGGACTTCCCTGGTGGTCCAGTAGTTAAGAAGCCACCTGCCAATGCAGGGGACGTGGGTTTGATCCTTGGTCCAGGAACTAAGGGCAACTAAGCCTGTATGCCTCAACTACTGAAGCCAGAGGATTCTGGAACCTGTGCTCTGAAACAAGAGGAGCCGCCTGATTGAGGAGCCCACACACTGCAACTAGAGAAAGCCCACGTGGCAACCAACAGCCCCTCGCACCGCAATGAAGACCCGGCACGGCACATCCAAAAATAAATAAATATTTTTAAAAAAGAACTCTCATCCCATCCCTTTCTGACCTAATCGCCTCCCAGAGGCCACACCTCAAATACCATCAGCTGCTGTCTTGTTCAGTCACTCAGTCGTGCCTGACTCTTTGCGACCCCACGGACTGTAGCACCCCAGGCTGAGGACCTTACCTAATGACTCACCTGATTCATTAGTGAGAGAACTGGGGCCACGATGGGCTCTCTCACAACTGATTCAGGGCTGCTGTTCTGGGAGATGGGGAGAATACAGTAGAGAGATTTAATAGAAGACTCGGGAGGCTAGCTAGAGTCTGCCTAGTAACAACAGCAAGCCCACACACAGCACTGGCTGTCCACCCGGCTCTGTCCCGGCATGTTTCATGTGTCATCTCATTATTGCCTCACAAGTCAACCCTGTGAGGTAGGTACTTTTATTATCCCCATTTAACAGATGGGAAAATTAAGGCAGAGCAAGGTTGCGAGGCTTACCTGATTACACAGCCGCTAAAGATTACGCAAATGCTATGCGTTTGTCACTACCCCCACACAACCTGCCTCTCATGGGCTCAGAAGCCTGAAGTCCATCCCCGTGTTTCTACTCCCACTGGCAAGGGACCAAGCTTCTCTAGGCTTCGATTTCCTTCTGAGTAAACCTGAGGAAATAATAGTGCCTCTTGCTTGAAAATGTGATTAAATCCACATAGGACCCAGTGTGGGTTAGCCCTGAGAAAAGGGAAGGTGCCTGGGAATTCCTGCCCTTGTGTAGCTCACATCCTGGTGGAATAATAAATGTATTCTATCCCATCAATTCTAAGATGCACATTTCTCCAGACTCTAATCTCTGAAATGTCCTAAATTCAACATGAAAAGTGAAAGTCACTCAGTCGTGGCCGACTCTTTTTGACCCCATGGACTGCAGCCCACCAGGCTCCTCTGTGCGTGGAATTCTCCAGGCAAGAATACTGGAGTGGGTAGCCGTTCCCTTCTCCAGGGGACCCTCCCAACCCAGGGATCAAACCCAGGTCTCCCACATTGCAGGCAGTTCTTTACCAGCTGAGCCCCCAGGGAAGCCCCAAATTCAATATGGTGTATGGTAATAATGCTTCCCTGGTGGGACTGCTTCCAAGGTGGCCTGTCTGGAATGAACAAGTTCTCTGGCTCCCCTGATTGGGAAGAGAAGATGGAGAACAGGTGCAACGGTTCACAGGGGTGAGAATGAAACTCTCCATCCTGCACTTTGGGCTCCCCTTGGCTTTTCCTCTCCTGGCCGTGGGAGGAACTGCTACTCTAAGCAGCTGTGACTCTGCAGCCAGGAATCTGTAATCCTTGCCTTCTCCAGCGGGCATCACAGCTGCCCTGGAGCACTGCTCCTATTGGCTGATTCTAGCTGGTCTGGAGCCTGTGGGAGACGCCTTTATTCCTGCATTTGTTTGCACCTGTTCCAGTTGGAAAGTCTGGAATTGTCCTTAAGTCTTCTCTCTCACATATCTCCTAAACCAATCCATCAGAAAAATCCCTTTGGGGACTTCCCTGGTGCTCCAGTGATTAAGGCCCCGCTCCCAAGGCAGGGGGCCTGGGTTCAATCCCTGGTCAGGGACCTAAACCGCATATGCTGCAACTGAAGATCCCGCATGCCTGCCGCAACGGAAAATTGAAGACCTCAAATAAATAAATAAGATTTTTTTAATTTAAAAAGAAAGAAATCCTGTCGGCTCTATCAATCTTATTAATAAACCACTACTTCACTGCTGCTGCCTTGCTCCGAGCCGTGGTCATTCCTCACTTGAATTGTCCCAAAATCCTCCTTCAGTGTTTCCAAATTTCTTCTCCTGCTTTGCCCCTCTACTCTATTCATTTTTTTTAATAATTAAAAAATACTTCCTATATTTATTTATTTGGCTGTGCCAGATCTTAGTTGTCGCTCTTAAGATCTTTAGTTGCAGGACTTGAACCCTTAGTTGTGGTGTGTGGGATCTAGTTCTCTGACCAGGGATCAAAGCCCCCGGTCCCCTGCACCAGGAGCTCAGAGTCTCAGCCACTGGACCCCCAGGGAAGTCCCCCTACTCTACCAGCAATCTGGCAACCAGTCAGATTGAGTCACGACAGTGGCTCCCCACCTCACTCCAAGGAAAAGTCAAAGCAGCGGCCCTCCAGGTCTGGCTCCACACCACCTTTGACAAACCTAGACATTGTGTTAAAGAGCAGAGACGTTACTTGGCTGACAAAGGTCCATTGAGTCAAAGCTATGGTTTTTCCTGTGGTCATGTATGGATGTGAGAGTTGGACCACAAAGAAGGCTGCTCATGAAAGAATTGATGCTTTTAAACTGTGGTGTTGGAGAATACTCTTGAGAGTCCTCTGGACAGCAAGATCAAGCAGTCAATCCTGAAGGAAATCAATCCTGAATATTCACTGGAAGGACTGATGCTGAAGCTGAAGCTCCAATATTTTGGCCCCCTGATGTGAAGAGCCAACTCGTTGGCAAAAGGCTCTCCTGCTGGGAAAGACTGAAGGCAAAAGGAAAAGGTGGCTGCATAGGATGACATGTTTAGACAGAATCACCGACTCAATGGACATAACTTGAGCAAACTCTGGGAGATAGTGGAGGACAGAGGAGCCTGTCGTGTTGCAGTCCATGGGCTCACAAAGAGTCAGACGTGACTTAGCGACTGGACAACAACCACCTCCTACTCACCCTCAGGCTCACTCTGCATCAGTCTCACTGGCCTCCTTGTTCTTCAAACAGCCAGGCCTGCTCCTGCCTCAGGGCCTTTGCACCCTCTGCTCAGAATGCTCTTCCCCCAGATAGCTGCAGAACTCCTTTTCTCCCCTCCTCCAAGTCAGCTCAAATGTCACCTTCTCAGTGAAGCCTGTTGCTGCTGCTACTAAGTCGCTTCAGTCGTGTCTGACTCTGTGCGACCCCACAGATGGCAGCCCACCAGGCTCCCTTGTCCCTGGGATTCTCCAGGCAAGAACACTGGAGTGGGTTGCCATTTCCTTCTCTGATGCATGAAAGTGAAAAGTGAAAGGGAAGTCACTCAGTCATGCCCGACTCTTAGCAACTCCGTGGACTGCATGCAGCCCACCAGGCTCCCCCGTCCCTGGGATTCTCCAGGCAAGAACACTGGAGTGGGTTGCCATTTCCTTCTCTGATGCGTGAAACTGAAATCGCTCAGTCATGTCCGACTCTTAGCAACTCCGTGGACTGCAGCCTACCAGGCTCCTCCGTTCATGGGATTTTCCAGGCAAGAGTACTGGAGTGGGGTGCCATCGCCTTCTCCGAGTGAAGCCTTCATTGAGCACCTAACACTGCAACTTGCTTTTCATTGATCCCCCTTTGCTGACTCTAGTTCCTTTTTTGGGGGGGAGCACTTAATATTAACTATTATGTTTGTTGTCTGTCTTTCCCCAGTGGAGATGTAAGTTCCCCAAAGGTGGAGATCTTCGACTATTTCGTTCACTGATACACCTGAAGAGCTTAGAACTGTGCCTTGCACATATTAGGTGCTCAGTTGAGATCTGTGAATGAGTGAATTTGCAGATTAGAGAGAGGTAAATGTGTGGCAACAATTAGTCTTTGAGGAGGTTAGGTGGGTTCAGGATATGAGAAGATGATATTTGAACTGGATCTTGAAGTATCAATACATCCCGAATTCCAGATGACATAGGTGATGGGCAATTGATCAGCCTGAACTGACTGGCAATTGAGTAGAATGAAGGTGAGAGAGCTCGGTGGCAGGGCACGAATTACAGGGAGGTGTCAACCAGTGGTATGTAATTAGAGAGGATATTCACATGGTTGAGGTCAGATTGTATAAAGTTTTCTTTTACTTTCTTTTTTTTTTTTTTGGTTGTGCCACCTGGTATGTGGAAACTTAGTTCCCCCACCCAGGGATCAAACCCACATCCACTGCAGTGGAATCACAGAGTCTTAACCACTGGACCACCAGGGAAGTCTTGGGCAAAGTCTTCAATGCAGGCTAAAGTCTTTTCCTACTGCCAGGACCAGCTACAAAACTTGTGGAGCCCAGGGCAATTTGAAAATGCAGGGGCCCCTTGGTAAAAATTTCAATAGGGGTAACAGCAGAGCATTATATCAAGCTTCAAGCTTAAGGCCCTTCTAAGAATGACTTTGTGAGACTGCACAGGTCATAGGCCCACAAAGTCAGCCTGCCTAGCCCACAAGGGAGCTGGTGAGAGCCTTCTAGCAGTAGAGCTGTAATTGGAGCTGGACTTCAGGAAGATTATTCTGGCTTGTCTGGTGGGGCAGGTTGGAGGGAGTCTAGGCAGGGAGACCGGTTAGGCAGCCTTGCGAGGAAGAGAAGAGAATGTAGGACGGGGCCAGGGGCCAAGGGGCAGAATACAGGGATGAGAACTCGAGGGGAACGGAAGCATGCAAGAAGCAGAGCGAGCGTGGTCAAGTCTTCTCGGACAGGGGCCAGGGAAGCCCGCTGAGGGCAGCTCCTTTTGCTTCTTCAACCCTTTCCCCTTTTTCCTTACTGCAAGGACCCCAGCCTTTGAGGCTATTTCCCGCACAGGATTCAGCAGTGAGTCTCCCTTTGGCCACCAGAGGGCAGACCATTCTCATGGATTTTCGGATGAATTTGGGGTGGGGGTGTGTCTCCGGCTTCACCTCTTCCTCTTTTTCCCTCTCACCTCCTTCTGTGTTTCTTCATCAGCTTCTTCCTCAAGCGTTGGGTGCCTGAATGGAGCCGAGGTGGAGCATGGAGCGGTGTCCTGGAGTCCCATGCATTTATTAGAACTGTAAGTCATACTTGTTGCCTTAGGAAGGGTGTTCATAGCTACCTCTCATTGCTCTATCTGGCTGCCTATTTCTCTGGTTGACTTAGCCAAGGGTTCTGCTCAAAATGCTGGAGCTGGAGTTGGAAGTCAAGTGTCAGAGGTACAATCCGCACTCTTTCCCTGCAAGCTCTTGGGCCTCTCTTTTCCTGTACCTTCTGCGGACTCGCTGCTTGAGCTTGGTCTTAGGCTTTTGTGGGGATTCCGGCTTCTGTCTACCTTAAACTGCTGTTGAACCTAGGGTAGGTTTGAGGGGATGGTTTTCCAACATGTCTGGGGTACAATGGGTGGGGGCAGCCAGAGGAGTCACACTTGCCAGTCTACTCACTGTCCTTGGTGAGGTAGCCCAGGGGGAAGTGAAGAGTGAACTTAGGTTGCCACGTGGACTTCCTGTTAAAGTAAGGGGCTCTCCAGAGACGAGAGGGACCTCAAGCTTATGAATAGTGACCTCTATTCATTAATAGGAAAACAGGCCCAGAAAGGAAAGGAACATCTCCAATTGTTCATTCTTTGTGCCATCCTGAAGAATCCTCATTTTCAACCAGTTTCTCTCTTTTATTTTCCCCATGAGTTTCCTTGTTTTAGAAGGGATAAGTGAAATGTGATTAAAGATGAGAATGTCTCTCCTGCCCAACCTCAGAGGGATATTTAAAAAGGGAACTGGCATGACTCAATATTGCCACAGTGCAATGCCGTTTCGTGCTATTTTGAACAATTAGAAGACTTTTTTTGAAAGCAAAAAATAAAAAAAGGTACAAATCCAAAGATATTATTTAGAATGTCATCACGGGAACAAAGGCATGGATTCTTTCAAGATAGGAACGTTGAGGAGCTAAACAGAGAATTATGTGATTTTCCCCCAAGATCCCATTGCATTTTCACTGCAAAGAGCTAGAGGTAGAATGCAGGGTTGAGGGAATCTGTGAAGCCTTTGGCAGCTGGGAGCCAAGGACGTTTGCCTGGTGTTTGCCAGGGACCTTGAGAAGCCCTGTGGGTTAGATGTGGGGTACACAGATGGACAAACAGAAGCCAAGATGGATGACAACAGGTGATGAACGGTAGGTAGACAGGTAATAGGCTAACGCTGCATCTGACAGGTGACTCACATGTTGATAGATAGGCTGGATGATAAACGAGATGTATTTAATGAGCTGACTAACAGAGGAACGGACTCACAGATAGGAAGTTGCTTTAGAACCAAAGGATGTCATTAGCAGGGCTTAACAGTTTTATTTTCTACTTAGTCAAATAGTAACACGCACACGTGATCTACGCTCCCTGATCAAGATTTGCAAATACCCGAAAACTGACGGAAAGAAACGAAGAGTCAGACTTTGGGTACCATCCGAGGGAATGACCCGAGGCTCGCCCGATCTCGGGTGTTGCCGGAAATGGCCGATGACCGCCGTCCGCGGCGGGGCGGGATGGGGGCGTGGCCCGCTCCCCGGGCGCGGAGCGGCTTCGGGTGTTTCCGGAAACTGCCGAAAACCAGCTTGAAGTGGGCGGGGAAAGGCCTGTAGGCGTGGCTGGAGTACCCGGAGTCTTTTCGTATATTTCCGTAAACAGAGCCGAAGCTTGGTCTTCGGAATCGCGGAGCCGCGCGCGTCCCCAGGATTACCTTCTTCGGGTGTTTCCGGAATTCACCAGTGGTCGGTGGCTGGGAGGAGAAGGCGCGCCTCCCTCCCGCTTCTAGCCGCTTCGGATGTTTCCGGCTGCTGCCGGCGGAAAGAGCCGAGGCCCGGCGGTGGTGGCGGCCATGTTGGGAGCAGCAGGTCCGGCGGCGGCTGCCTGTGTGCCGGGCGCGGAGCAGTGCCGCTGAGGGCAGGGGAGGAGCGAGGCAGGCGGCCGGCTGCGGCGGCAGAGAGAGGCGGAGCGGCGCGGCCCGGCCGAAAGGCGGCACGGCCCAGCCGGGGGTCGGGGGGGTGCGGTCCGGAGCTGCTCGGAGCCGGCGCGGCCTAGCCCGAGCGGCGCATCCCCGGGCTGGCGTGAACGGCAGCCCGGCCTCCCCGCACCCCCGGCCGGGGCCCATGCGGCGGGTGCTCCTGCTGTGAGAAGCCCCGCCCGGCCGGGCTCCGCGCCTTCCCTTCCCTCCCTTCCTCCAAGCTTCTCGGTTTCCCTCCCTTGAGATACCGGCGCCATGTCCAGCGCTCGGACCCCCCTACCCACGCTGAACGAGAGGGACACCGAGCAGGTAAGGAGCCCGGAGGGCTCCCCACATTCTTTGGCTGGGCCCCTGCACCTTGCAGAGAGCCTCCTCCCTCCTCAGCTCTCCTCGTGGCCCGGCTGCCAGCCTGTAAGCCTCGGCTGCCCTGTCATCTGGCTCCTGGCCCCGTACACCTCCCTTCCGCGTCCTGTCTGGGGACCCACCTCGTCCGGACTCCAAGCTGCACACTTGTCTTTCTGCCGACCACCCGCCTCCCCCCGGCCCTTCTCCCTTCACCGCCCTCCTGCGCCCTTCCGTGTTACCTCCCCAGCTTCCTCTCCTCTTCCCTTTTTCTCTCAGGGGCCTTTTTGGTCTTCCTCCACCCACGCTGAAAGCAGCCACCTTCCTGCTCCTCGACCAGCACCCTGCGATTCGCCCCAGATCGTTGTCCACCTCTTCCTCCATCCCTCCAACCTCGCTTCCCCTCCGCCCGCACCGGTTCTCCCAGTCCCGGTTATCACAGCCCTTGCCCCGGACTGTGACCTCGATCCCTGTCCCCTGTCAGTTCCCCGGCTCTTTACCCTGCCTCCTCCTGTTCCACATTGTGCTCGCCCTCTTGCTTGCAACCCACCAGCTCCACCCTCATCACCTTTCCAAATCGCTCGCCTACTCTTTGCGCATCACTTTCCCTTCTCTTCTCCAGGAGCTCCCTGGTGCCTCGCGCTGGCATTGTTGCTTCCGTGTTCCCCGTACAGCTGTCATGCGCATAGCTTTCCCACAGGTTGTCTTTGGGGTTCCAATCTTCACTCCCTTCACAGGCCTGAGATCCCTCACGTTCTCTTCTCCTGGGGCTTGCTTTTTTAAGTTTTGGTTTGGCCTCCTGGTTCGCACTGCGAGTGCTGTACAGGCCTTCTCCCTGGGCTGTTCTGCGGAGGGAAAGACTCTTTCAGCCCTGCTCCATCGACACCACCTGTTGCGCGGTCCTTTCCCAGGCCTCGCTTCATCCTGGTCCTCCCCGTTCCGCCTTCTTACATCACAACACAAGCCGGGCCAGTATGCTTTCCTGTTTCTTCACTCAGGACTCTGTCACCTAGTATCTTCCCCTTTGCTTGTTGCCTTCCCGTTTCTCTGCCCTCACCCCATCTTTCTTAGTACCGTTCCTCTTGATCAGAATTGCCTTTCATCTCCATATTCTTCTCCAGCTTTCTTCACATATTTGTTTCCCCCACGTTTGCCCCTGTCCACCCGCTTGTGACTGGCTAGTCTTTGTGACTCCCGGGGCCAGGAATTTTGCATGCTAGTTTCTTGAGCTGCTCTCTCTCCCCTCATCCTGGCAATCACTGCTATCATTTGTCACCCAAGCCTTAGCCTTTTCTGTGTCATCTCACCTCTCAGCCGAGAGGCGTCCACTTTCCATCCCTCCCCTTTCTTTCACCATCTCTGGTGTCCCTTGCTGCCTCTCTGGAGAGTCCTCTGCCTGTCACACCTTTCCTGGTGGAGAACTTTACTAGGCAAAAAAAAATTAACTTGAAAAAAGAGCTCTTCACCCCTGGGGCTTGCAGTGCTTTTCTGCGTCCTTTTCTCTTGTTGCATCCATTATGTTTCCCTCTTGTTCCCTGGCTACAGCAATAGAACCATTGTTATGGTCTCTTGCATATTAATGCCTCTTGCATATTAACATTAACATCTTAAAAGAAATCTTTCCTCTTTTCATTTTTCCAATGTTTTTCTCTTTTGTTAGCCCCTCACTCTCTTGTCATCTGGACGTCAGGGCCTTAAGAGGAGTTCTGGATAAGTTTTTTTCTGCAGTGGTCGACCCTTTCATAAATAACCTGTGGACTGACTGACTGCTTCTAGGGGGTGACACAGGTTGAGAGGGAGAGATGGTTGAGTTCCACTGTGTCACTGGGTTTGGCATGGGACTGCAGTCTTTAGAAACAGGAGCATGGTCTCCATCTCAGTCTTGCCCTCAGATGCCAGCTGTTTCTCTCCTTCCTGGGAACCACTCTCTCAAGGCCCTCTCGAGGTTACCTGTTCCATTCCTTTTCCTATCACAACCTTTATTTAGCACGTAAACCCTGCTTAACCAGAGGACTTTCCCAGACTGTTGATTCTGAGCTGGTAGGAGGAGGCCAAGTGACTGACTGGCACCCGCAGGCATCTGGGGCGTGACGGTGGAGTGCCTACTCTCAGCAGGGCTGCGGGGGGCATTGTGTTCAGCAGAGCAGAGTAGCTGAGTGCCTCTGTGTGCTTGCTTTGTGTTGTTTACTCAGAGTATGTGTATTCTTGCCACGGTCGTCTTCTTGTGATGTGTGCATTGATTTCCTCTCTTCCCTTCAAGCCTCACACACACCTGAGCATGTTGCAGGAACCTGGTGCTCGCCTCCCACCGATTTTATGATAGCCGAACTCTGTGAACCATTTGGGAATGTAAGCTGCTGCTTGATAACTTTGTCCAGTTTAGAAACAGGAGCATGGTCTCCATCTCAGTCTTGCCCTCAGATGCCAGCTGTTTCTCTCCTTCCTGGGAACCACTCTCTCAAGGCCCTCTCGAGGTTACCTGTTCCATTCCTTTTCCTATCACAACCTTTATTTAGCACGTAAACCCTGCTTAACCAGAGGACTTTCCCAGACTGTTGATTCTGAGCTGGTAGGAGGAGGCCAAGTGACTGACTGGCACCCGCAGGCATCTGGGGCGTGACGGTGGAGTGCCTACTCTCAGCAGGGCTGCGGGGGGCATTGTGTTCAGCAGAGCAGAGTAGCTGAGTGCCTCTGTGTGCTTGCTTTGTGTTGTTTACTCAGAGTATGTGTATTCTTGCCACGGTCGTCTTCTTGTGATGTGTGCATTGATTTCCTCTCTTCCCTTCAAGCCTCACACACACCTGAGCATGTTGCAGGAACCTGGTGCTCGCCTCCCACCGATTTTATGATAGCCGAACTCTGTGAACCATTTGGGAATGTAAGCTGCTGCTTGATAACTTTGTCCAGAGAACTGGCTGCATGCATTGTCATCTTGCTCCAAATTATGAATTACTCATCCTGTTTCCAGTCTGTGGATTTAGGTTCCCCCAAGCCACTTCGTCGCTTCTGCTGTTATTCTCAGGGTAGTCCCACTACAGACTTGATATTAAGTCTTATCCTAGAAAAAACATAGATTTTGAAAAACCTTACAAGCAGATGTGGTATTTTTTAAAACAACAACAAAAAATGTAACAGCTCTTTGGGTCATAAGGCCACAGAGGCCTGAAACACTGGCGTTTTTCGGACTAGATCATGCTACCAGGTGAGACCAGAAAGCTCTTATTGGTCGTGTTGCGAGTTTAACTAAAGTGGTGGTGGTAGAAGCCTTAATGTTGCGAGATAATTAATGTTGTGAGATAAAAAGCAAGGGATGTGGTTGAGTGGTTTCTTGCCTCCAAAGGTCCTCTGTTACCTTACTTAGATTTAAATTATTTAAATTGGTTTCACTGAAAAACAGGTAAACAGACTCTACTGGTTTTCTTCAAACTCCAGTCTCTTCTCGCTCTTTCTCTCCCCCTTTCTTTAAAACATGTGGCTGATGAGAACCTGTTTCTAGGAGCTCTTTGATCACATCTGAATTAAACACACATAGACCCAGAGAGAGAAAATGTTGAAGCATAAAAATAAACCTGGTGTTGCAGAGACATTGCCTGCTTACTGTCGACTCTGCTTCTAACAGTGAAAGGAGGAGATAAAAGAAAGTTAAGCCCTGCCATTATTGTGATTTTTGTGGCACCTGATTGCAGATATGCTTTTTCACAGTCATAGACTCTTCTATTTGCAGAAGGAGGGTTGTAACCTGGGACTGGTAGTTTGGGGCATCTGAATCTGTGAGCTGAGCTTTCTGTTCACTTTTCCAAATGGCTCTGTTGGCCTGGAGGCTTGGCAGCGGTAGAAGCAATCAGCAGGATGACTATTTGTCTTCCAGCCAGCAGCAGCAGAAACAGGCAAGTGTGGAGGGGTCCAGCGTGCAGTGTCCACCTGCCGCTGGTGAGAGCTTTCTGGAATGCCTGGTGGAGGCCTGGATGGCCCCAGGCCTCCCCCGCCTCTGGGCCTCGGGAACCACAAGGGAGAGCTCCTGCGAGAAAGAAGGAGGCTTTCACTGCCAGCCCTGCCTCTGCTTCTGCGCCTGCCCCTCTGTGGTGGGCGAGGGTGGGGGCTTCTGTCGTCCTTCCAGGGAGTAGATGGCATTGTTTATTCTCTCAGATGATTCTGGGAAGAAGAGTTTGGAATTCTGGGTGAGAGAGCAAATCTAACTTTCAGGATCCTGTAAAGAACCATTCAGCCACTCCAAACACACATAG
This sequence comes from Aepyceros melampus, assembly GCA_006408695.1. Lineage (NCBI taxonomy): Eukaryota > Metazoa > Chordata > Mammalia > Artiodactyla > Bovidae > Aepyceros > Aepyceros melampus. The sequence goes on along the minus strand of SJXQ01002452.1, from coordinate 58,382 downwards.
CTAGCTCATGGCTCCCAGGGATGACTCTGGCTGAACGTTTCACTGAATAATCTGGTTTTAGTGTTGTCTCGGCAAGAGCGCGGTCCCCTCTCGTTTCACTCCTGTCTTGCAAGCTGTGCGGCAAGACCTGTGCTCCGGGTGCTGGCTCTGACCTCTGCCCTTTGACTCTGGCAGGGGCCCTTGGTGGTGCTGCCTTCTGGCTAGAGGTGTGGGTGCATTTCAGACCATATAGTCTTGACTTTCTGCTTTACCCCTGGAATGCGGAAGGAGGCCTGGTTAGAGCAAGGACGCCAGTGGACCCTGGAGTTCTGGAGCTGCCATCCTACAGCCTTCGCGCCTGGCCAAGGCAACTCCCTAGTAAACTGTAATAATTTCTCTCTAGTCTGTGGACTTTGGGAAGCAGCTAAGAAGAGGGATACAAGGCAGTCGTTGAGATTTGGCCTGCTTCAGATTACATGGTGACCAGAGATTGGGCCGGATTTTTTTTTTTTCAGCATAAATGTCTTAAATAGAGTTGGTGCCTGTGAGGTAGGGAGAGACTGAGAATTTGTTTTCTGAGAGGTTTGCATGGTTAGAGGTCTTGGGAGTCAAAAACTTTCAGACTATACTGCTTCCCCTGTGGACAGAACAACCTCATTCTCAGTGGGCACTTGACCAGGACTAAGCCATGCCTTCACGAACTCTTTCCCACTGAGCACTTAGCCACCTGGCTGGCATTTCTCTTCTCCCAGGAGCTCCCATGACTCTCTTACATATGTATTATGTCGACTTGAATGAATATTTTATGCCTAAAGTGCAGCTAAGCCTCAGACTTTGTGGCCCATTATCGACAAGCGAGGTGGGGGCTAGGCACCACCCTTGGCCCCGTGCTAGCGTCTTTGCTAAGTGGACTCCCCCCAGCAGCACTTTGAAGCCCATTAATGGATTGGGATGAGGCAACCTCAGCAGATGGAGAGGGCAAGGAGGGCGGTCATCCTTCATTCTCTGAGGCTGCCTGATGAGGCTCTCCTGCAGCCAACCAGGTCTGGCCCCAGCTCCCTCCGCTTGGTTAAGCTGTAGACTGACCACTAGGCCTCTTCTTTGAGAGGAGTTATGGAAAGCCTTCGGTTCTCTCTTTGTCATGTGATGCTGCCGTTATTTGCCACTTTGCTGTCAAAGCCAAAATTGAGAGGGATGTGGAAAGGGTGGGTGGAGTTTAAACCTGGCCCTTCCTCCTTCAGCGGAAGTTCAGCAAAATGACAAGCCACATAGGTGGCTGGGTTTCCTTTTCTCCATGGTAGATTCCAGCATTTGTACATTTTTCACTTCAAGCTTGGATTCTCCGGGCTTTCTCCCAGGCTTCATCAAACAGGCGTGAGTCACCGAAGTGTTATCTATGCAGGTTCCCCTTCAGTCTCAGCAATGGGAAGAGTAAGCCTTTACAAACCCGGTGGGGGAGGAAGCCACCCATTTCCCACTTGTGGCCTGGGAGGAGGCCGTCTGTCCCCGTGTTAACTCTGAAAGTTCTCGTCACTCCCCCACCACAGCCCTCTCAGTGTGGGCTATGGAATCTCCTTGCTTTTTTTTTAGACTTTAAGATGGTACCTCTGGTTCTGAAAAAACACCAGGAGGAAATCTGGCCCCTCGATTTCCAGTTATCAGTCGGAGGAGGAGGAATCCCAGGTCCTTCTCTTCACTAGACCTGCCTCTGCGTTGGGCCGTATAAATAGGCTAGATTCCTTCATCTGAACGTCTAGAGGGTTTGACGCTTCTTTGGCCCCTGTGGGGAGTGCTTCACTCATTCCCCCTTACTTCCATTGATTCTTTCTCATTAGAAAAGGGTGAGTGCTCCCTAAGTTGCTTTAGTCGTGTCCTACTCTTTGCGACCCTGTGGACTGTAGCCCGCTGGGCGCCTCTGTCCATGGGACTTTCCAGTTAATACTGGAGTGGATTGTCATGCCCTCTAGGGGATCTTCCCGATCCGGGGATTGAACCTGAATCTCCTGCATTGGCAGGCAAGTTCTTTACCTCTAGTGCAACCTGGGAAGCCCATAAAAGGGCAAAAACATGTGTTAGTATATTTCATCTTGTGCAGCAAACTAGTGACTTTAGGCTTACAGAGTCACAAGTAGGTAGGAGGGAGGGTGAGGTGGACCCTTGGCTCGTGGAGCCGGGGACAGTGGGGGAGGGGAGGGGTGGGTTCAATGACTGGCTGCAAGCCACGTTTTTCTTTTTAACATACGGAAGGCGGAGCAGACCAGCGACTTCTCTGTAGAACCAGTCAGGCTGGTTTGGAACCACCTCGGCCTATTTTCCTCTGTGCTGTTCGGGAAGTTGGCGGTTCAAAGATCTGCCTCCTCTGGGCTCTGCTCACTGAGGCATGAGTTTGGATGATGTCTGTAAACAACCCCCTTCCCTCCCCTGGCCTCTGAGCTGGGCCTCTCCAGTGTGGGCTTTCTCCACACGTCATGCTGCTTTGTCTTACACACCTTTCACCAACATCTCGAAGGGATGGCTCCTTTCCTTTGCAGGTCACAGCTTGGCAGAAGGCCCTCCACCTGGCCAGGAGGTCTGTGCTTGGCTCCCGGTCTGTGGGTCTGGAAGGGAATCTGGACGACTGCCCCCTGGCTATTGTGACCTGGCTGCTAAATCCAACCAGACCCCAGACCTTTTGGATTGGTGCATAGGAACTGTCTGTCCAAGCCCACTGGAGAAGAAAAAAGGAGAGAGAATAGGTTTTGGTCTTTGGCAGTTCAGCAGGTACTTCAGCCATGGGACACTGTTTGGTTGTCCTTGGTGGAGGCGCCTGTAGGAAGCGTGGGGGACCTCAGTCACCATGTGCGGGCATTTCCTGAACACAGGAGGGAATCCGTCTCAGGGAGGAGACACAGCAGGAGTGAGGCCCCAGCTGCCGGACCGCTAGTGCTGCCCATGTGGCGGGATTGTGTCCTCAGTCTCCCACTGAGACAGCCCCCAGGCCGCGCCTGCTGGTTGGTGAGGGAAGCCCCCTGCAGGCAGCGCGCTAGCGTCTGGCCTTGGCGCGGCTGCAGTGGTCTCGTGGTCTCTCTCCAGCACCGCGTGACTGAAGGGTTTCGTTGTGGGTGCGGATGATCCAGTATACAGGGCACCCCCTTTTCCTCACCTCTTTAGACCTTAGGGTCTGCTGGCTCTCCCTCACCCCCTCACGCCCCGCCTCCTCTCCACAGATGGCCACGCTTTGATTGTCTTTGCACGTAGCACTGGCAGTGTCTGTGGCTTGCTGCTTTGCTTTGCCCACAAAAGTTTGAGGTACTGGTTCTCCAGTCACAGGAAGTGGGGCCCCTCGGGGTCTAGCGTAGCATTCTGATTGAGTTGACTTTATGGCAGAGTTGAAAGGGGATCCCAGCGGCTTTGGATTTCCAATAAATGGTGTCGCTGTGGTCAGATTGGGCGCTACGGCTAGAGTTCCTGAGCTGGAATCTTGGGATAGGCCCCGCTGTGACCTTGGGTTTACTCTGTCCCTATGGGGCTGTTTGTTCTTCTGTAAAGAAAAAGGGGTTATAATAGTACTGTCTTAGAGGTATAGCTGTTGTGAGCATTAAAAGAATTAATGAATATAAAGCACTTAGAATAGGGCCTGACAGGATATAAAAATTATTGTCATCATTGTTTCAGCTGACCAACTGAATGAATTTTGTCCGTGTGTGTGTGTGTGTAAGTCGCTCATTTGGGTCCGACTCTTTGCGACCCCGTGGACTGTAGCCCACCAGGCTCCTCTGTCCATGGGATTTTCCAGGCAAGAATACTGGAGTGGGTTGCCATTTCCTTCTCCAGGGGATCTTCCTGACCCAGGGATCAAACCCAGGTCTCCTGCATTGCAGGCAGACACTTTACCCTCTGAGCCACCAGGGAAGCCTGGTCTGAGCGCCATGCAACTCTAGGTCGCTAGAAGGGAAATACTTTGGATTATCTCTGTATTGACTGGGGTTCCATAGGTGCTTTTCTTAGGATTTCTGAGTTAAAAAAAATTTTTTTTTTCTCTTTAATTTTACCAGTCAGCTATCTGAAAGAAAATAGGATGCAGTTGGAGAGATTTAGGAGGAGAAGGGGATGGCAGAGGTTGAAATGGTTGACTGGCACCACCGACTCGATGGACCTGAGTTTGCGCAAGCTCAGGGAGTTGGTGATGGACAGGGATGGACGGGGAAGCCTGACGAGCTGCAGTCCATGGGTCACAAAGAGTTGGAGTGATTGAACTGACTGACTGGAGGGGTTTATATACTTTTGAAAGCACTTTTTTTAAAGTTTATATATTGACAAGATACCAATATTAGGCAGCTTTATTGATTAAAGGAAAAAGAAACACACGACCCTCTGCCGGCCCGTACTTCTGTGTTGTGAGTCGTGGTGGTGGTGGGTGTGCAGTCTCTTTACTGGCTGGAAGGCCAGGTCTAGCCCCTGGAACTTTTCTGAGTTGCTGGGATCTGGGTGTTAGAGGAGGCCCCACCTGGTGCCCAGATTGGATTTCTTCCCTCACGTTCCTTCCTTCACGAGCTGTGTCTACCCTTTGGCAGCAGGAGAAAGCCCCCTGTTTCTCTTAAAGACCACATGGGAACCTAGCAGCTGGTGATTTTAGGTTCCTTTTCCACCAGCCGAGGGGCCTGCAAGGGCAGGTTCTTGTTACCTTTGTTGGCTTTTCTGAAGTGAGAAGAAAGCCTCCCTTTGGGAACCCTGGGAGGGTGGCGGGCGTTTCTCAGCCGTTCCTGTGGGTTTGTGGACTTCGAGTCTTGAGCCGGGGTTTTGGTCTCGGGTGGCTCCTGTTGATGTTCCTCGCTTGTGCTTGTAGAGCCTAAATGCCTCATCAGAGCAGCGGGTCGCTCAGTTTTTTCACGTTGCCTCTGTGGCGGGGAGGAGAGGTGAGAGTTGCTGCTGCGGCTCATCTCAGAGGGTGTCTTTCACTGCGTTTTCCGCTTCCTTTTGGCCCTCTGCTGGCTTGTCTCACTTCCTTTTTTTCTGGTCGGTTGCTTTGAACTCTGTCCCTTCCTTGTCACTGTCCTTCCTGGGTTTTCATCTCCATGTCCCTCTGCCTCACCTGTTTGTACGCCTCTTTTGCGGCCTGGCTCAGAAGGGGCGTTTTGATAGTCTGAGATTTCCTTCGTGTATAGAATCCCAGAACCACGCCGTCCTTTCTTTCTCCTGTTCCTTTGATTTGGGTAAGGTTAAGAGCTCCCTGCTTTGGAAAACAGCTTCTTTGTTGTCTCTGGAGCCACTTTCCTCAGTGAAGCCTGACTTGGCATCCCAGGTTCCCTGGTGACGGGGTCTAAGCTAGTTCTGGGCAATCAGGAATGCCAAAACTCTAGACCCTGTCTTGGGAGAGATCTGAGGAGGCACTTAATACTTTTGGTAACACTGTGTTGTTCTCAAAGTGTAGTCTGGGGACCCTTGGGGTCCCTAAGACCTGTTTGGTACTACACAAAACCCAAATAATTTTCCTTGGAACATTAATGCTATATTTGCTTGTTTCACTCTCATTCTCTCCCCAGTAAACAGTGTTTTCCAGAGGCAAAATGATATGTATTGACGTTATCACTCTTGGCTAATAGAGGATGTGCTGCTTTTCTTTTCTTTTTTTTTTAATGTGTGCATCTTTATTTTTGTTTTTCCTAGAATTTTTAAGGTAGTACTTTAAGGGGTAAATACGGAAGTTTTTGGTGATGAATTAATCACTTCTTCTGTGCTTTTACTAGCTTTCTGCAGTATACCTGTTGTAATTTCTGTATTACAACCTCATTATTGTCCAATAAATAGTTATTTTAAAATCCCAACATTTTCCTAGCACCTTTGAAGGAACACGAGAAGTAAGGACAACTTCCCAGCACTTACTTGTAAAAACTTTGGGGGAAACTAATAATTCTTAAAATTATATTTATAACTTACTTTAGCCTTAAGTCTGTTTTATTCTAAAAGAGAGGGAAATTCATAGTATTTTTCATACATTTAAGGATGAATTGTTGGCTTAAAAAAGAAAGGTTGGAAGTTTTGCTTTCTCAACACAGCTGCTAGCTCTGTTTACTGCAATTAGAAATGTATTAACAAGTGAAAGGGAGGGATCTGCTCTGAAGAAACTTGGCAAAACTGTAAACAAGAAATGAAAAAAACTTAAAAGAAATGAAGTCATAATGGAAGGTATCTTCTCATCTTTATAGACGCTAATAATGTAGCTTATTGTGTGTTCTTTATTTTTAGTGTTTTCATGGAGTATTAGGGTGCCGGTGGCCTTCCCTGGTGGCTCAGACAGTACAGAATCTGCCTGCAATGCAGACCAGGGTTTGATCCCTGGGTTAGGAACATCCCTTGGAGAAGGAAATGGCAACCCACTCCAGTATTCTTGCCTGGAGAATCCCATGGCCAGGGAAACCTGGCAGGCTACAGTCCACGGGGCTGCAAAGAGTCAGACACGACTGAGCGACTTAACACTGCAGCTGCTACTACAAGGGCACCAGTTAAGTTGCAGCATCATTCAGGAGCAGTCGTCAGAGATTAAAGAGAAAGGAATTACGTGTTTTAAGTGTACGTACCACAGTCTCTTTAAAATCCAAAACTTGTTCCAGCATTTCCAGCTAGAAGTGCCAAAGTCACTGCAGCCTCTTACAGGATGAGTTATCGCTTTGTCCAGAGAAGCTCACCCAATAGCTGAGAGACTGATGAAAAGTTTTGAACAGCTGGCATTCCCGAACGCACACTGGATGAAAAGTCAGTAAAGTCGGGGCAGTGTCACTTCATGTTACTGTGTTGTTGAATTAAAGATTCAGCTGCAAACATGAAGCCTGAGTTAATGTCTTGTTTATAGAATTTTACTTTCACCTTAGAAACGGGCAGATATATAGGCATGGCTCAACTTGTATCACCACCACCTATACTTCAAAAAATATTTTCTCTTATGGGAATGCTCAGCAACAAAACACAAGTTGTAAATATGCAAAGGGTTGAATGATTTTTTTGGCTCTCACGGTTTTTCCTGGAGCAGCTTTGTTTCCAGTTGCATTGTTGGTACAGAGGCAGCGAGCAGCAGAGAAAACTGGTGGCGCCGTAACATGAATCAGGGTAGGGGCACCAAACTCTGCTGGTGGGCAGTCATGGACTTTGCTCTACGCACTTGTGGTTTAAAAAAAAAAACAAACTCATTGTCACTTAAGAATGTCCTGGATGAAGCACTGAATATTGTGTGTTTGGTGTGTGTTTTGTTGTGTTTTTAATTAAACTCAGTCCTCCAGTAAAGGTCTCTGATATTCCAGGGATGAAATGCAGAGTATCAATGGAGCATTGCTGCTCTTTACCATAGTCCAGTTGTCTGGGGAAAATGCTCTTGTGTGTTGGAGCCGACTCAGCTGAGTGGATCATTTTTACTTGAAATAACAATTGATGGACAAACTATAGTTATTCATGCTTCAGTGTTTAGTGGACATCTTGAAATTGAACAGAGTGAGCCTGTCATCACTGCCAGTGATAAAATTCAAGTTTTCAAGCAAAAATTAGAATTTTGGAAAACTTGCATTTGTCATACTTTTTTTGGTGAGATTGGTGGTGAGATTAATGGAGTATGATTTTTTGATATCGTATGAAATCCCAGTATTTGGAAATTCTGCATAGTCAGTGAAGGAATATTTCCTTGGTTCAGTTCAGTTCAGTCACTCTGTCGTGTCTGACTCTTTGCGACCCCATGGACTGCAGCACACCAGGCCTCCCTGTCCATCACCAATTCCCTGAATTACTCAAACCCATGTCCATCGAGTCAGTGATGCCATTCAACCATCTCATCCTCTATTGTCCCCTTCACCTCCCACCTTCAGTCTTTCCTAGCATCAGGGTCTTTTCCAGTGAGTCAGTTCTTCGAATCAGGTGGCCAGATTACTGGAGTTTCAGCTTCAGCACCAGTCCTTCCAATGAATATTCAGGACTGATTTCCTTTAGGATGGACTGGTTGGATCTCCTTGTTATTTCCTCAGTTATCGGTTATCAGTAGGTAAAAGAGCAACTCACAGTGCAAGGTGACCAGTGGATTTTAATGTAAAAGTACACAAAAGATTCATTTGATAAAAATCTCAGATTGCACATTGCAACTAGCCTTTAAAAACAACCACTTGTGGAGTTTTGGTCTAGTATCAAAGAAGAAAATCCTCAATATTTGAAAGGCGATTAAACTTCATTTTCCAGCTACACATCTGTGTGAAATGAGATTTTGTATCTTTCACCCAACCTATGGAAACACACTGAATGCAGAAGCAGGTACAAGAAATCTCTTTCGTTAAGCTTGATGTAAAGAGACATCTTGGCGTATAAAACAGTGCAACTCTTGTTACGAATTTCATTTTGTTTTAGAAGTAGTTTCTGCATTTAAAAAATGGGTTATTTGTATAAACAGGTAATGGGTTTGTTGTTATTTTAAATGAATAAAGATACTTTAAAAAATCAGTTTCCGTTTTTAATAAGGTTACTGTTGATAGTTATGACCCACATAAACAAAAAGATCTTTGCAGTCCTCCATACGTTTTTTGAGAACGTGAAGAGTTCTTGAGACCAGAAAGTGAGAAAAACCTTTGTTGTAGACAAAACCTGAGTTGACTTTCCCCAGTCTTGGGCTGGCTATCTGCGATGACTTCATAGGGAGCCCTTGTTTGCAGTTCCCAGCCCCTGTAATCATGCCTGCCTGGGACTCAGAGACTTTGACCCTAGTGAGCTTATTTCCTCCTCCTCCTTTCTTTTTTTATAAATTTATTTATTTTAATTGGAGGCTAATTACTTTACAATATTGTATTGGTTTTGCCATACATCAACATGAATCTGCCATGGGTGCAGACATGTTCCCCATCCTGAACCCCCTCCCACCTCGCCTCCCCACCCCATCCCTCTGGGTCATCCCAGTGCACCAGCCCCAAGCATCCTGTATCCTGCATCGAACCTGGACTGGCGATTCGTTTCACAGATGATGATACACATGTTTCAGTGTCATTCTCCCAAATCATCCCACCCTCGCCCTCTCCCACAGAGTCCATAAGACTGTTCTGTACATCTGTGTCTCTCTTGCTGTCTCGCATACAGGGTTATCCTTATCATCTTTCTAAATCCATATATGTGCATTAGTGTACTGTATTGGTGTTTTTCTTTCTGGCTTACTTCACTCTGTATAATCGGCTCCAGTTTCATCCACCTCACTAGAACTGATTCAAATGTATTCTTTTCAGTGGCTGAGTAATACTCCATTGTGTATATGCACCACAGCTTTCTTACCCATTCGTCTGCTGATGGGCATCTAGGTTGCTTCCATGTCCTGGCTATTGTAACAGTGCTGCAATGAGCACTAGGGTCCACATGTCTCTCTCTGTTTCCTTCTTCTAATATATACAGCATTGGCCCTGTCAGGTTTTTTGATTGTTGTTTTATCTGTGGTTTATTTCCCCCACTTTTTTCTCTTTATTTCCTGACTTTTTCTTATTTTCCCTCTCTCTTATTTGTAATTTTTCTCATTTTTTCTTTTTCTGTTCTTTAGTTTGGCTTTTTTTTTTTGGGGGGGGGGTCTGGCATTGTGTTTTTATTGCATTATAAAAATCAGTTCATCAAGTGGACTTCCTTTGCTCTGTATGAAGTTGTGGCTTGGAAAATACATTTTTTTTCCATTAAAATTAAGTAAGTCATGTTTACATGTAATGGGTTTATTGTTCTTTAATTAAATGAATGGAATCATTGATAGGTATGATTCATATAAACAGAATCTTTTGGGAGATTCAGGTTAGTTTTAATATTGCAAAGACTTTCTGAAACCAAGAAGTGTAAGAACCACAGTTGTAGACAAACCAAGTTAATTCTTCCTGGCTTTGTTCAGTTGATTTCTTGGTAATTTCATAAAAATTTAAAAAAAAAAAATTTTTTTTTTTTTTTGCAATTCCCAGAACCTTTTTAGTCCTGACTGGACTCACAAAGGCACTTGCTGCCTTGATACGCTGTCGTTCTATCCGAGAAAGCTGGTTCTCTATGACCAGAGGGACTTTGACTCAAGTTGGCTCTTCTATGAATACATAACTTTGACCTTATGAGGGTTTTTAAACAGTTAAATTTTCTTTTAAATTTTGAACTTTGAAGAGTTAACAAAAATAATCCAAAGTTTCTGTATGTTCTTCACCCAGCTTCCCCTTGTTAATGTCTGATATAACCATAGAACACGTATCAAGACTGTTAGTCTTGGTATCATACTGTTAACCAGACAGCGTCAGATCTCATCAGTTTTCCTGCGGGTGTACTTCTTCTGTCGAGGATCCAGCCCAGGAGCCCATGTTGCATTCAGTTGGCCGTGTCTCCATCGTCTCCGTCTTTTCACTCTTCCGTGACGTTGACAGTCTTGAAGAATACTGGTTGGTTATTTTATACACTGCTCCTCGTTTATGGTCGTCTGAAATGTCCTCATGGCCTTGTGCTTTGTTTTTTCATTGTGGTCAAATATGGGTAACAGAATTTACATTTTTAAGTATATAGTCCAGTGGCATGAAATCCATTAACAATGTAGCCAGCACCACTATTTGTAGAACTTTTTGGTCATCCCAAACAGAAAATCTATATCGATAAACAGTAGCTCCCCATCTTTCCCTCCCCCAGCCTTTGGTAGCCTTTTATCTACTTTCTCTGTGTGTGCGTTTGTTCTGAACACTTTGTATAAGTAGAGTCATACAGTATTTGTCTTTTTGTTTCTGTCTCATTTCACTTGGCATAATGTTTTCAGGGTTTCATCCTTGTTGTAGATTTAATAATTAAGTTTTAAAAGGTAACCTAGATTTTACTGTGATGATATGTATTAACTTGATATGTTGGAAGATAGTTATTAATACACAGTTGTAATGTGTTCAGTACTATGTTTTAAATGAATTAATAGATTAACATTTTCTCAGTTTAAGTTATAATACAGTAGCTCTAATCCACATCAACAAAAGCTATTTGAGGCCCTTAGTAATAAGAACATAAAGGGTTTTCCAGGAGTGTGAGAATTGCTGTTGTAGACAAATAGGGAGTTGACCATCCCTGTCCTTGATTGGCTGGTTACTGACGATGACCTCATAATGAGCCTTTGTTTTGCAATTCCCAGAGTCCTGGCTGAAATGCAGGAAGGCACTTGCTGCCTTGGTTTGCAGTGTATCTAGCTAAGGAAGCTAGACTTTAACCAAGTTTGGCTCATTTCCTCCTCCTAATAGGGGCATTGGCCTTTTTTTTTTTTTTCCATTAAAAAAAATAATTTGGCTTACTCATTATGACAGTAGTTTGTGTTTTTTTAAGCTTATATATTGGCTATTGGTCAATTCCAAATTTGAAAACTGCAAAGCTTGCATAGCCTCTATCCTGAAAAACCTTGGTAAAAGGTTTTCCTATCCTTGAAAAACCCATAATAGCTGGAGGCTGGTCGGCTCCAGGCACCCACTAAGGCAAGAACATCCTATAGTCTGTTCTCAGGGTGGCTGCAGAGCCTCCACACTTGGGTCCCGTCTTTGTAGCTTAACTCTTTTGGCCTTGTTTCTTAGTGAACCTTGCCCGCCAAACCCCACTTTCATGAAAGTGCTTTGCTTTCTCTTGGAAGAGGTTAAGTGGATTTACATGTATGTGACAGCGTGTGGACTTCTGTCTTTGCTTGATGAATGAATCTTCAAGAGATACAGTTGCAGTAAATGTATTTCTAAACTACTGTATTGTTTTCCACCTTGTTCTTTTGTCTGTATTCATTCTCTCAACGAAGCACCTCTCCCTTTTAAAAGCTTCTCTTAGTACCACTAATAGTAGACCTTTGGGCCTCCTCTAATAGTCACTTGGATCAGCTTTAAGCAAATCTGCTTACACTCATCGAATTTGCTCAGGATCACTTCTCATCAGAATCACTAAAAAAGTTTAATCAAGTGATTACCTTATATCAGTTTGTGTCTACATATAGACTTGTGGGATTATAGCTCTATTTCCCATCGCTCAGCAAGTCCCATAATCCTCTGCTTTTTACACAAAGCATATTTCTCTTCGGATACACATGAGGCTTTCACTTCAATTCCCAAAGTGAACTTGATGGGCTTGTTTCTCTCTCTTCGGCCCCTGGTCTGTATGGAAGACAGACTTTTGCTTTCAAAGGAGATTTGTTCACTCTGTTAGCTAAGGCAGTGACTCAGTAACGGTGCCTCCTGGATGGCCTTCTGAGTACATTAGTCTGTTCCAAGTGGTTGGGAAACTCTTCAAGGCAATAGACTGAGTGCTTAGACAGTGCCCCCACCCGTTCCCATGAGGTGCCGTGTGCTCTGAGGCTAGTATCTTTAGCTGTCATATCATAATAGCCAGCATTTATTGCATACTTTGTCCCAGACGCTTGTTTAACTAGCTGTTTTACTTCATTAACTCATTTAATCTTTGTGTGATAGTAGATCTTATTATTTTCCCCACTTTGCAGATGAGGAGACAGAGGCCCAGAAATGTTGAGTAACTCTGTTGAAGGTAACAGACTCATGTAGTCCAGAGTGTTTGTTGGTGTTAGAACAAGACTTTCCTGACCATGAAGAGCACTTCGGCTCTGGCTTCAGTTGTGTCCCGGAGTGGAAGATAGATACTTAGGACTGGCTCCCAGTCGGTGTCCTGCGTGGTCTCTCTGCCCTCTGAGGCGTGTTGTAAAGATGGCATGGTGTGGAGATGGAGCTCTCTGGGTTTATCTCCCTTGTCTTAACAGCTTATGGGAAACTTTTTTTAGCCTTACTATTTAATCCTGGCTTCCGATTTTCCTGTTCATCTCTTCTCATCTTCTAGAATTCCAAGAACCTCTAGAAAAACTGGAGTCTTAAGACCTTAAATTGGTAACCAGCAAGTAAGTAGCCTAGGACAGTTTGGATTCTTAGATTTGCCTGTCCTGCTTGGTAGCACCTCACTCCCGCCGCCCCCACCCCTCCAAGAAAATTTTTGTTTGTGGACCTTAACTATGTTTTATCCTTACGAAACTAATATTTTCTTTTTACATGCCATTATGTACCAGTTTCACACGCAGAGGCCCAGAGAGCTGCTTGCTTTGGGCCTTGACTGCCAAGGACACGGAGCGCTGTAGCTGGTAGTGCCAGGACCCGTGTGTGTTTGGGGCTTGCCAGTTCAATCCTGGGAGCTGAACTCTGGCCATCCTGCTGTGTCTCTTTATCCCATTGCTTGTGTAATATGCTGCTACTTCCTGTTTGCCTTTGTTGGTCTTTGGATCATTCCTGTCTCCTGAAACTCTGCCTGTGGTCCTCCTAGACTTTAGGAGCTGTTTCTCAGTGAGAGTGAATCTCTGGAGTTTCAGTTAACTTGAGTTTGTAAGTTTGTGGTATGATTTACTTGCATGTCACTCCTGGTATGATAGTGCCTTTTCTTTTATCCTGTTAAAGGTTTTGATTTATTAACTAAATTCTGAAATTTTGAGCTGATTTTTTAAGATCCCAGCATGGGGCAAGGGTGAAGGGGTGGACTGCTGCCCTTGATTCAAGCATCACACTTACCCACTTGCGCCCCTCTTGCTGCCCCTGGTAGAAAAAGAGTTCAGCTGTGTGACTGTATTTGTGTTCAAACCTGTTTCACTTTTCTGAGATCATGGTTATGTGCCGTTTCTACTTTATTTTAGAGTCCATCCTTTTGTTACAGGGAGAAACCGCGGTCCATGTGAATTATGGTGAGAAGCGCATCCTGTTAAATTTTTGAGTGGCTCTCCCCTCCCCTCTTCCCACCGCCAGCAAGTTTTCATCTGTCCTCAGAGGTGGCTGCTGTTCACACACAGGCGTTCTGTGGTGACGCGGGCCACTGCTTCCTTGGAGAGTGCACGGCAGTGTTCTCTCGCTAATGAAAAGGCTGTCATAATGGGTTAGGTCCTTAGGGGCTCTGCCCTTCTGTACTTGTATTCCCAGAGAGAAGAGTCTCTCCCTTAATTACCACATCACGCTGGGCAGAGAGGTGTGGCTGCTAATTGATTAGATGACCATCCTTGGCGTTGGTGGGGAACTGTTGGGTGGTTGTGTTTTTAAATAAAATAGATTTGAGTCAGTTAAGTGTGTTTTTAAGAGATGAAGATTTCCTTTTATCAACCTCATGTCTGTAGTGCCATCCTTATTTTTTAACTTGGTCATAAGAAGTGCTGAATTAACTTTTCTTGGCATTTTGCTCCTGGTGGCAAACAGTGTCTTTTCCTTTCCTGCACCTCTGGTGTGCCCCCTTTATGTTTGGTAGCATCAGAATCCTTTATTTGGTTCAGTTTTCATTCCCTCTTTCTGTCTTGGATAAATAGATTTGAGTCAGTTAAGTGTGTTTTTAAGAGATGAAGATTTCCTTTTATCAACCTCATGTCTGTAGTGCCATCCTTATTTTTTAACTTGGTCATAAGAAGTGCTGAATTAACTTTTCTTGGCATTTTGCTCCTGGTGGCAAACAGTGTCTTTTCCTTTCCTGCACCTCTGGTGTGCCCCCTTTATGTTTGGTAGCATCAGAATCCTTTATTTGGTTCAGTTTTCATTCCCTCTTTCTGTCTTGGAGTGGTTGAACCCTGTTCTGAAATATATTTTTTAAGATAGTGTTTAAAAGCAAGCCCCCTGCCTTTCTTGAAACCTCAGAAGCTGCTTGTGAACCAGCTGATAGGGCAAGCTGCCAGATCCACAGCTAAAACCGACCCTTAATGACAGAATGCCAGACATTGACGTTAGACCTTCACTATGATTGTGGGGTGAGAATTTTTCTCATTAATAAATGTTTAGGTGCTGAGCTCCCAGTTTCACATTTGGAATGCTTTCTCTTCTAAAATTCTGCATAGTAAACCATCCCAAAAGAATCTCATGTGGCTAATCTGCTATCAGCTGTAGGGAAGATTTTCAGCAAGCCAGTCCCCATTCTCCTTCACCTGTTTACTTATTTTTTTAATTTCAGGAAATGATTTTCTTTTGAATGATGTGGACCAGGTCTCACTGGCTTTATCATTTTAAAGATAGAACTATATATAAAATATATAAACAAAAAGGACCTACTGTATAGCAGAGGGAACAATATAACTGTATTCAGTGTCTTGCAATAACCTATCACAGAAAAGAATATGAAAAAGAATCTATACATGTTTGTGTACACACACACATATTTAACTGAATCACTTTCCTGTATACCTGAAATATTGTAAGTCAATTAAACTTCAGGGTTTTTTTTTTTTTTTAATTTATTTTAATTGGAGGATAATTACGTACAGTTTTGTGGTGGTTTTTGCCAAACAACGACATGAATCAGCCAGAGGTGCACACGTGTCCCCCCCCATCCTGAACCCCCTTCCCACTTCCCTCCTCTCAACTTCAGTTTAACAACAACAACAAAAAAAGAACTAGCTTCAGAATTATTTTTCTCGCAACAGAGGAGGACTGGCGCCTTAATCTTTATTCCCAGGCCCTGAATTAACTTTGTTTTTTGTTTGTTTCATTTTTAAGACGATATAGAATCTTCTGTTTGTCCAGGGAATTTCTAAGTACTTTCAAGAGTGAGTATTCATTCCTTCTTAGAACCTTCCAGAAGAATTCTGATGTTGCTGGTAGCCTGCTGATTAAGAATACAATTTAAAAACTGATATTAGTGTACAGCAAGCTATAACACTGAATGAATGAATTGATGAGGGAGACCAGGCTTGACAACTGATAATTGGGAGAGAAAAGGATAAGTATGTTAACGTGTCTCCGCAGTCACAGCTGGCACTGAGATTCGCGGCTCGATACAGAGCTTTAGGACGTCCTTCCACACTTTCACCAAGAGCACCATATTCTGTTCTAATGCCAGGGGCGTTTTTTGACTTGATTCGCATGACCTTAGCCCCGAACAACTTTTTTGACTTTGTGCTTAAGCCTTTCCTGTATCATCTTTGCTTGTATATTGGGCCTGTCTCTGTTTCTAGATGGGGATGAGACAAGGAAGACTGAATGACTGACTGTTCAGTGCATCTCCCTGAGTTGATTTCCTCTTAATCAGCATCTCACGGCTCTCATCACAGCCCACTCTGTGGGCAGGCCTCCCCATTCATTGACGTCTCAGGGTTTAGATAGATCCTGGCAGAACTCATGGTCCTGCTAGAAGCAGGACCTGGGGATCTCTGAATCTCTGAAAACTTAACAAAGTCCTGACTGAAATTGCTCTGTGTGCTTGCTACCAGAGGGGCTTCCCTGGTGGCTCAGTGGTAAAGAATCTGCCTGCAGTGCGGGAGAGGCAGGTTCGATCCCTGAGTAGGGAAGAGCCCCTGGAGAAGGAAATAGCCACCCGCTCCAGTAATTTTGCCTGGAAAATCCCATGGACAGAGGAGCCTGGTGGGCTACAGTTCATGTGGTTGCAAGCAGTTGGACACAACTTGGTGATTAAACAACAAGAAGCTTCTGGTAAATTGGAGGGCATAGGCAGACTGTAACTCTGGTTCCTGGGTTTGGTCCTGTGTTAGGTAGTGTGATTTGTGCTTCCCTCTCCTGTTGGATAGGCAGCTTTATTGAAGGCTGGGCCATATTGTACCCTTTTCCGCATCCCTTTCTTCCCTAGAGTCTATTAGAGTGCTTTGCACGTGATCGTCTCTCAATGAATTACTTGTGAAATAAAAAAAAGAGAAAAAATACAACATGAGTAGTATTCTTCACTTACTACCACCCTTGGGAGAGTGTGTCTGTATTGATTTGTGAATCAGACATCTGCCTATTCAGTTTTTGCCCATGTAAGTCACAGGTCTTAATAGGTTCAACTTAATAGGCTCAATAATGACAAAAAAGAACAACGTTTTCAGGATGAGAGGCTAAGGAGGATGTTGTCCCCTATCACTGGATTGTCTTAAGAGCGCAGAGAGGAGGAGACCACAGGGAGGGCGTACACTGAGGGAGGCCTGTGTGGCTTCCTGAAGTAGGGAGTGAAGCCGAGAGAGCCCTCCCAGCTTTGCTGAGCTGTGTTCTTGCCCCGGACACACAGGATCTCTGGCTGCGTTGTTGTCTCTGGTTATCAGTTGGCCTCATCTTCCCCGCTTTTGCGATGGGTGAACAGAGGGACACTGTTGGGAGTTTAGTCCAGGGCTGGAGAGGCCGTGGGGTCTGTATCAGAAGACTGTGCAGTTATCTTTAGTGGGAGAGCCGCTCGGGAGCATGGCACCGAAGAACTGGCTTCACAGCACCTCGGCGCCTTTCTGTGAGCATCTTAGGGGAGATAGTTACCTTTTGGAACTGACCGAGACCTGTGAAGTCAGGGACTGCGTTTCCCAGGACTGTTGCAGGTAGGCAAGAATGAGATGGCCATTTTCTATTTTCTTCTTGATTCCTTGGTCTTTATGACTCAGGGTGTGAGAGCGCTGACGTTTGCGGCTCCTGGTTTTGAAGCAGTGCAGAAGAGACCAGCTGTGTAGGGTGGTGGGAAAAGGACCTGTTGGACTAGTCTGCTTGGACCCGCCTCCCCTCCCCCCACACTGGGCAGGGAGAGTGAAACTGCTGCTTGCTGGCTTTGCCAAATGGGTTTCTCCTCATGGGTGGGCTACCATGGCAGGCAGATGGGCAAGCCACGGAGCTGGGCTGCTAGGGAGTCGTGCTGAGAGGGGCGGGGGGCAGGTGCTGGACCCTGGGTGTGCCAGCTGCCCTGCCAGGGGCTCGCCTACTCAGAGCTGCTGAGGCTGAGGCTGCAGGGCCCTCGGGCCTGCTGGGAGGACTCTGGGTCACTGTGGCCACATTCGTGGTGTGCGGAGAGGCTGGGAGTGGTGAGGAGCTGGTAAATTGTGGGTAAGTGAAGTCTCGCGAGGAAGAGGATTTTGGCCTAGGGCACACTGAGTTCAGGGTTGTAGTGTTTCTAAGTCCAGAGTTGTCACCTAGCTTAACTTGAATTTTCTCAGCCCTGGGAGGAAGAGGTTTTCCAGTGTGCGAGCTTGGTGTCCAAGACATGTTAGGTGAGGGTTAGTTACGGACCCAGGCTTTTAGGCAGGTTGACGCAATGTAAGACAGGGTCAGGATGTGGTCTTCAGAACGTGCAGAGCGTGCCCACTTCCTGCTGGAAGGCTTGTGAGCACAGAGACACTGAGAGCTCTCATGTCCACCGAGGACAGACCCTCCGAGCTCACCGCCAGCCCCTTCTTGTGCAAGTGGGGAAGCAGGTTCCAGGAGGGTGAACGGCTGGCTCGAGCGATACAGCCGGTTCGGGTGGTGCTGGATGTATACTCGCTCGCTCTTGGGGACTTGGAGCTGTACCCCCATTGCTTCACTGCAGAAGCAGTCCTCTTGCTCAGCAGGCCTGTGCAGGGTCTCCCTGCAGCCCTCGAGCAGAGGGGAGGCTGGGAAAGGGCAGGTGGAAGGGCAGTCGGCCCCAGCTCCACACACTGGCCATGAGCTCTGAAATCCTGCCAGAGACTGCGTCTGTAGAGGTAGCTGTGTAGGGTGGTGGGAAAAGGACCTGTTGGACTAGTCTGCTTGGACCCGCCTCCCCTCCCCCCACACTGGGCAGGGAGAGTGAAACTGCTGCTTGCTGGCTTTGCCAAATGGGTTTCTCCTCATGGGTGGGCTACCATGGCAGGCAGATGGGCAAGCCACGGAGCTGGGCTGCTAGGGAGTCGTGCTGAGAGGGGCGGGGGGCAGGTGCTGGACCCTGGGTGTGCCAGCTGCCCTGCCAGGGGCTCGCCTACTCAGAGCTGCTGAGGCTGAGGCTGCAGGGCCCTCGGGCCTGCTGGGAGGACTCTGGGTCACTGTGGCCACATTCGTGGTGTGCGGAGAGGCTGGGAGTGGTGAGGAGCTGGTAAATTGTGGGTAAGTGAAGTCTCGCGAGGAAGAGGATTTTGGCCTAGGGCACACTGAGTTCAGGGTTGTAGTGTTTCTAAGTCCAGAGTTGTCACCTAGCTTAACTTGAATTTTCTCAGCCCTGGGAGGAAGAGGTTTTCCAGTGTGCGAGCTTGGTGTCCAAGACATGTTAGGTGAGGGTTAGTTACGGACCCAGGCTTTTAGGCAGGTTGACGCAATGTAAGACAGGGTCAGGATGTGGTCTTCAGAACGTGCAGAGCGTGCCCACTTCCTGCTGGAAGGCTTGTGAGCACAGAGACACTGAGAGCTCTCATGTCCACCGAGGACAGACCCTCCGAGCTCACCGCCAGCCCCTTCTTGTGCAAGTGGGGAAGCAGGTTCCAGGAGGGTGAACGGCTGGCTCGAGCGATACAGCCGGTTCGGGTGGTGCTGGATGTATACTCGCTCGCTCTTGGGGACTTGGAGCTGTACCCCCATTGCTTCACTGCAGAAGCAGTCCTCTTGCTCAGCAGGCCTGTGCAGGGTCTCCCTGCAGCCCTCAGAGCAGAGGGGAGGCTGGGAAAGGGCAGGTGGAAGGGCAGTCGGCCCCAGCTCCACACACTGGCCATGAGCTCTGAAATCCTGCCAGAGACTGCGTCTGTAGAGGCACCAGAAGCCCTGGAGAATGGATGGAAAGCCACAGGCGCCAGCTCTCTAGCCCTGGCCTAGGTTGAAGCAGTCACGTGGAGCAGAGATGTGCTAAGAGTTGTTGGGTGAAGAGTCACTCTGAAAAAGGCAGGAAGACCCTGCCCTTGGCTTTTTCTCATGAATTAGAAGAGCATTTCTTGAAAGCATGTGAGGTGCTGGGCACTGAGGACACGGCGTTGGCTGACGCCCTGAAACTTCCCTTAGGTTGCGGCCAGTCTTGCACCGGAGAAGGCGATGGCACCCCACTCCAGTACTCTTGCCTGGAAACTCCCATGGACGGAGGAGCCTGGTGGGCTGCAGTCCATGGGGTCGCTAAGAGTTGGACAGGACTGAGCGACTTCACTTTCACTTTTCACTTTCATGCATTGGAGAAGGAAATGGCAACCCACTCCAGTGTTCTTGCCTGGAGAATCCCAGGGATGGGGGAGCCTGGCGGGCTGCCGTCTATGGGGTCGCACCGAGTCAGACACGACTGAAGCGACTTAGCAGCAGCCGCCGCAGTCTCGCACGGTGGTGAGCGAGACAGCCACCTCGAGTTGTGAAGGAGGCCGGCTGATCCTCAGGAGCCAAGTCCCGGTGCAAGAAGGCCGCTGTCCTCAGGACGCCTGGAGTGACGGGCCAGGACCCTGTGAGGGCAGGGAAAGCTTCCGGAGGATGCGATGTCTGAGCTGAGGCTGGCCAGGAAGGAGAAGGGGAGCGGAGGAGAGAGGCAGTGTTCCAGGCAGTAGGAGGTGGCGGCAGAGGCTGGAGGTCTGGAAGGACATGAGAAGGTGGTGGCAGGAGCCCAGGGTGAGACTCCAAGAAGGGACGAGGGCGGCTGGAGCTGCGGGCAGGGAAAGGGAGCCCGCCAGACGAAGGGAAAACCCGGACACGGTGGATCCGAAACTGCTTATACGTGTGTGCACACCTGTTCCGTGTGTGTGCATGTGTGTGTGTGAGGGGAGCTGTGACCAGGGAGCCACGCAGTGAGCTTCCTGGCGCTGGTGTCCGCAGCGGTGGCTTTGATGCCCCCGCCTGTGGAGCTGGGCAGGGACGGGTGTTTCTGCACGCCCGCGTGGGCGCCGGGCTGGCTCAGGACACTGGCGCTTCTTCAGGCTCAGGCTCAGGCCCCACTTCCCTCTTCTCGCGGGGGAGGGGCTCACGGGTCGTCGCTGCCGCCGGGTGGGGAGGGGGCTCTGCAGGCTTCTCAGAGGCAGGCGCGGGCTGGTGAGAGAGCGGAAGTGCCCGGCGGCCATGTGCCCTGCCCCTCCTGGCGGGTGTTTCTGTCGCCCCCGTGCGGCAGCCCCGGGCTCTGCTCCCGCCCCGGAGGCGCGTTTCCTGTCGGTGACGGGGCCCTCTGTGGCTGAGGCCCGGCCCGCGGGGGGCCCCCGCCTCCTGGCCTTGGCAGTCGGGCACAGGCCCTCGCGTGGTGGGCCCTAACTTTCAGGGTCGTGGAGGTGAGCGTGCCGGCAAAGGGTGTGAAAGCCGACCTGAGCTTAGCGTGCCCCGCGTCTGCCTCCAGAAGGTGTAACGGGCCAGCGTTTCACTTGCTGACATGGTGGCCGTGGCCTGCAGGCTGCTGGGCTGTCTGCTCTCCTGCCAGGGAGCAAGTTTCGTTCCCATGCTAGTCCGGCTTTTACTGTTTCCCCTCCTGCCTTTCCCCAGAGACCATAAACCTGTCTACCTCCTGTTATGTTCTAGTTCTGATAGGAGTGCCATTCAGAGTTCTTGGCAGGAGACCAGCCCACTTCTCCCCGGGTTGGTCTCCCCTCCTCTTGCCAGCGTGTTGGATGTGTTCGCTCCCCAGAGTTCTCATGCAGCTGGCTGGCTCCGTAGTGCCCAGAGATTGGAGCGCTCCTGCAGCGGGAGCCCAGCTGGTTCCCTCCCCAGTTTTAGGGGCTGGGCTTGAAAATAGAGACTCATAATCTCCCTTCCTCCTCCTTCCCCTCCGCCTCCCCCACCACACACCGAGCAAACTGGAGTGACCGGCTCGGGGGCGCAGAGCGGGACTCAGCCCGCCTCGCCGCTCTGCTGGCATGACAGCAGCAATCTGGAGGAAGATTAATGGACGCGTGAGTGTGTGAACTCTGGGGCACGTTACCGTCTCAGACTGGCCCTTGGTGGCAGGTGTGGACTCATTCTGGTGTTAGGGAGACCAGGGCTCCTTCGGGGAGGCGATGACCCAACCAGGTGTGTGTCTGCCAAGGCTGCCACCCTTTCTCCTGCGTGGGGAAATGGAAAGTGCTTCTAAATACCCCTGCTCTCCAGAAGAGCTAGGTGGGTGGTTTGGAGAGTTTATTCTTGGAATCCCTTGCAGCACAATATCCCTTTCTTCCCTTAGCCATGTTCTTTGGCTCCTAAGCTGGACTTCCTACCTTCACTTCTCATAGGATGGGCCCATGTCCCTGGCCTCGGTGAGACCGTGGGTGGAAGGTTAGTGAAGGAGTCACTGCTCTTTTGCTAGAAGGAGGAGGTGGGGGAGGGAGCCCAGGTTGCCAGCAAGTGTTTCGTGCCCCTCTCTGGCTGGCTAGAGAAGGGTGCCCCCCTAGCTCCCGTCTGCCCACCTCTTTGGACAGCCAGGGGAGCACCCAAATGGAGACCATCCTCTTGCTGCTGAGGCCCGAGTGCCCAAGGCAGAGAGCAGATGGTAGCCGCCCAGACCTGCTAAGAGGGGAAGACTGGTTATTTCGGGGCTGTGACAAGCAGCTTCGTAGACGAGCACCAGCCAGGGGCCAGTTTCTGCAGTCACCCTGTGGAGAGCCCGGACGGCTGGGAGCTGCGGGGCCACAGGCGCTGGGGCTGACACCGTCCCCTTCCCGTGTGTGGTGGCTGGTGATGTCGCTGTGAAGGTAACCCCCTGGTCAGAGAGGACAGCCCTGACACCCTGCTGCCTGAGCCCGTGTGCCCTGGAGTTATTGGTCTCCCAGTTCTAACTTTGATTTGGGCAAGAAGTGGTCAGAGGTAGTTCTGTTTTGATAGTTTGACTTCTGATTGGGCCTTTAGGCATCTGAGAACTGAGTGCTTTCTTGATGCAAAAGTACCCTGGAAACCCCTACTTAAGCCCCCCGCTACATAGATCTTGGTTAGACAGAAAGCCTTTGCTTGGACATTAATTTGGGACTCTTAATGGGGTCCTCTGTTGCTCATCCCTCTAATCTCCCTGACTCTTCCCAACCCCCTGCCCCAGAAGCCAAACCTTTCATACGAAGAACTTCAGGAAAATGGAGTGGTGCCTCAAGGTCACTGGATCATAAGTGGTATTTGGCATAGTGAGCGGGTTTGGTGTTTGGTGAGAGATTTATGCTTTTTATTTGAGCAAAAGATTTCTTGGCGGGAGGCCTCTGTGTTGTGTTTCTAGTGCTTGCCCTGAGCACAGGGTTTGCCCCCTTTTCTCCCCGACAGGTCGTTTTAATCCTCTTGCCCATAAACAAGTGCAGCAGGACGTGTCGAGCCAGCTCACATGACCTTGGTTATCTCTTCATGGGGTAGCCAGCATCAGCTTTGGATACCACAGTCACTTGACGTGGTAGAGCTGTCAGGGTCAAGAAGTGGAGATGCCAGGAGGAAGCCTGGGTCCCTCCAGGAACGGGAACCAGGAGTGCCTGTGATTCCTTAGGACCAGATAGGAGAAGTCAGCTCTCGTGGCACAGGAGTGTGAAAAGGACAGCCAGACCGTTTCATTCCGTCTTGCCTTTCTCATCCCCGGATTCCTACTTCTGGTATCTCGTTTCTCTTTCTCCTGTATCTCAGATCCAGGACATGCAGCTGTGTCAAGCTCGTAAGACACAAAACCCGAGCCCGAAAACCCCATCTTCCCAAACAGTGATCTTGTTCTGTTCTGTGAGGACAGCTGGTGGCGGGAGTCTGGCTGCCACTGAAGGCTGCTGCGTCTCCAGAGCAGTGCCGCTCAGGAGCTGGGTGTGTAGCTAGGTTTTCACCCCTACTGCCACTGCTCTGCGTTTCCGTGTCTCACCACGGAAGAGGCGGGGCTCCTGGTACATAACAGTCAGGGGCTCTAGCCACACCGTGTGAGTGTGTGTGTGTGGTTCTTAAATACTAGTCACATTTCCCATTGTACTGTTGATTTGTAACATTTCCAGTTGCATATACCTGGAAAATCTTGGCAAGATTTGTTGACATTGTGTATTTCAAAGCTCTGGTGTACACTCTGGGTTTTCCTAGGGTTGGATGTGTGTGTATTTCAAGTGCTTTTGATCGAGGCAAGTAGAGTGGCCTTTTATGGAAGGGATAAAACAGTTGAGCTGCTGGAGCCCTTTCTGGCTCTGCCAGAAAGCCACGTCCAAGTCCAGGCTGTGCAAATAGATGTCCAGAACTTGGTCTTCGGCTCCAGCACTCCTAGGCCAGTTCAAAAGATCCATCTCCTTTTTTTTTTTTTTTTTTTTTGGAAAATAGAGAATTTGTGGTAAGCATAGGGTAAAAAGTTAAAGCCAATGGCAACCTGCAGACTAAGTTAGGAAAGCATGTGGAATTATAGTAATGATAGCTAGCATGTCATGAACACTTAGTATATGCCAGGAGTTGTTCTAAGTGTTTTGGATGGTGTTGGATGGTCCTGACTTTAGCCTTTTGTCTTTTCTTGATAGAACCCCCTTTATGCCTGTGGGTTCTTTGTCCTTGTCCCGGTGGTGGCGTGGACCAGACAGAACAACAAGCTGGGGAGCAGTGTCCTCCTGCAGCCAGGCATATTCTTCTAACCGGAGGTATCCCAGCAAGGAGGTGGGGGGGGCGGGTTGCACTCGGTCTTCAGGTTTTTATTTAAGCCAGCATGCCCATTGGCAGTTAGAGCTGCCCTTCAGGATTTGTTGGGTGAGGATCTGTATCCCTTTTGCAGCCATCCTTTCTTCCCTGCCCTCTCTGAGTGAATTTGGAGGTGGAAAGCTAGAAACTTGGCTGCTTGCCTCCTTCAGAACAGCCAGCATCCTCTTGTCTGCAGTCTGTGTAATAAATAGTGCATCTCACAAGGCCCTGCAGTGGCCCCCTTCCTCCCCAGCACCACCTGTCGGTTGATGGCTCTAGTTCCTGAGGGCTTCCATTGCACCTGAGGACCTTGCTCCCAGGTTCACGCCACAGACGTCGGAAGCTCAGCGCCTCCAGCAGCGTCCTCTGGACTCACATCTGCCTGCCACCTTGGCCAGGGCTAAACTGGCCCTTTCTGGACTACTCCTTTCTCTTAGAACCAGCACAGAGTCCCTTTCTTGGATTTTGTCTCTGAAAAGATGGATTAACTATTAAAGTGCTTTTTAAGAAGACACTTACAGTGGAAAATGACTGTCACCTCGTTTACCGTACTCTCTGCTCCTGGGTCATGCACACAAATAGCTAGAGCACCCTGGAGTAGGACCGTTGTTGCCGCCAGAAAACGAACGGTTTGGCTTCCCAGGCAGACCTAGGCCCAGTGTCAGCAGCTGTCCTGTGCTCAGTCCCAGGGAGAAACTTGGGCTTTCCAGTCTTCTCCACCAAGCTTCTGACAATCGAGCCCTCCTCTGTTTATCCAGCACGCTAACTAAGGCACCGGCCCAGGCTATGGCCACGCCATGTAGCAGAATTCAGCAGCCTCTGCCCTCGGCTTTGGTTGAGACTGCAGTGGTAGTGATGGGCCCAGTGAGGTAGAAAAGAGCTCTGTGACTTCAGTTACCAAGCAGGGAAGACAGTTCTGAAAAGTGTTTGCCCCTGCTACGTCAGGGACTGTCCCAGGCTCCCCTCTACCCGCCCCCTCTGGAAGTTCTGCTTGGTCTTCCTTCATTAGCCCTTCTGTTCCTTTCCTCCAGCCTTGTTCTTCATCTCCACCTAGATTTCTGTTTCCTTAGGCCCTCCCTCCTGCCCAGCCACCCCAGATATTCAAGTCCTCTTATGTCAAGCCCTCACCTAGAGTTTGAAGGTTAAGAAACCCCAGTCTCTACTGCCCATGCTCCTTGGAGAGCAAAGATACGTCCCTGTCCCATGTTGGAACACTGAATTCACTTTCCTCTTCCGGACTCTGGTTTTAAGTGTTGCGTTAGTTGCTCACTTGTGTCCGACTCTTTGGGACTCCTTGGACTAGAGCCCACTGGACTCTGTCCACGGAATTCTCCAGGCACGAATAATGGCGTGGGTATGAATCTTTCTCCGGGAGATCTTCCCAGCCCAGGGATTGAACGCAGGTCTGCATTGCAGGTGGATTCAATACCACCTGAGCCACCAGGTTTAGGGGTTAAGTGTGGTTAACACAGTACTGCAGAGACCGTGTTGGGCCCTGACAGGATGGGCTGGCCTCGTCTGTAACATGTTCCTATGGGAAAAGCTTCCTCCTCAGAATGGAACTTTGGGTAAGTTGGGGGTTTCTTGACCAACACGCTACAGCAGATTTGTGTGTGCCTTGTGGGAGCATTCTCATTACTTGTAGTCATAGCGCTATCTATCACAAAAGTAAGTTGTCTTTCTAGATGCCAAATGCCAAAGATAAACATGCATGCATCACTTTCTACCCAGAAAGTGTTCTGGAGGGCTGTGCTCAGCTCCTGCAGTTGTTCTGAGTTCTCCATCCTGACTGATTTGACCCATTGTCAGTTAGCACTGGTTCAGGGTAGCCCTCATTGCTCAGCTTGTTTGTCCTTTCCTGCTTGGGTTTCTAGTGGACTGCTGAAGGAGGAAGATAACCCCT
Source organism: Aepyceros melampus (assembly GCA_006408695.1). Taxonomy (NCBI): domain Eukaryota; kingdom Metazoa; phylum Chordata; class Mammalia; order Artiodactyla; family Bovidae; genus Aepyceros; species Aepyceros melampus. Next base: position 32,309 of record SJXQ01002452.1, on the reverse strand, counting down.
CTACTTGCAGGAACAGCCCTGTGGGCAGTTAATCATGGGAAGAGCAGCCAGTTGGAGTTTTAGTGGTCACTTAAGTGGAACAGCCACCTTGCAGCCTGGCCAGCTGGAGACGGGTGCTGAGAGAGGTGGTGCTGGCCTTGGTGGTTTCTGCTCTTGTCCTGCTTGAGCTCTGAACTTGTGGCCACGGTGACTTCTGGGCAGCAGACTTTAGGCCCAATCTTCTTTCTGATGTTTCCTCCTCCTCCTCTGACTCCCTCTTTGAAACTGGAGGAGTCGGGAGGTAGTAGTTTCTCCACTTTCAGAGGAAGGTGCAGTGGGAAGAGGCACTTGTCTTATTCAGCACCTTCCAGTGTAGAGCTGGAACCAGATAGAACCCGGAAGGGCTGTTTCCAAGCTTCAGGAAGACATTTGAAGGAAATCGCATGGGAAGGGCAGAGACACGGGGTTAAGTCTGCACCCAGGTAGAAAGGCTGTTGCATAACGCTGAGAGGGGGTTGGTTTTGTTTTAAGATCTCGTGCTTCCTTTTCACTTTGTGTTGGCAAAAACCCCAGGAGAAGATGGGAGATTCTGGGAGGAGATGATTATGCTGGGTGGTGAGTCAACTGAGCTCCCCAGCTGCCGTTTTCCATTCCTCTGCTTTTCTGTAACAGGAGGCAGTTTGAGGAGGGGTGGGAGGCAGGGTGGGGACGCTGATTTTTACACAGAAACAAGACAGGGGTGTGTGATGATCTCTAGGGCCGACTCAGTTCATTGGTTCAAGGAGGCAATACTGAAGCAGAGCTCTCAGTGTGGCAAACACCAGGGAAATGTCTCCTGAAGTCTCTGTCACTTCCCCAAGTCAGTGGCTCTTGGAGTGGCTTCGGCTGCCTTACATTGTCACAGCAAGACACCGTGGTTTTGACAGCAGAGCAGTGGAGGCATTGAACGTGGAGAGGCAGAGAGAGCCGTGTGAAGTGGGGGGGCCTGGGGGTTGTGGGGCAGCAGGAAGTTCAAGGAGAGGGAGCCCCTCTGGGATGAAAGGCGCCGGGGATGGGAGTGGGGGCCAGCTGCTGCTTGGCTCTGCCTGTATTCCGAGTCTGTCTCCAGCTCTCCTTGATGACCACCCCGGCCTCGAGCTTTGTGAGAGACGGCGCACCAAGGGCCCTGTCTGCTCCGGAGGGAAGGCTCGTTAGTGAGACTGATGGTCCCAGGTGTCGCCCATCTTTGGGGCACCCAGTCTGTGGCCCACTGCCCGCTTGGATGTTGTCTACAGAGTACACTAATGCGGGTTACTGGTGTAGATCCCAGAAACTGTCATGAAGATGCCCCAACATGTTTTCTTACTTATTCATTCGTACGCATTTATTCATTCATTACCTTACTGAGTACTTCCGCTCTGTGCTATAGGCATTGTTGTAGGCCATGAATCAGACAGACCAAGGGCCTTCCCTGTATGGTGTAGTCTGGTGAGAAGGACGGACAGTAACCAGTCAACTTCAAAGGGCAGTAAACGCCCTGAAAGAGGGAGAGGGATCTTGCAGCCAGAAGCTTTGATCTTCCTTCCTCTGCCCTTGCTTATCTTCTTGAGGGAGGAGGGGAGCAACTTTAGGGGTCATAAAGCGGTACCACTTTCATTCTGTGTAATTCCCACAAGTATTATAAAGCAGGGGAGCTAGGTGCGCGCCCTGTTAGGCACTCAGGGCACACAAGGGTGACCTCTGACTTCTCAGAGCACAAAGAGCGGGGTTAAGGCATAGAAGCCCAAAGTCAGAAGAGCTGAGTGGGCACAGACAGGGCGCTGTGAGAGGAGGGAGCCGTCGCTCTCAGCTATGAAGGTGTCTGGATAACTATTTGAATAAAGGGATTGGGGATAAACAAGGGATAAGAGGGTTACTTACATGGACTACTTAAAGGAGGGTGTTATGTGAGAGCCGGAGCCTTTCCGTATGTGTGTCTGTAGCTCTCCACACCACCATTCTGAGCCGTTCCAATCCGTCCCCTACACAGCAACCAGGGTGGTGGGGCTGGGGTCCCACCGCAGGTCTGACTCCAGAGGGACACCTCGCACCACTTTCACGGCCAGACGGCGTGCTCAAGACAAACTACTGGGCAGAGAAAAGGCACTTAGAGGGCGGCCCGGGCACCTCAGCTGCCCTGGCTCGTCTCCTTCAGCTCCCCACGATCCTGTGTCGGGAGAGCCAGACCTCTCTGCTGCAGGCTGCCTTCTGCCTCCCCCGGAGCCCTGGGCTGCTGGCAGCCTGGCTCTCCTGGGATATGGAGGAACTAGCTGGTCTCCATGGTTACGGTAACCCACTGGTACGGGAGGAGCCGAATGGAGCGCGCGAGGCTGGCAGTGTGAGCTTCCCCCAGCCCGTGGCACTGTGTGGCACTCGTAAGTCTGCTGTCTCTTGGGCCTCTTCGGAAAGGAAGGGGTTAAGGAGCTGACAAGGCCGGGAAGAGCAGGCACACCTTCCTCCTCCTCTGGGCTGCTCCGAGGGCAGAGGCGTGGCTGCCTTCTCATTCACCCACTTCTGGCAGGAGTGGTTTATGTTAGGAAGGAGGGTCCTTTTTGTCTGACAGCCTGGCCGTGGTAGGAATTTAACTTTTCCTCATTCTAGAAGGAATACCAGCTTTGCTGCACTTGTAATCAAGTTCTCAGAGATTAGAGCTCTTCTCAGAGCTCAGAGAACCCCTGTAGATGGGAAACAAAAGTTCCTACCCGAAAGTGGAGAGAGATCACAGAAAACAGGGCGGACCCCATGCTGCTCCCCAGGCTCCGTGCTCAACACTGGCGTGGACTTTCTCATTTCCTCCTCACACTAATCCTGTGAAGTGGGAGTAGCTAGAGTCCTCATGTCTAGAGGTCTGGCGGCTCCAAGTGTTCTCGCTGGTGGTGGTCTGAGCTGGTAAGGAGCAAAGCAGGGCTCCCAGCAGGCCCGGCGCCTCCCCAGCTCTGCCGTGCCGTCCACAGGCACATCGTGATTCTCACGTAAGGTCCCTGTCCTCTCGGTCTCTTGGAGACAGAAGCCAAATCTCTCTGGACTTTGTAATCGGGCTCCAGCGGTGGGCGCTCAGTGAAGGTGTGCTGAACAGGCAACAGTAATTGGAGATTGAGACAGAGACCAGGCCCCAGGCTAGCGGATGCCCAGGGATGAAGTGGTATGGAAACTTCTAAAGCTCTGGTTGCTCTGTAGACTCCACCGTGTTTGAAGAGGAGCCCAGCATTTCAAGTGACTCAGAAGACAGGATATTTGGGGGGTGCTCCTGGCACGGTGGCTTCTGTGCATGAAGGGGTGTGAGCTGGAGGGTGGCTCAGCTCGGCTCTCACTGTGGTCAGTTCTTGCCCGCCAGACTTCCAGGCAGGTGCTGGCTCTGCCATGGCTGCTGGGAGGCACGTGGACTCCCTGCGCGGCCTGGGCTGCAGTGCCTGCCTCCCACCCTGGGGGTGAGACTTGCAGCTCAGACAGCCGGACGACAGCCAGCCACTTTCCTTTCGGCTTCGCCTCGGTCGCAGGCTCTGCTGGCCTCCTTTGTCGGGGAGGCATCTACCCTGGCTCAGAGAAGGGACGGTTTCATACAAGCCCACCTCCCCTCTGCAGTGGAGTGTTAGGGGATTGCAGGGGTTCCTCAGGCGGAGGGTCACAGTTCACGGTGGGGGTGCGTCCCGGCCCTCCACCCGTCAGTGCTTGCCAGCCTTCCCAGAGCTCTCCTACCCAGCACGCTCCGCTGGCTTATTGACTCTTGGCAGTTGAGACGGACAGTTGCTCAGGATGAAAGGATGCAGAGAAGGCTCCTGGGTGCCGTGAAGGAGGAAAGGTGAAAGAACTCGTGCTTTGCCCCGTGGCGTGTCCGCTCAGTCCGCCCGTCTCTCCCGCGCGTCTCTGAGGCCAGTGCTCGGTACTTCCTCAGTGCCTCCCACAAATGCAGTCAAGGAAACGATCCTTGTGTCACATCGCGGAACCCTGGAGGCTAGAAAATGAAGCCATTTGACCCCACTCTGGCATCTGAGCGGAGGGGCAGGCCTGACAGCCAGGGTCCAGAATGAAGCCTGATCTCTCCCACTGAGTTGAGTGCCCACTGTGAAGGAGTGAGAGGAGGGGGTGCTGTGAAACAGTCCCCAGCCCCCAAACGGGCCTTAACCAGACACTGGCACTCCTGCTGTCCCAAGCACCTCTCCTGAATCTTCACATCTTTCCCTCCTAGTCTGTGAACGAAGAGCCAGAGACTTCTGCTTCTTTGGGGAAAAATAAGAGCAGATTAGTCTTCAAGAAGGGTTGAAGGGAAGCTGGTAAATGCAGCCATGAGGAACAGCGGAGTGCTGGAGTGGGCACGAAAGCACTGGGCCCCAGGCCCAGCTCTGCACTGGCAGGCTGGCCTTGGGCAAGTCTCTTAACTTCTGCGCTTAAATTTCTCATATGTAAAATGAACGTGCTAGGTTTATGGCGTGGAGAACACAGGATGTACGTGCCAGCAGACAGTAGTACCAGGGATGTCAAATCTGTTGACCAGGGCTCTACAGAAGGTGAACACGGGGTCGCGCCGTCTCCCATGTGTCTGTGCCAGGTGCTGTGAGGGCACCGGGATCTCTGCCTTCCCTGGAGAAGTTTATGGCCTCCTGGCATGAGCGCTTTAGAAAGAGTTGCCCAACGGGAAAGATGCTAGCCTAGAGTAGTGGAATGAATGTGAAGTAGATCTGGCAGCCAGAGGAAGAGCCAGTACCAGAACCCAGAACACGGCAAGGAGGGGTCTGCGGGCGCCTGGACCGCAGGGGCTTGGCCAGAGGAAGGTGTGAGGAGTGGCTGCCCCTGCTGCGCCCACGCCCGGGGGAGGGGGGTCACTGGGGGAGCCTGGAGACGGTCTCCCAGAATCAGGGCTGGAAGGAATTAGAGAAACGTTTGGTTTGTACCCAACCTTTGGGCAAAATTTAGGATTAAACATCTCATTGTCTATCAGTGACAAAGGTTCTTCATCTAGAATCCATAGACCTAAGGGGCTTCCCAGGGTTCCTGAATCTCCTGATACTATGTCCATATCACTCCATACAAGTGGAGTGTGCATTTTTCTAAGGTTGAACGCTGCTTTCTGTGAAGTAGGAAGTCCATCTGCCACTGTTGGACAGCTGGTCTGCTCCCCCCGACCCCCACCCTTGGTCCTGATGGCGAGTTTGCTGCCGCTCTCTGGGGCAGCCTGTCTGATCCACACGGGTGGGGGGGGGCCCTCCGCTGGCAGATGTGAGCCCCTACCCAGGTCCCAGCTGCTGCAGGTGCAGTAATGGCTTTATGACAGCCTGGGCTGGAGTGAGTCTCCTCCTCACCCTCTCCCAGCTGTTCCCCGGCAGAGCACCTTGGGGAGGGTGGGGCAACCCACTTCCGGGGAGGGGGAGGGAGGAGGAAGTGGCTCTAAACCCGCCTCTTTCTCTCTCGGTCTCCCTCCCTCCCTGTTCCCCTCGGGCCCCTTTCCTCCCACCTGGCTCCTGGGTAGTGTCCGAGGACTGCGTGGGCTTCCCGGCCACCAGGCCCCGGCCTGCACGAAGCCACGGGGCTCTGTCCCCATCCCTCTCCCTGCCAAGCCCGGGCTCTCTCTGCTAGTGGTGGTTTCGGTTGCGACACAGCCGGGTTCCCAGAGCCGCTCGGCCTGGCTGCTGCGCTCTTTTTCAATGAGGAGGTGGTGGAAGGTGTCGCCTGCTTCAGCTGAGTAAGGGTGGCTGGCGGCGCCAGCAGCCCCCGCCCTGGGCCTGGCTCTTCCCGGCCTCTGTACTTTGCCCTCGCTGCCTGACAGGTTCTGCTCTGGGCTCTGCTGAATGGAAGTCGCTGGTAGTCCTTGTCCCTTTCTCCAACCGGGTATGTTGCCCCCTGTTTTTGTTTTGTTCTGTTTTTTTTGCTGTGGAATTGCCCCCTCCTCTTTCATCCCTCCCACCCCACACACAGGATCTTTGAGGAGTTGCTAAATGGAGCCAGGCACGAACTAGCACAAGGCACCTTCCTGGGAAGAGGCACAGGCTAAGAAACGAAGAGGGGCGAGTCCCCAGAGGAGAGTCGACCCTTAGGTGGAGTCAGCAGGCCTGGCCAGAGTGAAAGGAACGGAACGAGACAGGCCGAGGCCCCGGGCGGGCGCACAAGTGCCACGGTGAGGGGAGCCGGATCGGGGGCGGCCCCCGGGGCCAGTGCCCAAGGGACGGGTTTCCTCCGTTCCACAGGGCCCAGGCGCACTCTGCCTCTGGCCCAGGAGCGCCTGTCGCCCTTCCCAGCTTGGCCCCTTCCCGGCCCTGGGGAAGTCTCGGGACACTCGAGGCCAGCCCTGAGAGCAAGGCCCCAAAGCGTGAGGTTTTCTCGGGAGGAACTGCTGGTCAGAGCCTCCAGCGTTAGGGAAGGGGCCCTGCCTACCTGAGTCAGCGCCGGGCTGCTCGGGGTGGAGGCTGTCTTCCGGGCGAGCCTGGCAACACGCCTAGGCTGGGTTCTGAGATCCCAGTTTGAAGGGCCCACTGGGTAGAAGACTTTGTTTTCCTTCATCTTCATGCCCTGGATTCTGCCCTCTTCTTGAATGAGGACCCCAAAGCTGCTTAGGCCCGACTTCTCAGTCAGGCCTGCTAAGTAACGCGTGTTTTGCTATTTGGTTCCAAATCCTACCTCCCAGGTGACCCCTCATTCTTTCTGAAAGCTGCCTGAGGGCCGTGGTGTCTACTTTCAGCGGACTTCTGAGACCTTTGGGGCCTGCCCATTCTGTGGTGTCGGCCAGAGCTTGGAGGATGTCATGTTCCATGTCTGCGCAAGGAGGATGGAGGCGGGGGGCAGAGTGTGGTTCTGGCCAGATCCTGTTTAGTTGGCCCAGAAGGCCAGCCAGTCCTCAGCTTCCCACCTTGCTGGTGAGATCTGTGTCCAGGTTACGTGGGCCTAGTCAGAGCCATGGAAGGGTCCCTGTCTGCATGGTCGCACCTGCACGCCTGCCTCTGCTTCAGCCTTCAAAGAAGCCACCGGGTGCAGGGCCCCGGTCCAAGGAACATTTCCTACTGAGGACTTTCTCTTCTTCCTCCCTGCAACCTCTCCTCACTCTGTCCCTCATCCCTGCTGTGGGAACTGTGTTTCAACATGGAAGAGGCAGAGGGGTGAGAGAAGGACTGTGTCCTTGGCATCCTGAGAGTTGGGTGGTTTGGTCAGAAAGGGGAACGTGTGGCTTGTAGAGCAGGGGAATCAAGAACACACCCCAGCATTTTCTGCTTCTTTGGGACCCAGACAGGCGGAACCTTCTCTTTGAGTGTCCTGGAGACCTCGCTTGGAACTAACCCTTTGCAGCTGCCCTGGCGAGTCCCCTCCTGTGAAGGCAAAGTGGCTGATGCCCAGCTGGGACCTCTCCCCAGCAGGGACATCTCTCCAGTGGGAGACCCTACATCTCTTGGCCTCCATCTGAGCTGCAGCTGGATCAGGAGGACTTGACTTAGATGTGAAAGTCTTGTTGACCGTGAGACTTCTGGCTCTGCAGACAGGCTGTGTAGCATTTGAAGTGAAGTGAAAATCGCTCAGTCATATCTGACTCTGCGACCCCATGGACCGTAGCCTTCCAGGCTCCTCTGTCCATGGAATTCTCCAGGCCAGAATACTGGAGTGGATCACCCAGCCGTTCCTTTCTCCAGGGGATCTTCCCAACCCAGGAATTGAACCACGTCTCTCTCATTTCAGGCGGATTCTTTACCGTCTGAGCCACCACGGGAACCAAAAACAATGGTAATCATAGTGGTTCTTTATTAAGCATTGGCTAAGGCATACCAAGCTGGAATCAAGATTGCTGGGAGAAATATCAATCACCTCAGATATGCAGATGACACCACCCTTATGGCAGAAAGTGAGGAGGAGCTAAAAAGCCTCTTGTTGAAAGTGACAGAGGAGAGTGAAAAAGTTGGCTTAAAGCTCAACATTCAGAAAACGAAGATCATGGCATCTGGCCCCATCACTTCATGGGAAATAGATGGGGAAACAGTAGAAACAGTGTCAGACTTTGTTGTTTTGGGCTCCAAAATCACTGCAGATGGTGACTGCAGCCATGAAATTAAAAGGCGCTTACTCCTTGGAAGAAAAGTTATGACCAACCTAGATAGTATATTCAAAAGCAGAGACATTACTTTGCTGACTAAGGTCCGTCTAGTCAAGGCTATGGTTTTTCCTGTGGTCATGTATGGATGTGAGAGTTGGACTGTGAGGAAGGCTGAGCGCAGAAGAGTTGATGCTTTTGAACTGTGGTGTTGGAGAAGACTCTTGAGAGTCCCTTGGACTGCAAGGAGATCCAACCAGTCCATTCTGAAGGAGATCAACCCTGGGATTTCTTTGGAAGGAATGATGCTAAAACTGAAGCTCCAGTACTTTGGCCACCTTATGCGAAGAGTTGACTCATTGGAAAAGACCCTGATGCTGGGAGGGATTGGGGGCAGGAGGAGAAGGGGACGACCGAGGATGAGATGGCTGGATGGCATCACAGACTCAATGGACGTGAGTCTGAGTGAACTCCGGGAGTTGGTGATGGACAGGGAGGCCTGGCGTGCTGCGGTTCATGGGGTCGCAAAGAGTCGGACCCAACTGAGCGACTGAACTGAACTGAAGGCATTTTACATGTTTTCTGTCACCTAATGAATGTGAAATAGGACTGTTTTATCACCACTTTACAGATAAGAAACTAATGCTTGTAAACGGGGGGAGCCTGACCTAGACCCTCGGCCTGTGGGACTGAGCCCCTCGGCACCCACTGGACCACCTACTGGCACCCGCACGGGGGAGCGTCCCACGTCAGTCATCTTTTAGGGTTTCTTCTGCTTTGTAGTAATGTCATCTCCCTCTTAAGGACGTGGTTGATGATAGTAAAATTAACACGTGTTGAGTAAGAGGCAGATTTGGGACCTGGACCCTGGCAGTCTGTCTCTCCACCTGTACTCTCAGTCACGCCTCTCTGTCCCAGCGTGGAGGGCGTTTGTTGCCGTTCCGTGAAGATAGTGTGCCGCTGAGCCTGGGCGTGAGGAGTGGGGAGAGGGTGCTGGCCAGCTGTGCCGCGCAGAGCAGCCCCAGGGCTGAGAAGCATGGAGGCAGAGGGGCCGAGCTCAGGATGGGCAGTCGGACACCCAGATTAGCTTCAGGGAGCGAAGGACCCAGACCCTCAGGTCGACACTAAATTCTCATTCCAAACTGTGAGGATTTGGTGACTGCCAGACTCCTGCTGCCTTTGGCTCATATCCTCAGAAAATAGGGACGTGACCAGAAGCTTAGGAGGTGAATTAGAGGTTGCCAAGGAAACTTCTCCACCCGTCTTCCTCTCTCGGAAGTGGGGGCAGAGAGAGGTTTTTCCTTGTCCGTGGCCCCTTAGGGCTGAAAAGCAGCTGGTTGGGGGAAGCATGCTCCTTGCCGAGGAACCCTGGACAGTTCCTTGGGTGGTAACAAGTCATTTCTTTGTGGTTTTTGAGGGTTTCACCGAGAGCCAGAAAGGACTGTGAAGGAAAGAACTTTGAGGCACACTCTTTGGTCCCACTGCTTGCTTCCGGATTGTATCCTTGAAGTGTCCAGGGCAGCTCTGGAAGGCCTGGGACAGGGCTCTGGCTGCCCGTGACTGCGCGACACTGGAGCGGTGGCATTGGGTGTTCTGAAGAGGCAGCTCAGGGCTCTTGACCAGCGTCAGACCAGACTCTTAACAGTGTGACTGAGATGTAACTCACATCCCATACGGTTCACCCTTTATAAAGTGTACGCTTAGGGGGGGTTTTAGTAAATTCATGGAGCTGTGTATCCATCACCACAGTCAGCATTTCATTAGAATTTTTTCATACCACAGAAAGAAACCTCAGCCCATAGCTGTCATCCCTAAGGCCCCTCCCCTTAGGGGAGTCCCCTCAGCCCTAGGCTCATCTCTTTTTTCTGTCTTTCTGGATGTGCCTACTCCAGAGTAGGCATTTCATATAAAGGGAATTGCACAGCCTGCAGCCCTTCGTGGCCAGCCTTGTTCACTTAGCATAACATGTTCAAGGTTCATCCACGGGGTAGCATATGTTGGTGCTCCTTTTCTTTCTTAAATTGTCCGTGAACATTCTCCTGTGTGGATGTTTCACAGTCTGTATGTCCATTCGTCAGTTGATGGGCATTTGCGTTGTTTCCACTGTTGGGCGGTTGTGAATGTGGGATGTTATGAACGTCCGTGGGTGGACAAGTTGTTCTTGGGTGTGTAGCTAGGAGTGGATCACTCGGAACTCTACACTTAGCCCTCTGAGGACCGTACAGGTCTTCAGACAGAGGGATGTTTTCATCTGGACCGTGCCTTTTTTGTGTTATATATATATATGCCTGTTGGTGCCAATTGTCATTTCTGCTTCCTCACACCCTTATTTGAGCTAGGGGATATCTAAGGAGGGCCTTGCTCAGATCATCATTCCATGTTTTCATTGCACAAGTGTTCATTGAGCATCTACCATAATCCAGTCTACCTAGGTGCCCGGTTGTATCAGTGAATAAATGATACGTGCCCGCCCTCATGAGCTTCCATTCTTACGAGACAGACAACAGATCAACATAAAGTCATACGCAAAAGTCATACGCAGTAAAGACACGTGTGAAGCCCTGGGTGCTGAGTGCTTTGCATAATTCTGGCCACGTTGTCCCTGCGAGTCTTCAGCTTTGGCCTGATTAAAGTGTGAGCAGGCCACAGGGAGGGCAGTAGGCGGCACTCCCCCACAGGAGGAGGAGGGACTGTCGAGGAGGAGGGACTGTCGGGCTGTTCACAGGGGCTTATTCCAGAGGATGGAGCTGGGGATGGGACGGCTCGTAGAAGGATGTTGACACCGGACCCCAGGCTGTGCTCTTTTGGAGTGGAGCGGGGCTCGCTTTCCCTCTTCTCTTACTCCCCTGCCTTATGACTTGCTCTCTGCATGCCTCCCAGCCTCCCTGCCCCCCTACCCCAGCCTCTTAGAATTTTTTGCAGAGAGCTAAGGGCCAGGGCATGGGGAGCTGAAGGGTGGCACACTTCAAGGTGTGCTTGTTTCTACCCGGCAGCCCCCCTTGGGACACCTCGACAAGCCCAGCAGTAAGTCCAACATGCTGCAGTCGGGCTGTTCACAGGGGCTTATTCCAGAGGATGGAGCTGGGGATGGGACGGCTCGTAGAAGGATGTTGACACCGGACCCCAGGCTGTGCTCTTTTGGAGTGGAGCGGGGCTCGCTTTCCCTCTTCTCTTACTCCCCTGCCTTATGACTTGCTCTCTGCATGCCTCCCAGCCTCCCTGCCCCCCTACCCCAGCCTCTTAGAATTTTTTGCAGAGAGCTAAGGGCCAGGGCATGGGGAGCTGAAGGGTGGCACACTTCAAGGTGTGCTTGTTTCTACCCGGCAGCCCCCCTTGGGACACCTCGACAAGCCCAGCAGTAAGTCCAACATGCTGCGGGGCCGCAACTCAGCCACCTCTGCTGACGAGCAGCCCCACATCGGCAACTACCGGCTCCTCAAGACCATCGGCAAGGGTAACTTCGCCAAGGTGAAGCTGGCTCGGCATATCCTGACTGGGAAAGAGGTGAGCGCTGGACCTGGGGACATGGCAGCATCTCCCACTGTTGATATCCCAGCAGTAGTGGTAGGGCTACTCCCCAAGGCAGCCTTCTGTTTATCAGGCAGAAATGAGATCTGAAAAGAGAGGGGTGCTCAGAGGGATAGGGCCAGAAGAAGGCGGAAATATGAAGGGAGAAGCAGATTTGAATCCTGATCTTAGCCTGGTCAAAGAGATAATCTTGGGCTTTTTTGTCTCTTGTGCAGGTAGCTGTAAAGATCATTGACAAGACTCAGCTGAATTCCTCCAGCCTCCAGAAAGTAAGCTCACAGTACATCCTGTCCCTTTCTAAACCTCTGTCAGGAGTCACTCATCTGCTGATCCCATTTGGACCTCCTCCTGAACCCCTGGGCTTCCCAAGTGGCACAGTGTAGGAAATGCGGATTCAGTCCCTGGGTTGGGAAGATCCCCTGGAGGAGGAAATGGCAACCCACTCAAGTGTTCTTGCCGGGAAATTCCATGACAGAGGAGCCTGGCAGGCTATGGTCTGTGGGATCCCAGAGGCAGACATTATTGAGCACACACAGACACGTGAACCCCTGGTTCAGATTCTCCGGTTACTTTGTCATCCCCACTATCCCTCTCCATGGCTCTGCTATCTTCAGGGTTTTGTTGGATCCTCTGTGCTGACTTCTCCTGCTTGGGCTTCCTGGCCTCAGACACTGGCTTGTTAGAAGTCTTTCTGCCTTTTCCCAGCCCCTCGGCCTACCTGTCTGACCTACTTCCTGCATTTTGTTATTTTCTGGCTTGTGACCAGCCTGTATGCAAAAACGCATGTATACAGCTATTGCTCGAAACATAGGCAATTGCTTTAACATCTGGAATGATCCAGGGGAGTGGCTCTAAGAAGTACAGGGATAAGAGGAGGCAGAGAACCTGCCCCTGGATTCTGGGCCAGCTCCATTTCAGAGAATGGGAATGGAGGGCTGAGGTTTTTAGAAACTGAACTCCAGTTTCAAGCCTCTGATAGTATGTGCAGATTAAGGACAGGTACTCCCAGTTTTCCTTCTCACTTTTAGACTCCTCCTGACTAACAGTTGCAAAGTGATTTTGCATGTAGTGTTTGCAAGGTGAGACTTTTGCTTCCCTTACAGTGGAAACTGAGGTCTTATTAGCTGGTCAAGGAACCCTCCAGGTGGCACCACATATGTAGGAGTGAGGACAGAAGGCTTTCATTTGCAGAGGAGAGACAGCTTACCCGTGACTCTTGGTGCAGAGCTGGAAACAGCCCTCTCCCCCCGCCCTGGGCTCAGGCAGTTTAGAGGAAGGAAGAAATCTCCCATCGGGCTCCCAGAAAGCGGCCCCTTTTCAGGACAGTCAGATCTGCTCCTTCTCCAGGTGACCCTGGCTCAGATTTTCTGACCTTGATTAACCCAGGTCTTTTGATCTCCTGGCAGATTGAGCTTTCCTTTTCGTGAGCACATTGTGTTACTTGGGTTAGGAGAGGGTATAACCTCATGCTAACAGAGCCACTACAGCGAGATTGGGAAGCTTGGGGCTCGGGGTTGGGAGTTGTTACTGAGAGAGACACTCACAGCATTAGTGTGGGTTAGGTGCCATGGCACGCTGACGGCCAAACCCAAGGTGTTTCCTATTTTGTGTTGCCCCTGGGGTCCCCTCACGGCTCTGAGTCAGAGGGAATGTGGCTGTCATCACCAGGGCTTCCCTGCTGGGAGCTTTCCGGAAGGAAGGGAAAGAGGGCTGCTCTTGACACGTTGGCTTGGACCCCACAGAGCAGAAGCCAGCCTGGTGTGGGCCGTCCGGTCTTTGGAGCATCTCAGGCTGCCGGCGTCAGCTCGGCCGTCCTGTTTCCCACCTGTCTCTCCTCCCCGCCTCTTCCTGACTGGCTGGAAGACACCAGCAGCAGACAGATGTCCCTTCTAACCCACTCCACGGCCAAGGCCAGACTGACTCTGGCCAAATCACCCTGTTTAAATTTGATCCCAGCAGCAATCCCTAAACGACACACCTTGAAAAAGCTGGCCTCCTCAGGGCTCTACCCAAGCTCAGAAAAGTCCACGCTCTCCTCAGAGGGCACTCTTTGCAGGCCCAGCGAGTGCCCTCAGGGGAGGAGCCCTGGCAGCTGCCTTCAGGCCCCATTTCAGTGTTGCTCCCCACTCCTGCCACTGAGGTGTCCAGGACTTCTTGCCTCTTCATCCACTGTATCTCTTGGGCCAGGGAAGAAAGCAAGGAAAAACCTGAGCTCTAACAGGAAAGGGGAGTGAAGGTCAGAATCAGGTTTTCAAGAGTTGGAAAACCTGTCTCCCATTTCCTTTCCAGCTCAGGAAAGCTCTGGGACTTCATTAAAGGGGAAAAAAAGATAGGTTCACTTTCTCCCCATAAAATATAGCCTAAATTAGGTCTCTATACCTCCTCTCAAAAAACAAAAACACAAAACAGCTAGTTCTGCTCCTTGTGCAAGTGGGAAGGCCTAGAAGTTACCAAAACCCCACCCCCAATATTCTGGCCCCCGCAGAGAGGATGGGGTTCATTCTGTCATTTTTCTTTATGGAAATGTATGGTTTGGAGTCCCTGATTTTGTTTCACAAAGAGAGCGTGAGTGTGTGTAGGTGGATTTGATTAAAATTGGCATCAGCTATATATAGGAGTGGCTTCTTCTGTCACCACCCTGAGGCCCAGGAGAGAAAGGCGCGCCCACGAGTGCCAAGCCCTCTGACTTCTGTAAGTCAGAAGACGGTAGGGTCCCCCTTCAGAGCTCCCTGCCCCTTCACACAGACCACACTGGAGTCTGTTTTGTCTGTGAACCGTAGAAGCAGCTCAGGTTCTAAATATTCATGTCCATGGGCTCACGCTCCCTCCTTCGGAGGCATCCAGCCAAAACCGTCTGCTGCTGGGGGGCTGGATCTGAGTAGACAGCGCCTGAGGGCGCAGCTGGCTCGACCAGATGCTGCCCCTGAGGGTGCAGGTCGGGAGAGCCCTGCTGGCCTTGCACTGACCCTTCTTGCTCTCCTCCTCCCCCCTTGGGTCCTTCTCAGCCCCTGGGAACGGGCATGGAAGAACTGGACTGCCAAACTGTTTCTTCACCCTGCCTCTTTGCTCTTTTGGAAAAAGCATCCTAGCAATGGATCTGTTTGGAGGGGACCTGAGGGGAACAAGCTGAGCAGGCATGACCCCTGCTGCTATTTTATTTTCCAGCTGTTCCGTGAAGTAAGAATAATGAAGGTTCTGAACCATCCCAACATAGGTGAGGACCGTCGTCGTTCCTCTCCCTCCCCCCTCCGCGTGACTCCAGTTCCCACGCTGTCCTCCTCCCGGAGGTGCCCGCCAGAGTCCGGAGTCTTCCAGGACACCTCTGGCGAGGCCCAGCTCAGTCTGGCTCTGCCCCTGGCGCTCAGGGCTGTCCTTGGCGGTGTGGCTACCACGAGGGGAGCTTGTCCTCAGAAGAGCAGGAATGGGAGGGGAGGAAACGTTTGTTCTGAGGATGCCCCGTGCATGTCAGGGCTTGACCTGTGACCCCCTGCTGCTGCTCTGACTCAGTTAACTTGCTCTTGCAGTAAGTTATTCGAAGTGATTGAGACTGAGAAAACGCTCTACCTGGTCATGGAGTACGCCAGTGGAGGTAGGGATGGAATTGCCTCTTGCTCCTGTGTCCCTACCTTCCCCAGCTCCAGCCAGCTCTGATGTAGACCCCACTCCTGTCACTTGCAGGAGAGGTGTTTGATTACCTAGTGGCTCATGGCAGGATGAAAGAAAAAGAGGCTCGAGCCAAATTCCGCCAGGTGGGTGTGACTCCCTCCCTGGGCTGTGGGCCCAACCTCTGCCCTGGGGGGTTGGCGTGCAGGGAGTAGCTGCCCATCTTTCAGCAGCCTTGGAGGGTCCTTTGGGCTCTGCTTCTCAGTGTGGCAGGTTGGAAGTCGGTCACAGGGTTGCAGCTCCACCAGCCTGTGTGGCCGCCTCCGGGCTGACCCCTCTTCCTTCCTTTCAGATAGTGTCTGCTGTGCAGTACTGCCACCAGAAGTTCATTGTTCATAGAGACCTCAAGGTAAGGCACGCTCTTGTCTCCCGTGTCTGTCAGGGCTGGGCCGTTCACCTCTGTGAACAGTGACAGAACCGTGACACCCTGGTATTCAGGGAAGCTCTCGCCTGTAATTTTTCTGGAGATGATGAAGAAGCCCCTAGAGCTGCATCTGACACAGGCCTGTGTGACTGGACTTAGGCTCCCATTCCCGCCTGCGAGCAGAGAGCCTCTGCCATTCCACCTCTTCCTGTGCTGCCAGGCCTGGCAGCCAGCCGAGGAAACAGGGTTGACTGTCCCACAGCTGCATGACAGCTGCTTTGCAGATGTGAGCACTCCCATCTCTGTCCCTCAGATGTTAGTGTGTGAGAGACTGCCTCTGAGTCTTCCCGGCCCAAGTCCTCGCAGGTGACCACGATTAACCCAGGCCTGACAGGAACGCTTTCCACAGCTCACAGCCCTCAGCCTTCAGATCCCAGCCCTCATACAGCTGCCTGTGTGAGGAGCGGCCTTTGCCACCCTCCTCCAACCCAGCCCAGCATCTTCACACATATTGGAGGCGCCCTGGAGTTGGTGGGAACAGTACTAAGATTGAAGATTACTTCCTGTGTTTTTCTTCTGTTGCCCTCAGCTCCTTCCTGTCTGGTGCCTTGGTGTGGTCCGCTTGGTTCCCTGACATTTTCCTTCTTACTTCCCAGGCAGAAAACCTGCTCTTGGATGCTGATATGAACATCAAGATCGCAGACTTCGGCTTCAGCAATGAATTCACCTTTGGGAACAAGCTGGATACCTTCTGTGGCAGTCCTCCTTATGCTGCCCCAGAGCTCTTCCAGGGCAAAAAGTACGATGGACCCGAGGTGGATGTATGGAGCCTGGGAGTTATCCTATACACACTGGTCAGCGGATCCCTGCCTTTTGATGGACAGAACCTCAAGGTGGAGTGAAGTGCAGGCTTAGATTGTTTGAATTCTCATTTCTTCTCTTGGCTGCTGGTCTTGTCCCCGACCTCTCACCTTCACTGCTTTTCTACATTTTTCCTGAGCCAGAGCTTCAAAGGGCTTACAAAAAGGTAGCAGCTATTAAAAGGCATTATATACCCAGCATCATAATCTCAGTTCTGATCTTGAGAGCTGGGATAGATTGTATGTTTGTTCACCTCTCCAAGGCACTTAGGATTGCAAGCCTTGGGCTCCTCAAGCCCGAGGGCATGGGGTATCCGACAGTACCTCCTCTCTAGTGAGGGGCCTTGTCGCACGCCCTCTGCCTCCTATCGTATTTCGTTTCTATCTGCCTGGACAGTCAAACTATCAGGAGCCTGGATGTTAGGTTTCTTAAACCTTTGTCCTTGGGTGATTTAAATTTCCCTCCTACAGGAGCTACGGGAGCGAGTACTGAGGGGGAAATACCGTATTCCGTTCTACATGTCCACAGACTGTGAAAACCTGCTCAAGAAATTTCTCATTCTCAATCCCAGCAAGAGAGGCACTTTAGAGGTGAGCAGCCTGAGACCATCTGGCCAGGTCCTGGATCCCAAGGAAACCTCCAGGCTGAGTTCTCCCTCTCTGCCCTTCTCCTTTCCTTTGTCCCCAGCAAATCATGAAAGATCGGTGGATGAATGTGGGTCACGAAGATGATGAATTAAAGCCTTATGTGGAGCCACTCCCTGACTACAAGGACCCCCGGCGGACAGGTGAGGCTGTGCTGGGCAGTGAGGTTGAGCCTGCCTGGGACTCAGGACCTGCCTTAACTGTGTGCCCTCCCATGCAGAGTTGATGGTGTCCATGGGTTACACGCGGGAAGAGATCCAGGACTCACTAGTGGGCCAGAGGTACAACGAGGTGATGGCCACCTATCTGCTCCTGGGCTACAAGAGCTCCGAGGTGCGTGCCGTCCTCTGTCAACAGCAGCCCCTTGCTTCTAGCAGCTGTTGAGGGCAGACCTCATCTCCCAGTAGCTGTGTGGCTGTGCTCTCTACTGACTGATTTTAAGCCCCACCTCTGGGGACCGCTAAGGCCCCTCTGGCCTTTGCTTTCTCTGATCACCATCAGTGGTTCAATAGGAAAGCTGATGGGGTCGGGCCTGGGTCTGGGTTACCACACGGTGAGTAAATCTGGTTCATTCTGTGTTGGTTAGACAGGGTCTCGGTCCATCTGGGTCAGTTCTTTGTTGCCCCTAGGCGTGTTTCCATATGTTTTGTGTCTCTGTGTCGAGAAGTCTCGGGATTCCTGGGTGCTTTCTGTCTTACAGGACCTGTGTGTCTGTGTTGCTTCTGCTCTGTGCTCATGTCTGGGAGTGTATATCTGGGGGCCTGTATGTCCATCCCTCGCGTCTGTCCATCTGGAGGCCTCGTGATTGTTGCTCTGCTTGTCTGGGTCACCGTGTCTGCACCTGAACCCATGGGTCTCTGTGGGAGTCGGGTCCTGCTTGCCATCTGTGTGTCCCGCTTGCACGCACGTGTGGTCTCCTTGTCCCCCTGGTGGTGTCAGACTCATTTTCTTGACTCTTAGCCTGCTCAGGAGGTATTGGGGGATGTCTCTGAGTCTGCTCGTTTTTACGTGTGCGTGCGCTTGTGTGTGTGTCTGTGTCCCTCTCTTAGGGCGGGGTCTTGCGGGGAGGTTGGTGTGTCTTTGGCTGTTGGTCAGGGTCTGTGTTGCTACTTGTTTTCCTCTGTGTTTATCTAAATGCACTCTGGTCTTGCAGTGGGTATGTCTCACAGGAGCCCAGGTGGATTTGTGTCAGGCAGGAATGTGGCGTGGAGGTGGGATTGTCCACAAGCAGCTCTTCATCCCTCCCTCTTGTGTTTTCGCAGCTGGAGGGCGACACCATCACCTTGAAGCCCCGGCCTTCAGCTGATCTGACCAATAGCAGTGCCCCTTCCCCCTCCCACAAGGTACAGCGCAGCGTCTCTGCCAACCCCAAGCAGCGGCGCTTCAGTGACCAGGGTGAGTACTTCCGAGAGTGGCAGGTGTGGGGCTCACCCCTCTCCGAGGGGTTCTGGGGGCTTCGGGTGGCACAGCCGAGGTTCAGTCCTGTTCAGCCCTTACTAGCGTGTCCTTGGGCAGGTCACTGCAGTACACTTCCCTCACCCTGTGAAACGGGGTTGCTGGCCACACGGTAGGAGGCATGAAGCACACGGTGGGTGTTCGGTGTGCCGCCTTCGCCCTTACGTGTTCCCACCGTCCCTCTGGCCCAGCAGCTGGCCCTGCCATCCCCACTTCCAATTCCTACTCTAAGAAGACTCAGAGCAACAACGCAGAAAACAAGCGGCCTGAGGAGGACCGGGAGTCAGGACGGAAGGCCAGCAGCACAGCCAAAGTGCCTGCCAGCCCCCTGCCTGGCCTGGAGAGGAAGAAGACCACCCCAACGCCCTCCACGGTGAGCCGCGCCCCTCCCCGCTCCTGGCCAGCCGTGCCCTCTTTCCCAGGCCCCCACCCCGCCTTCTTGCTGCGGGGCCTGCCCTCTCCAGGCAGCTCCTTCCTTAACCAGGCCCCACTTCCTTTGGCTGCCTACTTGACCTTCCCTCCTGGGCCACTTGTGCTTACTGTAGCAAACCCTGCCCCCCAGAGTCCAAGCAACATGCTTTCTCCCCACCATGCCCCCCACCATTGCTCATGGTAGGAAGGGGAGAGGGAGCTGGATTTGTGACCACTTTGATTTTCTGTGATACAGCTCTTCCCCTTCTTCCCCACAGAACAGCGTCCTCTCCACCAGCACAAACCGAAGCAGGAATTCCCCACTCCTGGAGAGGGCCAGCCTTGGCCAGGCCTCCATCCAGAATGGCAAAGACAGGTGAGCAGGCCTGGGCCCTGCCTGCCGCGCCCCCCGGAGCCGCTCCCCTAGCAGTGACGTCTGTCAGCAGCACCCCTCCCCTCCCGCTCCCTGGAGTCCCGTCCTGGCTCTGTCCAGTCCAGCCGTCCACACGCCAGCACCTCCCTGCTCTCCCCTCCATCTCCTCCTCCCTGTGCTCCTGTGACCGCTTCTTGCGGGGTACCCAGTGACTCCATGACCATCTCAGCCACCTTCTTGCTTCTTGACCGCAGCCAGGGCATGGCAGCTGTGCTGTTCTGGGCATCAGTGCCCCAGGGACCCCGGCTCAGGGCAGAACCCAGAGATGCCCACTTGAAGGGTGCACACATTGAGGGTGACTCCAGCTGTGCCTGTGAGAGCAGAACCCCCTGACCTTGACCGTTGGTGTTGAGCTCCTGGCTCCTTGTCTCCTGAGCTTAATGAAAACTCCCCTTAGCAGCACCCTGCTCTTTCTGGTGACAGCACGTCCTTGTTCTTAGAATTCCTAGGGGACTGGTGCAGTCTGGGGGCAGTGGCCTCCTGTCGGCTTTCCCGCCCTGCCCTCCGCTCCGCAGCCGTGCCTCCCTGAGCTCTGACTTGTGCCCCGTTGCTGCTTCTGGGCCTGATATGCATCCTGCCGAGACTCCCCTCTGGCCCTTCCCGCCCTGCCCTTGCTTCCTAACCAAACCCCCTGCCCCCGCCC
>SJXQ01002450.1:185264-275829 GCA_006408695.1 Aepyceros melampus | reverse complement strand
CTGAAGGAGATCAACCCTGGGATTTCTTTGGAAGGAATGATGCTAAAACTGAAGTTCCAGTGCTTTGGCCACCTCATGAGAAGAGTTGACTCATTGGAAAAGACCCTGATGCTGGGAGGGATTGGGGGCAGGAGGAGAAGGGGACGACCGAGGATGACATGGCTGGATGGCATCACGGACTCAATGGACGTGAGTCTGAGTGAACTCCAGGAGCTGGTGATGGACAGGGAGGCCTGGTGTGCTGCGATTCATGGGGTCGCAGAGTCGGACACGACTGAGCAACTGAACTGAACTGAACTGACTAGACGGACCTTAGTCGGCAAAGTAATGTCTCTGTTTTTGAATATGCTATCTAGGTTGCTCATAACTTTTCTTCCAAAAAGTAAGCGTCTTTTAATTTCATGGCTGCAATCACCATCTGCAATGATTTTGGAGACAAAAAAAATAAAGTATAACACTGTTTCCACTGTTTCTCCATCTATTTCCCATGAAGTGATGGGACTGGATGCCATGATCTTCGTTTTCTAAATGTTGAGCTTTAAGTCAACCTTTTCACTCTCCTCTTTTACTTTCATCAAGAGGCTTTTTAGTTCCTCTGCCATAAGGGTGGTGTCATTTGCATATCTGAGGTTATTGATATTTCTCCCAGCAATCTTGATTCCAGCTTGTGTTTCTTCCAGTCCAGGGTTTCTCATGATATACTCTGCATATAAGTTAAATAAGCAGGGTGACAATATACAGCCAATGATTCAGTATTTTTATAGATTATACTCCATCTAAAGTTATAACAAACAATGGCTAGATTTCAATGTGACGTGCAGTACATCATTGCTCTTTATTCTATACACAGTAGTTTATATCTTTTAATTTTAGATATTTATATTATTCCTCCCATCATAAGATTTCTCTTCTTTATAAAATGTTATAATAAGCCAATAAAAACCTCTGATTCTGCTTTTAAGCATAGGCATTTAACCAATCTTATAATTTATTTTTAGTTTTTAAAATATTCACTTTTTCTACTTTTTCCTTTAGTATCTTATGTTAATTTCCATTTCAAAAAGTCTTGAAATCTAATTTTACTATGCTTTTACATATTCATATATTATCTAGTCATAGTTCCAAAAAATACATCCACAAGTGTTCTTTCCTCTTTCATTAAGTTGCTTATACTATTTACTTATTATTTTTCTTTAGTTAAAACATTTAAAAATTGGACTTGACAAATAATTATATCAACCTAGCTTTTGAAAAAAATCTCTGGTATTTGTTTTACAAAGGTGTATTTAATTAATTTTCTATGTTGTTAGTTGTTGTGGAGTTATCTTTATTAATTCATTTTTGTAGATGTGTTTTATTGCCCTTTGCGAAATATATAATGTCCTTTACTAAAAAAGTATAATACTAAATAAACAACTCTACTTGAATAAATAATGGTTTTCCTGTCAACATTCATAATTTAATTACTAAAGTACATTTTACATCTCCCTAATAAAATAATAGTACCCATTTGACCCAATATAATGGATGCATACATACGGTACATTGGTTTAGAAAGAAATCTTTTTTCTCATTTTGCTAGAATCTTTATTAAAGACATATTATACATAGTAAAATGGGGAGTAGAATGCCTACAAGGAGAAATATGGAGTGATCATAACCTCAGTTTTTGTGATTTTAAAGGCACTTCAGATTGAGCTGTGTGAGATTCACAGGTCACGACCTTAGGCACTTTGTAGAGGTTTAGTTTGAGTAAGGAGATCCTTTAGGAAGGATTTTGATAAGTAAACATAAAATAAAAGGCAACAAGTTTATTTTAGATGACCAAGTGACCAAGTAAATTCGCTCAGTCGTGTCCAACTCTTTGCAACTCCATGGACTGTAGCCTATCATGCTCCTCCATCCATGGGATTTTCCAGGCAAAAGTACTAGAGTGGATTGCCATTTCCTTCTCCAGAGGACCTTTCTGACCCAGGGATCAAACCGGAGGCTCCTGTATTGTAAGCAGAGGCTTTACCGAATGAGCCACAAGTGAAGTCCATTTTAGATGAAGTAGCGGATGGAGGAGCCTGGTAGGCTGCAGTCCATGGGGTCGCTAAGAGTCGGACACGACTGAGCAACTTTGCTTTCACTTTTCACTTTCATGCACTGGAGAAGGAAATGGCAACCCACTCCAGTGTTCTTGCCTGGAGAATCCCAGGGATGGGGGAACCTCGTGGGCTGCCATCTAGGGGGTCGCACAGAGTCAGACACAACTGAAACGACTAGCAGCAGGAGCAACAGCAGTGGAAATATTGAGAAAAAGTTAGACATAAGGGCCATTTTAAATGGAAGACAATAGTACATGCATTTGGTTTCTTATGCCAAGAAATGATATAGATAGTGTCTAGTCTCAGATTTCAAACTCAGTGAGGTAATTCATTATGAGCATTTTAAAAGGAAATTTAATCACTTCCTAAATCATTACTGAATTTGAATTTGCCTCTTCACAGCTTAAATTATACTTGAGATGTGAAGATCAAAACAAAAAAAAAGAAAAAGAAAATGGAAATGGAAACAGTTAGCCAACATGTTTTTTATCTCTAGTTTATCCTCTTAGAAAAATTTTTTCCCAGAAAATTTATTAAATACTTAACCTAAGATTTTTATAACAGCTTTCCTTGATAAAGATATTTTCCTGCAATGCTGGAGACCTGGGTTCGATCCCTGGTTCATGAAGATCCCCTGGAGGAGGGCATAACAAATCCGCTCCAGTATTTTGCCTGGAGAATTCCATGGACAGAGGAGCCTGGAGGGCTCACAAGGAGTTGGACACAACAGAGCAACTAAACACTACACACACTAAGATTTTTGTGTATTATCCACTTGCTCATATGTTCTCAGAATGTATTTGGAAAATAGCACTGCATTAATACTGTCCAAAATCATTTTTAGCAGTTTATGTACCAACCCAAAGAACCCTGAGAAAATGTTATAAGACAATTCTAAGAGCAAGGTACAAATTTGTACCTTTAGAGAGAGGGCAGATAATAGATAAAACAACATAAATTTAATTTAAAGGTAAAACATCCTAACTGAATATAGAATATTAAATATTTTAATGATATTTCCATAGCTATATATTTTATTAATTTTGAACTTATTCTATTCCAAATATCAGTTGTAAAATATCTTCCCTAAATTTATCTCCAGCATGAGTATGTGAGAATTAAATGTGAGCTGTTGTCAGTGATAAACTTCAGTTCAGTTCACTTTAGTTGCTCAGTTGTGTCCGATTCTTTGTGACCAATGAACCATAGCATGCCAGGCCTCCCTGTCCATCACCATCTACCAGAGTTTACCCAAACTCATGTCCACTGAGTTGGTGATGCCATCCAACCATCTCATCCTCTGTTGCCCTCTTCTCCTCCTGCCCTCAATCTTTCCCACCATCAGGGTCTTTTCAAATGAGTCAGCTTTTTGCATCAGGTGGTCAAAGTATTGGAGTTTCAGCTTCAACATCAGTCCTCCCAGTACATACGCATGACTGATCTTCTTTAGGATGGCCTGGTTGGATTTCCTTGCAGTCCAAGGGACTCTCAAGAGTCTTCTTCAATACCACAGTTCAAAAGCATCAATTCTTTGGCACTCAGCTTTCTTTATAGTTCAACTTTCACATCCATACATGATCACAGG
Organism: Aepyceros melampus; assembly: GCA_006408695.1. NCBI lineage: Eukaryota > Metazoa > Chordata > Mammalia > Artiodactyla > Bovidae > Aepyceros > Aepyceros melampus. The sequence goes on along the minus strand of SJXQ01002450.1, from coordinate 272,154 downwards.
AAAAACCATAGCCTTGACTAGGTAGATCTTTGTTAACAAAGTAATGTCTCTGCTTTTTAATGTGCTGTCTAGGTTGGTCATAACTTTCCTTCCAAGGAGTAAGCGTCTTTTAATTTCATGGTTGCAGTCACCATCTGCAGTGATTTTGGAGCCCAAAAAAATAAAATCTGTCACTGTTTCCAGTTTCCCATCTATTTGCCATGAAGTGATGGGACCAGATGCCATGATCTTAGTTTTCTGAATGTTAATCTTTAAGCCAGCTTTTCCTGTCTTCTCTTTCTTTCATCAAAAGGCTCTTTAGTTCTTCTTCACTTTCTGCCATAAGGGTGGTATCATCTGCATATCTGAGGTTATTGATATTTCTCCCAGCAATCTTGATTCCAGCTTGTACTTCTTCCAGCCCAGCATTTCTCATGATGTACTCTGCATAGAAGTTAAACAAGCAAGGTGACAATATACAGCCTTGATGTACTCTTTTTCCTATTTGGAACCAGTCTGTTGCTCCATATCCAGTTCTAACTATTGCTTCCTAACCTGCATACAGGTTTCTCAAGGGGCAGGTCAGGTGGTCCCTTTCAGAGTCTGTTAGTCCACCTCTTTCAGAATTTTCCACAGTTTATTGTGATCCACACAGTAAAGGCTTTGGCATAGTTTAAAGCAGAAATAGATGTTTTTCTGGAACTCTTGCTTTTTCAATGATCTAGCAGATGTTGACAATTTGATCTCTGATTCCTCTGCCTTTTCTAAAACCAGCTTGAACATCTGGAATTTCATGGTTCACTTACTGTTGAAGCCTGGCTTGAATAATTTTGTGCACTACTTTACTAGCAAATGAGATGAGTGCAATTACTTTACTAGCATGTGAGATGAGTGAAATTATGCAGTAGTTTGAACATTCTTTGGCATTGCCTTTCTTTGGGATTGGAATGAAAACTGACTTTTTCCAGTCCTGTGGCCACTGCTGAGTTTTCCAAATTTGCTGACATATTGAGTGCAACACTTTCACAGCATCATCTTTTAGGATTTGAAATAGCTCCACTGGATTTCCATCACCTCCACTAGCTTTGATAAATTTATTTATACACAGTTATAATTCATATGAAAAATAAGCACTGAATTAGCTGCTTTTTCCATGTAACAAAGAGACTAGCTATATATGATTTAGTATAAGCTGCATGTCATTCCAAGGACATCATTTATAAAATTATTGAATTAGATATGTTATAAGCTTGACTAGATACATTCTTTTTTTAATTTTTATTTTATTTTTGTACTTTACAATACTGTATTGGTTTTGCCCTACATTGATGTGAATCCACCACAGGTGTACATGAATTACCAACCCTGAGCCCCCGTCCAACCACCCTCCCCATATCATCTCTCTGGGTCATCCCAGTGCACCAGCCCCAAGCATCCTGTATCCTATATTGAACCTAGACTAGCTTTTTGTTCTTACATGATAGTAAGATACATTCTTATATGTAAGAACTACACAGACTGAAAAATAACATTCTTGAAAGTAAAAGTAAAAATACACTAAAAGTAATTCCAGCATTCTCTGTTCAGACATGTTCTTCTCGTAGACTTCTGTTCTATCTCAAAATGCACATAATTAACTTCACCTATCATAAGAATCTATATTGCTATTGTTCAGTCATAAGTTGTTTCTGACTCTTTGCAACCCCATGGACTGCAGCATGCAGGCTTCCCTGTCCTTCACTATCTTTCTGAGTTTGCTGAAACTCATGTCCATTGAGTTGGTGATGCCATCCAACCACCTCATTCTCTGTTGCCCCATAATTTGACTATATGGACCTTTGTCAGTAAATGATGTCTCTGATTTTTAATACACTGCCTAGGTTTGCCATAGCTTTTCTTTCAAGGAGCAAACTTTTTAATTTTTTAAATTTCATAGCTGCAGACACCTCCATAGTGATTTTGGAGCCCAAGAAAATAGTATTTGCCATTGTTTCAATTTTTCCCCATCTATTTGCCATGAAATAATGGGACCAGATGCCATCATCTTAGTTTTTTCAATGCTGAGTTTTAACCTGGATTTCCCACTCTCCTCTTTCAGAAACCCTCATTAAGAGGCTCTTTAGTACCTCTTCACTTTCTGCCATTAAAGTGGTATCATCTGTATATCTGAGGTTGTTGATATTTCTCCCAGCAATCTTCATTCCAGCTTGTGAGTCATCCAAGCTGGCATTTTGCATGATGTACTCTATACATAAATTAAATAAACAGAGTGACAATATACAGCCTTGAGGTACTCCTTTCCCAATTTTGAACCAGTCTGTTGTTCCATGTCTGGTTCTTACTGTTGCTTCTTGACCTGCATGTAGGTTTCTCAGGAGGCAGATAAGGTGATCTGGTATTCCCATCCCTTTAAGAATTTTCCACATTTGTTGTGATCCACACAGTCAAAGGCTTTAGCGTAGTCAATGAAGCAGAAGTGGATGTTTTTCTGGAATTCCCTTGCTTTTTCTTTGATCCAGCAGATGTTGGCAGTTTGATCTCTGGTTCCTCTGCCTTTTTTATATCCACCTTGTACATTTGAAAATTACTGGTTCACGTACTGTGTAAATACACCTAAATTGAGGTTAAAAAAAAAAATTAAAGAACTCTTAGGTTAAAATTGCTACTCTTGAGGAATATTCTCTCTTGACCAAAATCTAAGAAGCCCCTCTGACTTCTCAACTAAGCCTGTGTTTGTGTCTGTATTATGCAGTTTTGACAAGAATTCTCCTGTCTGTGTAGCCAGGATCTTCCACCCTCAACATCTGATCACTTTCTGTACCTGATCAACTTCCTCACCCTCCAGCATCTCCCAGGGGGTATCCAAGCACCCTGACCTGTCTTCAGCATGCACCTTGTTGAGTCATTTTAGCCAGAATCTCTCCTCTTTTGCAGTTTTCCATCCACCAACAGCTTTCTCCCCATACCTGCTCCTTCAATATAAATTTATACTTTCCTTATACTTTTCAAATTTAAGCCCAATCTCTCCCTCCTAGGACAAAACACCAAATGCAGCAGTCTCGCATTAGTCACAATAGTCCTTTTAAATAACATATGTATTACCATTCTTTAACAAGTGTCATGAATAAAATTTCCTTTAACATTACATTACTCAAATATATAGACATTGGAAATCTTTAAATGTTCAGATACATTGTATTTAAGGTCTAGAAGATACCATTTTTTAATAAGAGCTTGAATATGTGATTCAGTACATCAAAAGAAGAATCAATGAAGCACCATGTCATGTTATCTTATGATAGGACTATCCCAATGCTGAAACAGACTCATTAATTTTGTACAACACATATATACCTATTAGTTTAGAGCTATAGAATCCCAAAAGAAAAACTCATTGCATGGTATTCCATTTGCAAATTAGAATATATTTTATAGAAAACATGGAACAATGAAATGCTTGTTTCATGTTGACTAAATCAAATCAACATGAAAACCATCACCATTTAACATATTTTAAAGTGTCACTCATGAAAAAAAAAAAAAACTGGCCTGTTATGGACCTCTTGAGGTTGTCAACTTCTTAAAAGCAAAACAAGTTAAATGCGTTATGAGAGCCATTACTGCTTTTGACAAATATTTAATCTTTTTCTAAATACGTGATGACAGTTTGCTTCTGGCTCCCCTGAGATTTAGAATGGGATTAGAGGTTTAGAATGGGAAAGCTAGAGATCTCCTCAAGAAAATTAGAGATACCAAGGGAACATTTCATGCAAAGTTGAGCACAATAAAGGACAGAAATGGTATAGACCTACAGAAGCAAAATATATTAAGAGGAGGTGGCAAGAATAAACAGAAGAACTATACAAAAAAGATCCTCATGACCCAGATAACCATGATGGTATGATCACTCATCTAGAGCCAGACATCCTGGAATAAGAAGTCAAGTGGTCCTTAGCAGGCATCGATATGAACAAAGCTAGTGGAGGTGATGGAATTCCAGTTGAGCTATTTCAAATCCTAAAAGATGATGCTGTGAAAGTGCTACACTCAATATGCTGCTAAATTTGCAAAACTCAACAACAGCCACAGGACCAGAAATGGTCAGTTTTCATTCCAATCCCAAAGAAAGGCAATGCTAAAGAATGTTCACTGCTGCACAATTAGACTCATCTCACATGCTAACAAAGTAATGCTCAAAATTCTCCAAGCGAAGCTTCAACAGTATGTGAACCAGGAACTTCCAGATGTTCAAGCTGGATTTAGAAAAGGCAGAGGAACCAGAGATCAAATTGCCAACATCTGTTGGATCATCAAAAAAGCAAGAGAATTCCAGAAAAATATCTACTTCTGTTTTATTGACTACACCAAAGCCTTTGACTGTGTGGATCACAACAAACCATGAAAAAATTCTTAGAGAGATGGGAATTCCAGACCACCTGACCTGCCTCTTGAGAAATCTGATTGCAATGTCAAGAAGCAACAGTTAGAACTGGACATGGAACAACTAACTGGTTCTAAATTAGGACAGGTGTATGTTGAGGCTGTATATTGTCACCCCGCTTATTTAACTTATATGCAGAGTACATCATGAGAAACACTGGGCTGGATGAAGCACAAGCTGGAATCAAGATTGCCCGGAGAAATATTAATAACCTCAGATACACAGATGACACCACCTTTATGGCACAAAGTGAAGAAAAGGGAGACCTGGAATGCTGCAGTTCATGGGGTTGCAAAGATTCAGCACAGCTGAGTGACTGGACTGAACTGAACTGAAAGTGCCTCTTGATGAAAGTGAAAGAAGAGAGTGAAAAAGTTGGCTTGAACCTCGACATTCAGAAAATGAAGATTATGCCATCTGGTCCCATGACTGCATAGAAAATAGATGGGGAAACAGTGGAAATGGTGACAGACTTAACTTTTTTGGGCTCCAAAATCACTGCAGATGCTGACTGCAACCATGAAATTAAAAGATGCTTGCTCCTTGGAAGAAATGTTATGACCAACCTAGATAGCATATTAAAAAGCAGAGACATTGCTTTGCCAACAAAGGTCCATCTAGTCAAAGCCATAGTTTTTCCAGTCATGTATGCATGTAACAGTTGGACTATAAAGAATGCTGAGCCCCAAAGAACTGATGCTTTTGAACTGTGGTGTTGGAGAAGATTCTTGAAAGTCACTTGGACTGCAAGGAGATCCAACCAGTCCATCCTAAAGGAAATCAGTCCCGAATATTCATTGGAAGGACTGGTGCTGAAGCAGAAACCAATACTTTGGCCACCTGATGCAAAGAACTGACTCATTTGAAAAGACCCTGATGCTGGGAAAGATTGAAAGAGGGAGGAGAAGGGAAAAACAGAGGATGAGATGGTTGGATGGCATCACCAACTCGATGGACATGAATTTAGGTGAGCCCCGGGAGTGGGTGAAGGACAGGGAAGCCTGGCGTACTGCAGTCTATGGGTCACCAAGAGTTGGACTGAGTGACTGAACTGAACAGAACCCTTGAGGTTACAGAGGAATGTGTGATTCAATCTGGTTAAATAGTTGGGACCATACGTGAAATTTGAAACTTTCAAGCAGGGGCACCTAATTGCTGGTCTGAAACCCTCTTAAACTCACTATTCTGTCTGTAATAGCTGCCAACAGCAATTGAACTTTTGGATGTTCTTTCAGCCCACTATGTCCCTAAATGAGCAGAACTTTTCTGCTTTCCAGAGATGGATGAGTAGTTCTCCTACAAGAATGACTTCCAATACTTAGATTTGTATTTATAACCACAGCATAATATACCCTATCTGCACTAGTAATCTTATCACCTCTGCTTCTATGGAAATTACCATTCTTAGTGTGGTGATGCAATAATTTGTTCTAGGTTTTAAAAAAACAGAAAACTTGCTGATTTTGTTATGTATAGAATTGTACAGGATAAAGGATAACCATTTAGGATAGTTTTTGGAGTACAATTTCTAGGATTCTTAGATATAAATTCAATTTTGATTATTCCATCTAATTTGTCTAGCAGCATTTAGTTGAGAATTACTTGTTTAACAATGCAAATTAAAATTCATCTGTTTTTGAAAGATTAAGTATACTTAATAGTCTAGCTTGATTTCTGGCTTCTTTGCAGTATTTTCACTCCCTTCAAATGAGGGAGTTCTATTACTTTCTTGTGAGTTCAGAATTTGAAATATTTGAGATATCTGAGAAATTTTCTTGTACTAAATTTTTTGTTCAGATTTTCTAGTTTTCCATACTATTGAAATGTTAATGTAAGTATATTCAAAGCTGTTTATCTCTGTATTTGTATATCTATATTTCCACCTATACAAATATTTTGTTTAGGACTGAGTTCTGTGATTTTATCATGTACACATCAAACAAATGAAGAAAAATTTCAAAAGGCAACCTCAAAATCACTTTGTTCTTGACTGAGTTTAGAGATTCATGGTTATAATCAATCCATATGCAGTATCCACTGTCTGGAGACTCTGGGAGAGATATCTTCCCTGGAGTCTCAATTTTTCCACTGTAAAACATGGGTAGTTGTTTTTGTGTAAACCTCAGCTTTAGAAAGGCAGAAATGGAGACTAAAATTCATATATTGGTCAGAAAAGATTACAGACCAAATCAGCACTTGTGTCTGAGTTACCCATCGATTTTTGTCACTAGATCATTACTCATTTTTAAGGGGGGAAGAAAAAGGAAAGAGTATAGCTGTCACCTGTAAACCTACCACCCAAATGAGCAAACGTGGGGATTTTTGCATTTGGTTTCCTGTTCTTGCCCAGAGTTGCCTCCAGCTGCCTGTGCCCATCACAGGAGCCAGGTCTCAGCAGGCTGTGGCATGGGTCCTGATTACTGCTGGGTCTTTCTGTTCTGCTTCTGACCCACAGTGATTAAAAAAAAAAATAGCTTGGATGGGTTTTAAGCTTTTTAAAAAAAACATTTAAGCCATCACTATGGTATTTGAGTTTTGGATGAGTCACATAAGAAATGTCCAACTTAACTGGCAATTTAGTGTTTGGAAAATGTATCTGTTGTACATAGTGTAAAACGGAGAACAAGAATCCATCTTCTTACCATCCATGCAAGAAAGTTGTTACTTACTAAGTTATCATTAATATTATGTATTATCAAACTTTAAAAATATGGCCAATCTTATTTCATCAAAATGATAGATTTCTCTCTGTACTATTGTTTTGACCATGGTAAGATTAATCAACTTTCATGGGCTTCATCTCCATTTGTATTCCTACTTTTTTCCATCATTTGAGGATGATGGCTTTTCTTTATTGGTGTTTGGGAATTCATTTCAAATTATGGTTATAAATCTATATGTTGCATAAATTACAGATATGCCAATATGTAACCTAAGCATTAATCCCAGATATGCTGTTGCACTGACAGAAATATATGTGTTTGCATCTGTCTACTTTTTCTTTTCTAATCTCTGGGGTTCCTCATTATGTAAAGCTCATAAGCATAGGGCCTGGCACTACAAAAGCAATGCAAAATCATATGCAGCTATTATTCTCTGTTTTGCTTTCAATGAAATTATCTTGAATTAGAGTTGAGGACTTCATTCTGGTAGCAATTCTTTCTAAAGGCAGGTTCTCTGTAAACACAGGGAAGGAGAACTTCTACAGACATGTATGTTATAATTAAAATAATGAACAATTATGTTCCCGTGATTATCTCTGCTTATTTTAATCTGGTGAAGGCATGTTTGGAATTTCTCTGTCTCTACTAAAAAAAATTACTATTGTCTAAAGTGGGCTTTAATTTTATAAGGTTTGGGTGGAAGATTTCTACTCAGTATTGCTTTTCAATCAAATCTCAAGTAAAATTTCCTTTTTTTTCCAATTCCATTAGTGGTATATTTTAGGATGCTCTGGCATCATTACAGATTTATTCATTTTTTAATTAGTATAAATTTATTATTCTTATTTTATTATATTGTAGCATTTAAGAGAAATTCAAGAGAAACATTTTGGTAGAAATACTCAATCTGCAATCTTGAAGTAGAGACTTAATTTGTCTTGGTTTAAAAAAAAAATCTCGCTTTAGAATTTTTTTATAAACATTAGAAGTTTTAAAATGTAGAAGCATGTCTTGATAATAACAAATTTCAAAATATGTGACTCATAAGATAAAGTAGAGCAAAGGTGGGTTGAAAGAACACCAAGAAAATGCAAATAAAAAGAAAAAAATTTTGACAATGTTAGCTACATATTTATATATACATTTGTATACGAGTATATATATATATATATATATACACCTATATGTACCTGTATGTATATGTATATGCATATATACATATAGAGAGTAATGGTATAAATAAATACAAAAAATAAAATAAGTTTAATTCTTTATTGTAGTTATGTAACATTCACAAAAATAAAATATATAACAATTTTTCTTTTACACAGTATAATTCTGAGCAGTGGTGGTCATATCTCTTTTGAGTTCTGATTTTCAGTTCTCAAATGATTAGCAATGTGGAGCATCTTCTCATTGGTTAAAAAACAAAAAATACATACATTCAATTGACCTCTTTAGTTTGGATCTTGAACATAGTCTTGTTTTCAACTCTTTTTCAATTACCTACCCCAGGACATTTCTTGAGGAGCAGTGTCTTTTACAGACCTACAAGCCTTGTGAATACAAACTATCCATAAACCATGATTTAAAGGTATTGTTACAGGAAATGTCCACAGTTCAGTCTCTCACTCCTGTCTGGCTCTGCAACCCCAAGGACATCCTGCAGCATGCTAGGCTTCACTGTCCATCACCAACTCCCGGATCTTGCTCAAACACATGTCCGTTAGTCAGTGCTGCCATCCAACTATCTCATCCTCTGTCATCCCCTTCCCCTCCCACCTTCAATCTTTTCTGGCATCAGGGTTTTTTCTAATGAGCCAGTTTTTCACATCAGGTGGCCAAAGTAGGCTAAAGTATTGGAATTTCAGCTTCAACATCAATCTTTCCAATGAATATTCAGGACTGATTTCCTTTAGGATTGATTGGGTTGATCTCCTGGAAGTCCAAGGGACTCTTGAGTCTTCTGCAACACCACAGTTCAAAAGCATTAATTCTTTGGCTCTCAGCTTTCTTTATAGTCCAACTCTCATATCCATAAATGACTTTTGGAAAAAATATATATATATATAGTTTTGACTTGATGGACCTTTGTTGGCAAAGTTGGCAAAGTCTTTGCTTTCTAATGTGCTGTCTAGGTTGGTCATAGCTTTTCTTCCAAGGAGCAAGTAAGTGTCTTTTAATTTCAAGGCTATAGTCACCATCTGCAGTGATTTTGGAGCCCCTAAAAATAAAATCAGCCACTGTTTCCATTGTTTTCCATCTATTTGCCATGAAATCATGGGACCAGATGCCATGATCTTTGTTTCTTGACTGTTGAGATCATTTCTGTCCTTTATTGTACCCATCAATGATTGAAATGTTCCCTTAGTATCTCTAATTTTCTTGAAGAGAGCTCTATTCTTTCCCATTCTATTGTTTTCCTTTATTTCTTTGCCTTGATCACTGAGGAAGGCTTTCTTATCTCTACTTGCTATTCTTTGGAACTCTGCATTCAAATGGATATATCTTTCCTTTTCTCCTTTGCCTTCACTTCTCTCTCTCTCTCTTTCCCCCCCCCCCCCAGCTATTTAAGTCTTCCTCGGACAACTATTTTGCTTTTTTGCATTTCTTTTTCTTGGGGATGATCTTGATCAATGCCTCCTGTACAATGTCATGAACCATCATCGATAGTTATTCAAGCACTCTATCAAATCTAATCCCTTAAATCTATTTGTCACTTCCACTGTATAATCATAAGGGATTTGATTAGGTCATACCTGAATGGTCTAGTGTTTTCCCTACTTTCTTCAACTTAAGTCTGAATTTGGCAATAAGGAGTTCATGATCTGAGCCACAGTCAGCTCCCAGTCTTGTTTTTGCTGACTGTATAGAGCTTCTCCACCTTTGGCTGCAAAGAATATAATCAATCTGATTTCAGTATTGACCATTTGGTGATGTCCATGTGTAGAGTCCTCTCTTGTGTTGTTGGAAGAGTGTCTTTGCTATGACCAGTGTGTTCTCTCGGCAAAACTCTGTTAGCCTTTGCTCTGCTTCATTTTGTGCTTCAAGGCCAAATTTCCCTGTTACTCTAGGTACTTCCTTCCTTAACTCTTGACTTCCTACTTTTTCATTCCAGTCCCCTATGATGAAAAGGACATCTTTTTTAAGTGTTAGTTCTATCTAATATGTCTCGTAGGTCTTCACAAAACTGTTCAACTTAGCTTCTTCAGTACTACTGGTTGGGGCATAGAGTTGGATTGCTGTGATATTGAATGGCTTGCCTTGGAAATGAACAGAGAACATTCTGTCATTTTTGAGATTGCACCTAAGAACTGCATTTTAGACTTTTTGTTGACTCTGAGGGCTACTCCATTTTTTCTAAGGGATTCTTGCCCACAATAGTAGATATAATGGTCATCTGAGTTAAATTCACCCATTCCAGTCCATTTATGTTCACTTGATTCCTAAGATGTTGATGTTCACTCTTGCCATCTCCTGTTTGACCACTTCCAATTTACCTTAATTCATGGACCTAACATTCCAGGTTCCTATGCGATATTGTTCTTTACAGCATTGGACTTTACTTCCATCACCAGTCACATCAACAACTGGGCATTGTTTTTGTTTTGGGTCTGTCTCTTCATTCTTTCTGGAGTTATTTCTCCACTGATCTCCAGTAGCACATTGTGTACCTATCAACCTGAGGAGTTCATCTTTCAATGTCATTTAGCATAGTCATATACAGTTTTATGTATATTACTGGAAAATGCAATATTTAATTCTTTTAAATTAGGAGTCATATTCTATTTTCCATATATATTTTGTTGTTCAGTCACAAAGCTGTGTCCCATTCTTTGCCACCCCATAGACTGCAGCATGCCAGGCTTCCCTGTCCTTCACTGTCTCCTGGAATTTGCTCAGACTCATGTCCATTGAGTCAGTGATAGCATCCAACCATCTCATCCACTGTCTCCCCCTTCCTGTCCTGCCATCAGTGTTTCCTAACAGCAGGGTATTTTCCAGGGAGTCACCTTTTTGCATCATGTGGCCAAATTTTTGGAGCTTCAGATCAGTAACTGTCCTTCCAGTGAATATTCAGGGCTGATTTCCTTTAGAATTGACAGGTTTAATCTCTCTGCAATCCAAAGAACTCTCAAAGAGTCTTCTCCAGCACCACAGTTAAAAGCATCAGTTCTTTGATGCTCAGTCTTCTGTATCATACAACTTTCACACCCATATATGAACACTAGAAAAACCATAACTTTGACCAAATGGTCCTTTGTTAACAGAATGATGTCTCTGTGTTTTGATATACTCTCTAGGTTTGTCATAGTTTTCTACCAAGAAGCAATTGTCCTCTAATTTCATGGATGTAGTCACCATTAACATTTTGCTGCTGCTGCTGCTGCTGAGTCGCTTCAGTCGTGTCCGACTCTGTGCGACCCCATAGACGGCAGCCCACCAGGCTGCTCCGTCCCTGGGATTCTCCAGGCAAGAACACTAGAGTGGGTTGCCATTTCCTTCTCCAATGCATGAAAGTGAAAATTGAAAGTGAAGTCGCTCAGTCGTGTCCGACTCTTCGCGATCCCATGGACTGCAGCCTACCAGGCTCCTCCGTCCATGGGATTTTCCAGGCAAGAGTACTGGAGTGGGGTGCCATTGCCTTCTCCAATTTTACAGCCCCAGAAAAGAAAATCTGTCACTGTTTCCACTTTTCCCCCATCTGTTTGCCATGAAGTGATGGGACTGGATACCATGATCTTAGTTTTTTGAATATTGATATTTAAACTAGTTTTTTCACTCTCCTCTTTCCCCTCACCTAGAGGTTTTTTAGTTCCTCTTCACTTTCTGCTATTAGTGTGATATATTCTGCATATCTGAGGTTGTTAATATTTCTTCCAGTTATCTAGATCCCAGTTTGTGATTCATCAAGCCTGGCATTTTGCATGATGTACCCGGCATGTAAGTTAAATAAACAGAATGACAATATACAGCCTTCAGATATTTCTTTCCCAATTTTGAACCAGTTTGTTGTTCCATGTCAGGTTTTAACTATTGTTTTTTTGGCCTGCATACAGGTTTCTCAGGAACCAGGCAAGGTGGTCTGGCATTCCCATCTCTTTAAGAATTTTCCACAATTTGTTTGATCCACACAAAGGTTTCATCATAGTTTGTGAAGCAGAAGTAGATTTTTCTGGAATTCTCTGTTTATTCTATGATCCAACTGATGTTAGCAATTTAATCTCTGGTTACTCTGATTCTTCTAAACCCACTTTAAACACACATCTGGAAGTTCTTGGTTCGTGTACTTCTAAAACCTAGCTTGAGGGATTGTAAGCATCACCTTGCTAGCATATGAAATGAGAACAATTGTACAGTCCTTTGAACATGTTTTGGCATCACCCTTCTTTGGAATTGGAATGAAAACTGATCTTTTCCAGTCCTGTGGCCACTGCTGAGTTTTCCAAATACCTGACATACCAAGTACTTTTTAACAGAGTCAACTTTTAGGATTTGAAATACCTCAGCTGTAATTCCATCATTTTCACTAGCTTTATTTATAATAATGCTTTCTAAGGCCTACTGACTTCACAATCCAAGATGTCTGGCTCTATGTATGTGACCACACCATCATGGTTATCCAGATCATTAACACGTTTTGTAATTTTAGGTTTATTTCCTTTTTAATTGAAGGATTATAGTTTTACAAAATTGTGTTGGTTTCTGCCAAACACCAGTTCTTCTGTATATTCTTGTCACCTCTTCTTAGCATCTTCTGCTTCTGGTAGGTCATTATTATTTCTTTTACCATGCCCATCCTTGCATTAAATATTCCTTGATATCACCAATATTTTTGAAAAGACCTCTAGTCTTTCCCATTCTATTGTTTTCCTCTATTTCTTTGCAATGTTCACCTAGGAGGCTTGCTTTCTCTCTCTTTTCTGTTCTTTGAAACTCTCCATTCAGATGGGTGTAACTTTCCTTTTCCCCTTTGCCTTTGACTCCTTTTCTCAGTTATTTGTAAAGCCTCCTCAGACAACCACTTTGCCTTCTTGCATTTTTTTTTTTCTTTTGGATGATTTTGGTCACTGCCTCCTATACAATGGTTCTTCAGATACTCTGTCTACCAGATCTAATCCCTTGACTCTATTTGTCACCTCCAGTTTGTAATTATAAGGGTATGACTTAGGTCATACCTGAATGGCCTAGTGATTTTCCTTACTCACTTCATTTTAAACCTGAATTATGTAATAAGTAGCTAATGATCCAAGCCACAGTCAGCTCCAGGTCTTGTTTTTGCTGAAGGTATAGAGCTTCTTCATCTTTGGCTGCAAAGACTATACTTAGTTCGATTTACTTACTGACTGGTGATGTCCATGTGTAGAATATCTCTTGTGTTGTTAGGAGAGGGTGTTTGCTATGACAGCTATATTCTCTTGACAAAACTCTCTATATAGACCTATAATCTATCTTTATAAAAATATATATACATATATATGTTTGTATATCTCTCTATATAGATATAACTGTGTATATCTCTATATATCAGTTCAGTTCAGTTCATTTAAGTTGCTCAGTAGCATTTGACTCTTTGCAACCCCATAAACGGCAGCATGCCAGGCTTCCCTATCCATCACCAACTTCTGGAGCCTATTCAAACTTATGTCCATCGCATCGGTGATGCCATCCAACCATCTTATCCTCTATCACCCCCTTCTCCTCACACCTCCAATCTTTCCCAGCATCAAGGTCTTTTCAAATGAGTTAGTTCTTCACATCAGGTGGCCAAAATATTGAAATTTCAGCTTCAACATCAGTTCTTCTAATGCATATTCAGGACTGATTTCCTTTAGGAGGACTGGTTGGATCTCCCTGCAGTCCAAGGGGCTCTAAAGAACCTTCTCCAACACCACAGTTCAAAAGCATCAATTCTTCCGTGCTCAGCTTTCTTTATAGTCCAACGCTTACATCCATACATGACTACTGGAAAAACAATAGCCTTGGCTAGACGGACCTTTGTTTACAAAGTAATATCTCTGCTTTTTAATATGCTGTCTAGACCAGGAGCTGACTGTGGCTCAGATCATGAACTCCTTATTACCAAATTCAGACTCAAATCGAAGAAAGTAGGGAAAACTGCTAGACCATTCAGGTATGACCTAAATCAAATACCTTATGATTATACAGTGGAAGTGAGAAATAAATTTAAGGGCCTAGATCTGATAGACAGAGTGCCTGATGAACTAAGGAATGAGGTTCATGACATTGTACAAGAGACAGGGATCAAGACCATCCCCATGGAAAAGAAGTGCAAAAAAGCAAAATGACTGTTGGAGGAGGCCTTACAAATAGCTGTGAAAAGAAGAGAGGCAAAAAGCAAAGGAGAAAAGGAAAGATATAAGGATCTGAATGCAGAGTTCCAGAGAATAGCAAAGAGAGATAACAAAGCCTTCCTCAGTGATCAATGCAAAGAAATAGAGGAAAAGAACAGAATGGGAAAGACTAGAGATAGATGGGCTCATTAAAGGACAGAAATGGTCTGGACCTAACAGAAGTAGAAGATATTAAGAAGAGGTGGCAAGAATACACAGAAAAACTGTACAAAAAAGATCTTCATGACCCAGATAATCATGATGGTGTGATCACTCACCTAGAGCCAGACATCCTAGAATGTGAAGTCAAGTGGGCCTTAGGAAGCATCACTACGAACAAAGCTAGTGGAGGTGATGGAATTCCAGTTGAGCTATTTCAAATCCTGAAAGTTGATGCTGTGAAAATGTTACACTCAATATGTCAGCAAATTTGGAAAACTCAGCAGTGGCCACAGGACTGGAAAAGGTCAGTTTTCATTCCAATCACAAAGAAAGGCAATGCCAAGAATGCTCAAACTACCGCACAATTGCACTCATCTCACATGCTAGTAAAGGAATGCTCAAAATTCTCCAAGCCAGACTTCAGCAATATGTGAACTGTAAACTTCCTGATGTTCAAGCTGGCTATAGAAAAGGCAGAGGAACCAGAGATCAAATTGCCAACATCTGCTGGATGATGGAAAAAGCAAGAGAGTTCCAGAAAATATCTATTTCTGCTTTATTGACTATGTCAAAGCCTTTGACTGTGTGGATCACAATAAACTGTGGAAAATTTTGAGAGAGATGGGAATACCAGACCACCTGACCTGCCTCTTGAGAAATCTGTATGCAGGTCAGGAAGCAACAGTTAGCACTGGACATGGAACAACAGACTGGTTCCAAATAGGAAAAGGAGTCTGTCAAGGCTGTATATTGTCACTCTGCTTATTTAACTTCTATGCAGAGTACATCATAAGAAACACTGGGCTGGAAGAAGAACAAGCTGGAATCAAGATTGCAGGGAGAAATATCAATAATCTCAGATATGCAGATGACACCACCCTTATGGCAGAAAGTGAAGAGGAACTAAAAAGCCTCTTGTTGAAAGTCAAAGAGGAGAGTGAAAAAGTTGGCTTAAAGCTCAACATTCAGAAAATGAAGATCATGGCATCTGGTCCCATCACTTCATGGGAAATAGATGGGAAAACAGTGGAAACAGTGTCAGACTTTATTTTTGGGGGCTCCAAAATAACGGCAGATGGTGACTGCAGCCCTGAAATTAAAAGATGCTTACTCTTTGGAAGAAAATTTATGACCAACCTAGATAGCATATTCAAAAGCAAAGACACTGTTTTGCTGACTAAGGTCCGTCTAGTCAAGGCTATGGTCATGTATGGATGTGAGAGTTGGACTGTGAAGAAGGCTGAGTGCCTAAGAATTGATGCTTTTGAACTGTGGTGTTGAAGAAGACTCTTGAGAGTCCCTTGGACTGGAAGGAGATCCAACCAGTCCATTCTGAAGGAGATCAGCCCCAGGATTTCTTTGGAAGAATGATGCTAAAGCTGAAACTCCAGTACTTTGGCCACCTCATGCGAAGAGTTGACTCCTTGGAAAAGACTCTGATGCTGGGAGGGATTGGGGGCAGGAGGAGAAGGGGACGACAGAGGATGAGATGGCTGGATTGCATCACTGACTCGATGGACATGAGTCTGAGTGAACTCCGGGAGTTGGTGATGGACAGGAAGGCCTGGTGTGCTGCAATTCATGGGCTCATAAAGAGTCGAACACAACTGAGCGACTGAACTGAACTGAACTAGGTTGGTCATAGCTTTTCTTCCAAGGAACAAGTGTCTTTTAATTTCATGGCTGCAGTCACCATCTGCAGTGATTTTGGAGCCTAAAAAAATAAAATCTGTCACTGTTTCCCCATATTTGTCATGAACTGATGGGTAACACAGGGTGATGATCAAGAAGCCAATCTCAAGAGGTGAATTGAACAAACATGTCTTTTTTTAAACACAGGAAACATTGCTTGACATTGCTATAGGTAATTGTACAGTTCAATTCAGTCATTCAGTCGTGTCTGACTCTTTGTGACCGCATGAATTGCAGCATGCCAGGCCTCCCTGTCCATCACCAACTCCCATAGTTCACCCAAACTCATGTGCTTCGAGTCAGTGATGCCGTCCAGCCATTTCATCCTCAGTCATCCCCTTCTCTTCGTGCCCCCAATCCCTCCCAGCATCAAGGTCTTTTCCAATGAGTCAGCTCTTTGCATCAGGTGGCCAAAGTACTGAAGTTTCAGCTTCAGCATCAGTCCTTCCAATGAACACCCAGGACTGATCTCCTTCAGAATGGACTGGTTGGATCTCCTTGCAGTCCAAGGGACTCTCAAGAATCTTCTCCAACACCACAGTTCAAAAGCTTAGACAACTGCAAATCAAACTCTAATGAGGTATGACCCACCCTCCAACCACTCAAAATGGACATCATCAAAAAGAATATAAAAAATACAGACTGGATAGAATTTGAGGAAAAGGGACCCCTCCTACACTGATTTGGGGAATATAGTTGGAATGAGGCACAATGGAAAGCAGTATGATGGTTCCTTTAAACCTGCAAATAGAGGTATCACACCATCCGGCAATCTAACTCCTGGGCCTGTTCACGCAGAGAGAGCATTATTTGAAGATATTCTTTTACCCCAACTTTCTAGAGATGCATATATATACACCTATTTATAGTTTTGATATATATAGATATACAGTTTTTTGATATAGATACAGATAAATATATATACCAAATCTTTATCCATCCTTATCACAACAGATATTTTGGATTCTTCTACATCTCGGTTATTCCAGAGTGTTTCACTGAAACTTGGTGTACAAGAATCTTTTCAAATAATGGTTTCTCTGCTGAACAGGCCCAGGAGTTAGATTGCCGGATGGTGTGATACCTCTATCTGCAGGATTAAAGGAACCGTCACACTACTTTCCATTGTGCCTCATTCCAATTTATATTCCCCAAATCAGTGTAGGAGGTTCCCTTTCCCCCAAGTTCTATCCAGTCTATTTTTTTAATATTCCTTTTGATGACGTCCATTTTGAGTGGTGGGAGGGTGGTCACACCTCGTTAGAGTTTTGATTTGCAGTTGTCTAACAATTACTTTATAGCAATGTCAAGCAACTTTTCCTGTGTTTAAAAAAAACACACACATTTGTTCAATTCAGCTCTTGAGATTGGCTTATTAAACATCTCCCTGGTTTGAATTAGTTGTGATTACCTACTCCAGTACATTTCTTGAGGGTGTGTGTCAGTTACAACCCTGCAGACCTTGTGAATACAAAGTTCCCCTAAACCCTGGATTTTAAAAGTGTTGTTACAGGAAGTGTCCACAAGGCGACAGCATTTCTTCATGACTCATTTAACTGCCCAGGGCAAAAACAGCCCTTAGAGAAATTCCCCTTCCTGAGTTTTTGATTAGACTGGAATATGCCAGAGCTGGTGTCTCCTACTTCTTCCACCTTACCTTCACCCCCAGACAAATCCCAAACACTGTCCAAACTCAATGCCGAGGATGCTCTAATACGAGGTGGGGGTTCTGCAAGAAGGGAGGGGGTAATGGGAAACCGACCAGTGGGAGAATAAAGACGGATCTACTTCGGAGCGTGTCTAGCTGCGAGGGCACACCGTTCTTTGGGCTCGCTGGGCTTGGTTGTGCTCTAGGAGGCCCACCAAGACTGGTGTCGCGTTCACAGGGGCTCAGGCGCTCCAGGTTCACAGGCGGCTCACCTGCTGGCACTTCCCCCAGAACTTTCTCAGGTCTAACACAGTCCAGCCTGGGGACCCAAGGCTGCCCGGCCTCCAGTAACGTGACACCAGACCTGGCCGCCCAGTCCTGAAGGGAATACAGTTGCCGGTTCTTTAATTCATATTTATATATATATAAATCTTTAATTTACATTTCATATAAATATAACCCAATTCAGTTATAGTACACATATCTGCTGCTGCTGCTGCTAAGTCGCTTCAGTCGGATCCAACTCTGTGCGACCCCAGAGACGGCAGCCCACCAGGCTCCCCCGTCCCTGGGATTCTCCAGGCAAGAACACTGGAATGGGTTGCCATTTCCTTCTCCAGTGCATGAAAATGAAAATGAATTCCCTCACATATCTACTCTTCTTCAAATTATTTTCCCGTATAGATTATTACACAGGATCAAGTAGTGTTCCCTGTGCTGAAAAGCAGACCATTGTTAATTACCTATTATTTACACATATTTGTTGGCTCAGATGGTAAAGAACCTAACTGCAATGTAGGAGGCCCAGGTTCAGTCTCTAGGTTAGAGAGGTTCCCTGGAGAAGGAAATGGCAAACCGCTCCAGTATTCTTGCCTGGAGAAGTCCATGGACAGAGGAGCCTGGCGTGCTACAGTCCCTGGGATTGCAAAGAGTACGACAGGACTGAACAAGCAATACACTATATATAATCTTACTGTGTATGTGCTAAGCACAGCCTCCTCGTTTATGCCCACCAAAGCCCACCTGTTCCCTGGGGTGACCGCAGCTTGGTTTACTATGTAATCACTTCTCTTTCTGTTTGGAAATGAGTTATTTTTTCTTTTTTTGAATTGTTAATTCTACCCCAAAGTAATACCTAGGATATTTGTCTTTTCTTTCTGATTTCTTCACTTAGTATGATCATGCCAAGGTCTCTGTAGATTACTGGAAAATGCAGTATTTCATTCTTTTTAATGTCTGTGTCATAGTCTAATTCTTTATATATATGTATGTATATATATATATATATAAAAATATATATATATATATATATATATCTCCACCACATCTTCATCATCCATCCCTCTGACGATGGACATTTTGGTTTCTTCTATGTGTTGGTTATTCTAAAGATGCCCCAGTGAAACTTGAGGTGAATTAATCTTTTCAAATTATGATTTTTTCTTCCTGGACAGGCCTAGGAGTGACAATGCAGGATCATATGGCACCTCCATTGTCAATTTTAAAGGAGCCTTCATGCTGCTCTCCAGCGGGCCCCATTCCAATTTATAATCCACATCAGTGTAAGCAGGTTCCCTATCCTCCATGTTCTCTCTCACATTTATTGTTTGTATTCTATTTGATGATATCTCTTCTGAACAGTGAGAGGTCACACCTCCTTAAAGTTTTGATTTGCAGTTTGTTAACAGTTCATCAAGAGATGAGAATACCAGACCACCTTATCTAGCTCCTGAGAAATCTGTATGCAAGTCAAGAAGCAACAGAATCAGACATGGAAAAACAGATTGGTTCAAACTTGGGAAAGGAGTACATCATGGCTATATATTGTCACCCTGCTTATTTAACTTATATGCAGAGTATATCATGTGAAATGCCAGACTGGATGAAACTCAAGCTGGAATCCAGATTGCTGGGAAAAATGTAAACAACCTCGGATATGCAGAAGATACCACTTTATTGGCAGAAAATAAAGGGGAACTAAAGAGCCTCTTGATGAAGATGAAAGAAGAGTGTGAAAAAACTGATTTAAAACTCAACATTCATAAAACTAAGATCATGTCATCTGGTCCTGTCACTTCATGGCAAATAGATGGGGAAACAATGGAAACAGTGAAGACTATTTTCTCAAGCTCCATAATCACTGTAGACAGTGACTGCTGCTATGAAATTAAGAGATGATTGCTCCTTGAAAGAAAATTATGACAAATCTACACAGAGTATTAAAAAGCCAAGACATCACTTTGCCAACAAAGGTCTGTATAATCAAGGGTATGGTTTTCCAGTATTCATGTATGAATGTGAGAGCTGGACCATAAAGAAGGCTGAACACTGAAGAATTGATGTTTTCAAACTGTGGTGCTGGAGAAAACTCCTGAGGGTAGCTTGGACAGCAAGGAGATCTAACCAGTCGATCCTAAACAAAACCTGAATAGTCATTGGAAGGACTGATGCTGAAGCTGACTCACTGGCCACCTGATACTTTCGCCATCTGATGAGAAAGTTGACTCATTGAAAAAGACCCTGATGCTGGGAAAGATTGAAAGCAGGAGGAAAAAAGGACAACAGAGGATGAGATGGTTGGATAGCATCACTGATTTAATGGACGAGTCTGAGCACACTTTGGGAGATAGTGAAGGACAGGGAAACCTGGTATGTTGCAGTCCATGGGGTCGCAAAGAGCCAGTATGCTTACTTCTGTCATCATTAATTATGTTTTTGTTTGTTTGTTTGTTTTTTGAGCTTTAGGAAATGAAATAATAGATTATGTCTTTTTTGGTTGTCACATTTATTTTACTCAACATTTGTTGTTAACTTTCCAATTTGTTGTAACAGTAGTTTGCTAACTGGCATTGTGGGCAGTTTTCTCTAGTGTGAATAGATGGACATCTGTTCATCCGTTCTTCTGTAGATGATTCTCATGTATGACTTTTTCAAATTGTGTTGTGATCAATCTCCTTTGACATGTCTTTTGGTAAAGTTACATACACATTTATGTTGATTTTATGCTTAGAATTGTAACTGTTTAGCTATACATATATTTTCGGTATTAGTAGATAGTGTCAGTTTCCTAAAATATTTCTGCAAAATTATGCTCTCATCAGCAATGTATGAGAGTGTTTTAGTTTCTGTTAATAGACCATATGTTTTTCTCTTTAGTTTAACCCTTCTGGTGGGTGTATCAGCTTCCTTGGTGGCTGTGATGGTAAAAAATCTGCCTGCGATGCAGGAGACCTGGGTTCAGTCCCTGGGTCAGGAAGATCCCCTTGAGAAGGGGATGGCTACTCACTCTAGTATTCTTGCCTGGAGAATCCCAGGGACAGAGGAGCCTGGCGGGCTACAGGCCAGGGGATCTCAAGCGGTTGGACTCGGCTCAATGACTTAGCACACATGGTGGGTGCGTAGTGGTGTCCTCTTCTTTTAATTTGTATTCATCTGATAATGAAAGTGGTTCAGCAAATTTTCATATTTTTTAAACAACTTTTACATCATCTTCAATGAAGTGCCTTTTCCAGGCTCTGAGTCATTTAGCTATTGAGTTTTCTTTTGTTTACTTATTGATTCAAAGGTATCTTGTGGCCATGAAGTTTCTGGGAAGTATATACCTTTTTTTTTCCTCAAAATGTGTTTTGCTCTTTTGCTCTCTAGATCGAATCTTTTGAGGTACATGTTTCTTCATTTAAGAAAGTCCAACTCATCATTTTAAAAAAATGAATAGTGCTTTTGGATTTCTTTTTACAATCTTTCTTTGCTCTGTGATCATACACATATTCTTCCATATTTTCTTCTAGGACCTTTATTAACCTTTGCATTACAATATGTAATACCTAGATCTTTAATCTGTTTGAATTAGCTTTTGTTTTTGATACAAAATAGAGATCAAGATGCATTTTTTCATAAAATGCATAACCAATTGGATAAGCAATTCAGCTGTTTATATATTTTGCTTATTTTTATGTAAATTGGTTTACAATATTTTATTAGTTTCAGGTATACAACATAGTTATTCAACATTTAAAGTTGTAACAAGATAATGGCGTTATTTCCCAGAACTTTATAATGTATCCATGTTGCTTCTCTCTTTTATACATAGAACTTTCTATCTCTTAATCTCATACCCCTATCCTGCCCCTTCATCTTTCCCTCTCCCTCCTGGTAACACCAGTTTGTGCTTTATGTCTGTGAACCAGCTTCTATTTTGTTATATGCATTCATTTGTTTATTTTTTTTAGATTCCACATATAGATGATAACATAGAATATTTGTTCTTCACTGTTTGATTCATTTCACTAAAGCATAGTGAAATGCTTGGTCCAACATTGGTGAAATGCTTGATCTCTTGGTCCATCCACATTGTTTCAAATGGTAGAATTTCATTCTTTTTTATCACTTAAAAATATTTATTTTATACACATAGATGTATATATGCATAGGTTATCAATTTATTTATCTATGTGGTATATGTCTATATACATCTTTATGTTTGTGTATATGTGTATGTATAGATTGTATTCAGTTCAGTTCAGTTCAGTTCAGTTGCGCAGTCGTGTCCGACTCTTTGCGACCCCATGAATCGCGGTACGCCAGGCCTCCCTGTCCATCACCAACTCCCGGAGTTCACTCAGACTCACGTCCATTGAGTCTGTGATGCCATCCAGCCATCTCATCCTCGGTCGTCCCTTTCTCCTCCTGCCCCCAATCCCTCCCAGCATCAGGGTCTTTTCCAATGAGTCAACTCTTCGCATAAGGTGCCCAAAGTACTGGAGCTTCAGTTTTAGCATCATTCCTTCCAAAGAAATCCCAGGGTTGATCTCCTTCAGAATGGACTGGTTGGATCTCCTTGCAGTCCAAGGGACTCTCAAGAGTCTTCTCCAACACCACAGTTCAAAAGCATCAATTCTTCTGCGCTCAGCCTTCTTCACAGTCCAACTCTCACATCCATACATGACCACAGGAAAAACCATAGCCTTGACTAGACGGACCTTAGTCGGCAAAGTAATGTCTCTGCTTTTGAATATACTATCTAGGTTGGTCATAACTTTTCTTCCAAGGAGTAAGCGCCTTTTAATTTCATGGCTGCAGTCACCATCTGCAGTGATTTTGGAGCCCAAAAAAACAAAGTCTGACACTGTTTCTACTGTTTCCCCATCTATTTCCCATGAAGTGATGGGGCCAGATGCCATGATCTTCGTTTTCTGAATGTTGAGCTTTAAGCCAACTTTTCCACTCTCCTCTTTCACTTTCAACAAGAGGCTTTTTAGCTCCTCCTCACTTTCTGCCATAAGGGTGGTGTCATCTGCATATCTGAGATTATTGATATTTCTCCCAGCAATCTTGATTCCAGCTTGTGTTTCTTCCAGTCCAGCATTTCTCATGATGTACTCTGCATATAAGTTAAATAAGCAGGGTGACAATATACAGCCTTGACGTACTCCTTTTCCTATTTGGAACCAGTCTGTTGTTCCATGTCCAGTTCTAACTGTTGCTTCCTGACCTGCATACAGATTTCTCAAGAGGCAGGTCAGGTGGTCTGGTATTCCCATCTCTTTCAGAATTTTCCACAGTTTACTGTGATCCACACAGTCAAAGGCTTTGGCATAGTCAATAAAGCAGAAATAGATGTTTTTCTGGAACTCTCTTGCTTTTTCCATGATCCAGCGGATGTTGGCAATTTGATCTCTGGTTCCTCTGCCTTTTCTAAAACCAGCTTGAACATCAGGGAGTTCACGGTTCACATATTGCTGAAGTCTGGCTTGGAGAATTTTGAGCATTACTTTACTAGCATGTGAGATGAGTGCAATTGTGCGGTAGTTGGAGCATTCTTTGGCATTGCCTTTCTTTGGAATTGGGATGAAAACTGACCTTTTCCAGTCCTGTGGCCACTGCTGAGTTTTCCAGATTTGCTGGCAAATTGAGTGCAGCACTTTCACAGCATCATCTTTCAGGATTTGAAACAGCTCAACGGGAATTCCATCACCTCCACTAGCTTTGTTCGTAGTGATGCTTTCTAAGGCCCACTTGACTTCACATTCCAAGATGTCTGGCTCTAGATTAGTCAACACATCATCATGATTATCTGGGTCATGAAGATCTTTTTTGTACAGTTCTTCCGTGTATTCTTGCCACCTCTTCTTAATATCTTCTGCTTCTGTTAGGTCCAGACCATTTCTGTCCTTTATCGAGCCCATCCTTGCATGAAATGTTCTCTTGGTATCTCTAATTTTCTTGAAGAGATCTCTAGTCTTTCCCATTCTGTTCTTTTCCTCTATTTCTTTACATTGATTGCTGAAGAAGGCTTTCTTATCTCTTCTTGCTATTCTTTGGAACTCTGCATTCAGATGCTTATATCTTTCCTTTTCTCCTTTGCTTTTTGCTTCTCTTCTTTTCACAGCTATTTGTAAGGCCTCCCCAGACAGCCATTTTGCCTTTTTGCATTTCTTTTCCATGGGGATGGTCTTGATCCCTATCTCCTGTACAATGTCACGAACCTCATTCCATAATTCATCAGGCACTCTATCTATCAGATCTAGACCTTTAAATCTATTTCTCACTTCCACTGTATAATCATAAGGGATTTGATTTAGGTCATACCTGAATGGTCTAGTGGTGTTGCCCACTTTCTTCAATTTAAGTCTGAATTTGGCAATCAGGAGTTCATGATCTGAGCCACAGTCAGCTCCCGGTCTTGTCTTTGTTGACTGTATAGAGCTTCTCCATCTTTGGCTGCAAAGAATATAATCAATCTGATTTCGGTGTTGACCATCTGGTGATGTCCATGTGCATATATATTGGCTTGTTACATATTAATTATGTATAAGAGAATGTTTTTTTCCTTATTGTCACGGAATGCACATTCTCAATGTGCAAAATATTTGTTACTGATTAGTAAATTAAATACCATGAGAGGAGAATATGCACAACTCTCTTTCTTTCTCAGGTTTTGAATATTGTGATCTTTGCAACCACCATGTAAAGTTTATAGGGCAGGTGCGTTGCATGCACTGAGAAGAGAACTTTGCTGCATTAGAAGCCCTGTGACATCTAAAGTTCACACTGGAGAAAGAATGGGGATTGATTTGTTCTGAAGATTCTGATTCCACTGCTTCCAGGCTCACTGGCTTAAAATGAAAAATTAAATTACTTATTCCATACTAGTAATGGGCAAACTTAATAATTCAGTCAAGCTAGCAGATACAGTGAAAGGGATACCTGCATACATGGGACCCCTATAGCTTTCAAAGGTGTTAATGAATGACAGACTATTGCTGTCTTTATAGTGTTTGACTTTGAAGAACAGTAGACACAGACAAGTCAAGGCAAGTATTAATTATCCTGGACAATAGAACAAAGGTTAATATTAGGATTTGGGTCTTAATTGTTGAACTTAAGTAACTTCTACTGTCTATCAAGTTAAGAAAGTGTAAATAATATTCCATTAAAACATACGCCTGAAAATTGGAGAATTAGATAAGTTATTGTAGCATTACAATTATATAGGAAATGAGAAGAAAAGGAAAATAAGCATGCTTAAAACATTTATTAGGAACTTAAATAAAAACATAAAAACATTAACAATAAATAACATTAAAAAATTAGTCTCAAATTATCACTAAACTTGTCAAGTAATATTATAAATAGTTTATAGTTTTCCTATAATTTTTAAATTTCTCTAGAATTTATTTTTGGAAATGCATTTATATACCAACTAGCAAAGCAATTGCTTTATAATCATAGCAATGTAATTAGAGGGCAGGTCAATGAAAAAAAAGTTTTGCAATTATAATTATCTGAATTTTGTATCATAACAATGTTTTTCCTACATTTGCATGTTCTTCAAATAATAGTTTTCAAAATGATACAAGCATAACAAGGTCAAAATAAAAGTGAATATTTTATATGTAAACTATTAATTGTTTTTAACTACTGTTTAACCTTATTTCAATCTTATTACAGTTTGATCAGAATGTACATCTCAAATCCATCTTAAATTTTTTCTTGGACTTAATCACTCCTTCATGAGTCCTTTTTCTTTCTTTTTTAAAAGTTGACTGCATTTTAATTTAAACTGTAGCTGTAATGTAAACACATCTACTAAATTTGAAATATGACTTTCTTGACAATGTCAGCAAAGAATAGACTGTACTTATCATCTTTCTTCAGTGTCTTATGAACTTATTCAACCTGGCCATGACCCAGTTTTCTTTACACAATGACTAAGTTTGTCTGAAATGAAAGGTTCATCATACATGTTAGCTGGAAGAGGAATATGTTTATTTCTATGATAGGACAATGTCCTTAGTTCTGTGTTCAAACATGATTTAATAGTCATCTTACTTGTTTCTTGTTCTGCTATGGTCACAATGGATCTGTCTAATTATTTTTGATATTTTTTAGAAACTGCTTATGATCCAGAGGAAACGGCATGGCTTAGTGACTATCATTGGCTAGCTGTTGAGTGTCAATATCATTATGATTCTAGTTGTCATTTTGATAGACATACCTTCCATTTTCATTTGTTTGTTTATAGCGAGTGTGTTCATCTTCCTTGTTTTCTTTTAGATTCCACTCCTTTTCTCTATTCTTAGGCACTTAAATTCAGTATGAGGTGAAGTCGCGTAGTGTCCAACTCTTTGCAACGCCATGGACTGTAGCCCACTAGGCTCCTTGGTCCATGGGATTTTCCAGGCATGAATACTGGAGTGGGTTGCCACTTCCTTCTCCAGGGGATCTTCCCGACCCAGGATCTAACCCAGGTTTCTTGCATTGTAGGCAGATGCTTTACCATCCTTATTTCTGGGCTACAAGTTACTTATATTAATAATATATTGGTATTACACATCTTTGTAAAATTTTACTTTACTGTAACATATTTTTAAGCTTGAAGTATTTTATTAATTACCCAATGTCACTTCTTCACAACAAAATGTATGCATAAGTTATTTTACATTTTATAATAAATTAGAAGATGGTAAAACTTTTGCTTTTTGGACACGCAGCTCATAGTGAGAAGGTAAAAGGAATAGTTAATTATGCCCTAACTAGAAAAAGACAAAAACAAAAGAGACTTCCTTGACACAAACATTTCCAACTATCACTTTGTTTCACATTTGCATTTCTAAGAAAGCTATCTTAATAAGATTCAAAATGCCTCTGTATTCTAAACAGGAATAAAGGATGATGGTGAAATGAGAAAAGAGAACCACTCTGATCCTCTGTCCATGTGTACCTTCTAAAGCAAATGAACTTCAGAAAACAGTATTAATAAATATGGAAGTTGAAGATCTTAGAAATAATTTCCCTAAAACTATTTATGTCCCTGTCCCTTTAGGGAAGCCTCCATGAGTTGCCAGAGCAATGCACATCTCCCCAGGGCAGACTACTAGTCTGGTGGGTTAACTGATAAGAAATGAGTTCTGTGGAGGAATCTGAAAGGTTCAGTGTCCCAGGGTGTCAGAGAGTGGCGCAAGCAGGTATCAGAGCAGAGAGAACAGAGAGAGGGGTCAGGCTGCTCTCACTGATGTTCAGCTGGGCTCTCCAGCGGACCAGTCAGACTCCTGCCAGGGTACTTGGAGTCAGTCCCTCATGAAGGCCAGCAGTCATAATTTTCAGGTCACTCATGGTGACTTTTAATGCTAATGAAAAATTCAATAGAAAATAAGAAGACTCAATTCAATATTAACCAAAATGCTGCAAAGGAAAATTACTTAAAAAGAAAATATTGTAAAAACTGTTATAAATTCAGAGCAAATGAAATTCCGATACTTGGGTTTAGCATAGTCTACATTCCTACCAATGGGCTATTTTCTTTTGTACACAATTTGCTGATGCTGTTGTTCAGTTGCTCAGTCTTGTCCTACTCTTTACAGCACCATGGGCTGCAGCATGCCTGGTTCCTCTGTCCTTCAATTTCTCATAGAGCTTGCTCAAATTCATGTCCATTGAGTAGGTGACGCTATCTCACCATCTCATCCTCTGCTGTCCCCTTCTCCTTCTGCCTTCGGTCTTTCCCAGCATCAGGGTCTTTTCTAGTGAGTTGGCTCTTCCCATCAGGTTGGCAAAGTAATGGAGCTTCTGCTTTAGCATCAGTCTTTCCAATGAATATCCAGGGTTGATTTTCTTTAGGATCATCTGGTTAGACTTCCTTGCAATCCAAGGGACTCCCTAGAGTCTTCTCCAGCACCACAATTAAAAGCATCAATTCTTCAGCACCCAACCCTCCTTATGGTCCAACTGTCTCATCCATACACAACTACTGGAAAAACTATAACTTTGACTATATGGACCTTTATCAGCAAAGTGATGTCTCTGCTTTAAAATATGCTGTCTACATTTGTCATAGCTTTACTTCCAAGGAACAAGCATCTTTTAGCTCCATGACTGTAGTCACCATCCACAGTGATTTTGAAGCCCCCTAAAATAAAACCTGTCACTGCTTCCACTTTTTCTCTTCTATTTGCCATGAAGTGATGGGACCAGACATCATGATCTTAGATTTTTGAATATCGAGTTTTACATCAGCTTTTTCAGTCTCCTCTTTCACCCTTATCAAGAGGCTCTTTAATTCCTCTTTACTCTCTGCCATCTGCATATCTGAGATTGTTGATACTTCTTCCAGCAATCTTGATTCCAGCTTGTGAATCATCCAGCCAGGAATTTCACATGATGCACTCTGCATATAAGTTAAATAAGCAGGGTGACAATATATAGGCTTGTCGTACTCCATTCCCAATTTTGAACCAGTTCTTTATTCCATGTCGGATTCTAACTGCTGCTTCTTGACCTGCATACAGATTTCTCAGGAGGCAGGTCAGGTGGTCTGCTGTTCCCATCTCTTTAAGAATTTTCCACAATTTGTTGTGATTCACACAGTCAAAGGCTTTTGCATAGTCCACAAAGCAGATGTTTTTATGGAATTCTCTTGCTTTTTCTATGATCCAACGAATGTCAGCAATTTGATCTCTGGTTATTGTCTTTTCTAAATGCAGCTTGTACATCTGGAAGTTCTTGGTTCACCTACTGCTAAAGCCTAGCTTGAAGAATTTTGAGCATAATCTTACTGGCAAGCCAATTGAGTGCAAATATATGGTAGTTTGAACACTCTTTGACATTGCCTTCTTAGGGATTAGAATGATAACTGACCTTTTCCAGTCCTGTGGCCACTGAGTTTTCCAAATTTGCTGATATACTGAGTGTAACACTTTAACAGCATATCTTTTAGGATTTTATATATCTCAACTGGAATTCCATCACTTCCATTAGCTTTATTTAACGTTCTATACACACTAACCAACACTAAATATTGAGATTTTTGTTGCATAGGGAACTTCTATTAACATCTGTTGTAGCTCAGTTCTATAGCTAATTGGAGTCTGCAGTCTAATTACAGTATAAAAAAACCATTAAATGAAGTAAATATTTAGACAAAAATAAAAGGACAAACAAAAATACCCCCAAAGAAACCTTATAATTTGTGTATCACAAAGCTATTAAATATGAATTGATTTCCATTTTATTGCTACCAAAAAGGTGACTATATTTGTGTTTATTAATGTTTCTGGGAAATTACTTCTATTTTACCTTTTATACATAATTAAGGAAATTCTTTTTTCTCATAAATACATTGTTTTAAAATATTAAATAGTGTTTCTTAGACACCTGTTGAAAACATCCCTGCCTTGCTATTGGTAGTGTATGAAGGCATAAAAATGTTTTCTTTAAGAGTTCATGTTCATGACAAATTACTCACAAGTATCTGAAACCTTATTTCACACAACTATACACCAAATATTATAATGTAAAGTGGTACTAGAATAATATTGCTCCTAAGCCTGTAGTTGAAGCAAAAGAAAATAATCTTTGATATAATTTTACTTCAAAAAGATTTCCATGTTAGTACAAAAAAATTCTAAGTAACACTTGTTCACAGGAAAAAAGACTAATAAATTTCACAAACAATTAAGACACCATCAGTGACAAACAGTGGAAACTCCAGACAAGATTACTATTACAGGCAAACAATGACTCGCATATGAAAATTCAATTCAGTTCAGTTCAGTCACGCAGTCGTGTCCGACATTTGCAACCCCACGAATTGCAGCACGCCAGGCATCCCTGTCCATCACCAACTCCCAGAGTTCACTCAAACTCACATCAAATAATCTTTGATATAATTTTACTTCAAAAAGATTTCCATGTTAGTACAAAAAAATTCTAAGTAACACTTGTTCACAGGAAAAAAGACTAATAAATTTCACAAACAATTAAGACACCATCAGTGACAAACAGTGGAAACTCCAGACAAGATTACTATTACAGGCAAACAATGACTCGCATATGAAAATTCAATTCAGTTCAGTTCAGTCACGCAGTCGTGTCCGACATTTGCAACCCCACGAATTGCAGCACGCCAGGCATCCCTGTCCATCACCAACTCCCAGAGTTCACTCAAACTCACATCCATCAGGTTGGTGATGCCATCCAGCCATCTCATCCTCTGTTGTCCCCTTCTCCTCCTGACCCCAATCCCTCCCAGCATCAGTCTTTTCCAATGAGTCAACTCTTCGCACGAGGTAGCCAAAGTACTGGAGTTTCAGCTTTAGCATCATTCCTTCCAAAGAAATCCCAGGCCTGATCTCCTTCAAAATGGACTGGTTGGATCTCCTTGTAGTCCAAGGGACTCTCAAGAGTCTTCTCCAACACCACAGTTCAAAAGCATCCATTCTTCAGCGCTCAGCTTTCTTCACAGTCCAACTCTCACATCCATATGTGACCACTGGAAAAACCGTAGCCTTGACTAGATGGACCTTTGTTGGCAAAGTAATGTCTCTGCTTTTCAATATGCTATCTAGGTTGGTCATAATTTTCTTTCCCAGGAGTAAGCATCTTTTAATTTCATGGCTTCAGTCACCATCTGCAGTGATTTTGGAGTCCAAAAAAATAAAGTCTGACACTGTTTCCACTGTTTCCCCATCTATTTCCCATGAAGTGATGGGATCAGATGCCATGATCTTTGTTTTTATCATACACTAAAATATGATAATCAGAAGTTAGCATTATCTGATTTTAAAATATATTTAATATGAATAACAAATGAAAGCACATTTTAAAAAGATGATGAAGATTGAAGGTGAGAGAAGAAGGGGGCAACAGAGGATGAGATGATTTGATGGCATCACCGACTCGATGGACATGAGTTTGAGTAAACTCCGGGAGTTGATGATGGATAGCGAGGCCTGGTGTGTGTAGTCCTTGGGGTTACAAAGAGTTGCACATTACTGAGTGACTGAACTGAACTGAAAACATAAATCGTTTGAGTTTAAAAATAAGATATTAGAAGGAACAGAACCCAGAATACCATTTCTTTAAGTTGATTTTGAAAAAGAGAAAGAGGAAGAAAGAAATTACTCACCTAGGCAAAGCATGGTAAAGCTGCTAAACCGAAGAGGGAGAGAAAGCCTTAAAAACATATGGAGGTGAAAGGAGACTGCTGACGAAGGAACTTCAATTACTGTGAGAGATGAGTTTTCAAGGGCAAGAAAGGAAGTGAAGGAAATTGTTGTATCTTTAACGTGCTGAAGGAAAGCACGTTTCAACCTAGAATGTTATAATCAGTGAAGCCACCTTTCAGAACATGAACAGAGCAAGGATACAATAGACTAAGGACATATCTCACAAACAAAAGCAGATTTTTCCCCTTCAAACAGCCAATCAAAATTAGCAAGAACAATTAATTACTTAATTTGATGAAACTGAATTGAGAAACAATAATAAAACTCAAGGTTAGACAGACTGAAAAAGAAGGAAAAACAGAAAACACTATTCAAAACAAATTAAAATGCTAAATTCAAGAAACTTGTCTGAAAGAAAACATTTGAAATTAATTCCAAATAATACTGCACTGAGTACATGTTAATTAATGCTGATAAATAATTATTAATATCAGATATACAAGCAAGGGAAGCAAAAGTGTTAGCATTATATAGAACACCACCACAGGATTAAACAATTCAAAAAATCAAGGAAGATACATGAATTAGAGCTGTTGGTATCATACAGAAAATAAACCCCTAACAAACACAAAACTAGAGAAATCACGTTCATTTGAAGTACAAAAACAAATATTTCTAGTTCATGGATCAAAATAAAATTATTTTATTCCAAATTAAAAAGAGTTTTAATTCATTAAGGCATGTTGTTTGCCACGTGAACCACCAGGGAAGTGCAAAACGTGTGGTGGTGGACAACGCCATGGTGTCCCACGGGCGTTGCTGAATAAGGAATGTACACGACTGAAGCGACTTAGCAGCAACCCATCAAATCCACCAAAAGGCTTATCTGAGTGGCAGTTTTTGTTTTGTTTTTAAGGGCAATACTTAGTAAGAATCCAGAAACAACGTGACAAAACATATATGAAAGAAGCCAGGCACAGAAGAACCTTTGTAATTCCTTGGCTAGTAAGTCGCAAAGTAAGTAGTGGTGTCTATCAGGCAGTGGGGGATGGCTGTGACAGGCCCAGAGACAGCCTGTGGGGAAAAGGAGGTGTGTTTCACCTTCATTTGTGCAGTGGTTACCTAACTGTAGACATTCTTAATATTCATCAAACTATGAACCTTAACATTGTACACTTTGCTTTATGACATTGTTGTTTTGCAGTTGCCAAGTCATGTCATGTCCAACTCTTTGAAACCCCACAGACCACAGCAAGCCAGGCTTCCCTGTCCCTCACCATTTCCCAGAATTGCCCAAGTTATCTCCATTGAATGGGTGAAGCCATTCAACCATCTCATCTTCTGTTGCCCTCTTCTCCTTCTGCCTTCAATCTTTGCCAGCATCAGGGTCTTCCAATGAGTCAGTTCTTCGCATCAGGTGGCCAAAGTACTGGAGCTTCAGCTTCAGCATCAGTCCCTCCAAAGAGTATTCAGGGTTGATTTCCTTTAATATTGACTGGTTTGATCTTCTTGCTTTCCAAGGGACTTTCAAGGGTCTTCTCCAGCACCACAGTTCAAAAGCATCAATTCTTTAGCACTCTGCCTTCTTTATTTTCCAGCTCTCACAACCATACATGACCACTGGAAAGATCATATCCTTGACTATATGGACCTTTGTTGGCAAAGTGATGCCTTTGCTTTATGACATTATGCGTCAATAAGAAAAAATTAAACCAGTTAAATATAGTGAGTGTAAACAAAAGTTGTGAGAAAAATCTAAAGCAAAACATAAAGAAAAATTCAAGAAACTTATATGACAAGAATTAAATACATAAGTATCTTATTCTAACAAAGAGTGAAAAGAGAACAGCTAGGAGAACTGAAGAAATTGAAAGAAAATAATTATCAGTTCAATTCAATTCAGTCACTCAGTTATGTCCCACTCTTTGCAACCCCTTGGACTGTAGCACTCCAGGCCTCCTTGTCCATCACCAACTCCCAGAGTTTACTCAAACACGTGTCCATAGAGTCAGTGATGCCATCCAACCATCTCATCCTCTGTTGTCCCCTTCTCCTCCCACCCTCAATCTTTCCCAGCATCAGAGTCTTTTCAAATGAGTCACTTGTCCAATACTTTGGCCACCTGATGTGAAGACCTGACTTATTTGAAAATGATTATGGTGACTCAAATTAATGAAAACAAGTGGAGAATAAAAGTACAGATTTCTTTTTTGTAAAGACTATGTAAATATTGAAACAACACTCGAAGGTTTAAAACATTAAAAGGAGAATAAGATATAAGAAACTTCTTTCAAATAATATGGGAGGCCTTACTGTAGATTTAAAATTATTCTAGTCTTAAATAGTATTATTTCAAATAATTGATAAAATGGGAAAAAATATGTCAATCAGCATGACTCAAAGAAGAAAAGCAGAATAATTCTGTAATCATTCAGAAAATTGAACTTTTAATCAAAGTCTCTTCACAAAGAAGGTAAGAGACCAAACAATTTTAAGGACAAGTTCTACCACTTATCCAAGTAACAGATGATTCTGATACTATATAATCCAAAGATTAAAGAAAACACACATCCTGGATACATGAACCATATAAGAACATTAGAACACAGAAAAATTAAGGCCAATCTCATCCATGGATATAGAAGCAAAAATACTAAAGTAGGTAATAGCAAATGAACACATCAACATATTCAGATATTGCCTTCTGAGCAATATAGAGACATACCAAAAATGCAAGTTTGGTTTCAAAATAAAATGACATAAGCAGGCAGATTTAAAAGTTAAAGAGAAAAAAATATAATTATCATGTGTGTTTGTGTGTTTAGTCATGTCCAGCTCTTTGTGGCTCCATGGACTATGCTTGCCAGGTTCCTCCACCCATGGAATTTTCCTGGCAAGAATATTGGAGTGGGATGCCATTTCCTACTGCAGGAGATCTTCTTGACTCAGGGATTCAACCTGTGACTCTTGTGTCTTCTGCATTAGTAGGGAGATTCTTTCCCACTAGCACAACCTGGGATAATAGATAACAAAAGAGCATAATGAAATCTAATATCCCATCTTGATAAAAATCTATCAGCAAACAAGGAATAAAAGTTTGTTACTTACAAACTAAAGGCTGTATGCAGAATTTACTACAAACATTTTCCTTAGTAGTTAGGTTACATTACTTGAAGATTAGGAATGAAATATAGATGCAAACTATTCATCTTTCTTTAGTTTAGGCAGCTTACAAAAAAAAAGATTTAAAAAGGTGAAATGAAATTATAATTACTTGTAAGTAGAATTCTTGTGTATATATACCACATGTAAGGAGTTTACAGGTAAAATATTTAAGAGTTTTTGTAATAAGAGTTTATTAGCATGGTTGATTTACAAAAAAACAACAGCCATTGATTACATATGAACAGCCATTTTAAAATTTTCTAACATTTTCAAAGCATGTTTTCATAACTTGTCAATATCAATATTCTTTACAACAGAAATAAAAATAGAAATATCTAATAGTTAATGTATAAAAACAAATGTAGTAAAGCCCTTTAGGAACAAAATTATAAAACTATATTGAACAATATGGACAAGACACCATTTAGCATAATAAAGATGACAACTTTTGTCAATTGAATCAAAAGATACAATGAATAACTAATGTAACATATTATATAGTGGACCGCTACTGCTGCTAAGTCGCTTGTCGTGTTCGATTCTGTGTGACGCCATAGACGGCAGCCCACCAGGCTCTGCTGTCCCTGGGATTCTTCAGACAAGAGCACTCACTGGAGTGAATTGCCATTTCCTTCTCCAGTGCATGAAAGTGAAAAGTGAAAGGGAAGTCTCAGTCTTGTCCGACTCTTTGCGACCCCGTGTTCTGCAGTAAGCCGGCTTCACTGTCTCACAATCTCTCAGAGCTTGCTCAAACTCATGTCCTTTGAGTCAGGGATGCCATCCAACCATCTCATCCTCTGTCACCCCCTTTCCTCCTGGCCCCAATCTTTCCCAGCATCAGAGTCTTTTCCAGTGAGTCGGCTCTTCACATCAGGGAGCCAAAGTATTGGAGCTTCAGTTTCAGCATCAGTCCTGCCAAAGAGTATCAACATTGATTTTTTTTTTTTTTCTTCTTTTAGGCTTGACTGATTTGATCTCCTTGAGACTCTCAAGTCTTCTCCAATACCACAGTTCAGTTCAGTTCAGTCGCTCAGTCGTGTCTGACTCTTTGCGACCCCATGAGTCGCAGCATGCCAGGCCACAGTTAGAAAGCATCAATACTTTGGTGCTCAGTCTTCTTTATGGTCCAGCTCTCACACCCATACATGACTACTGGAATAAACATAGCTTTGACTATGTGGACTTTTGTTAGTAAACTGATGTCTCTGCTGTGTAATATACTGTCTAGGTTTGTCTTATCTTTTCTTCCAAGGAACAAGTGTCTTTTCATTTCATGGATGAAATATATCAAACAGCAAAAATATACTTTGGAAAAATAAAAACAAGTTTCAGAATGATACATATTGCAACAATTTTTGTAAAATGAAAAAAACAGGTAAACATTTTAAAAACAGACATTTGGTTGCTAATATAGACCTTTATTATTTAGCTTATTTTTAGCAACCCTCAATGTCTAAAACCCAAATTTTCAGAACTCAGTTATCTCTCATGAAACTGTCTAAGCACACGTTCCTCTTGGAGGGGTAGCTTTATTTTGTATGGTAACTCCTTTCATTGTGTCACTCCATTGCAGCGGCGTCTCTCATTGCAGAGCCCGAGCTCTAGGCTCATGGGTTTCACTAGCTGTGGGACACAGGCTCCGTAGTTGTGGCTCCTGGACTCTTGAGTACAGGCCCAGTAATTGTGGTGCACGCACCCTGGTTGCCCAGCATCGTGTGAGATCTTCCCGGACCAGGGTTGAACCTGTGTCACTTGTGTTGGCAGACAGATTCTCAACCACTGGACCATCTAGGAAGTCCTCTTGTATATTTTAATCAACTTTCTTATAGGATACAAATGAAAAACTAAAAAGGAAAGCATAGGAATGAATAATCTAAATAACAGTTATTGAGAGAATGTATAGAATGCAGTCACAGAGGGTACAGTGAACTTTTCAAAGATACAGACTCTCTTATACTTTATGCATTTAGTGTAAGTACATAAATCTATAATACTGTTATTAAAATATACATACTTTCTATGAATATTGTATATACAAAGTTAATATATGTGAACAACAAAAGACAAAAGATAGGATAGAAGCAAACACAATAATAATAATAAATAGCATTTATTAAGGACTTACTGTAGACTAGGAATTGTTTAAAGCTCTTTGAATGTTAGACTTAAAGATCTTCATAATAAATATATAATACCAGCACTATAATCCCACTGTATTAAAGAAAAACTCATTCAAAAGGACAATAACTTGCCAAAGTCACATAGTTTGAATGAGCCAAAAGTTACAAAACTAACTTTTGGCTTGTAAGTA
The DNA here is from genome assembly GCA_006408695.1 of Aepyceros melampus. Classification (NCBI taxonomy): domain Eukaryota; kingdom Metazoa; phylum Chordata; class Mammalia; order Artiodactyla; family Bovidae; genus Aepyceros; species Aepyceros melampus. Next base: position 235,293 of record SJXQ01002450.1, on the reverse strand, counting down.
GCAAAGAGATACGGCATTAACTACGACAAAGATGACAATTTTTCTAAATGTGCGTTAATGAGCAGAGAGCTCTTTTCCAAACTAAAGGCTTTTTACATCAGGTTCGTAATCTCATCTCTGTTTTCACTTCACTCTTCACTCCTCTGAGAGCTTGATTGTACATACTCCTCTGCATGACCTCTTAGTCATCCCTTCACTCTGTCACATAGAATTCTTTACCTTGAGCTAATACTTTTTTTTTTTTTTACTTTGAATCCCTTTCTACTATGTGTTACAAAATGGAAATAACCTTCATTTAGAAAAAAAAAAAAAAAAAACTATAGGGCTTCTCTGGAAGCTCAGCTGGTAAAGAATCTGCCTGCAATGCAGGAGACCCCATTCAATTCCTGGATCCAGAAGTTCCCCTGGAGATGGGAAGGCTACCCATTCCAGTATTCTTGGGCTTCTCGGTGGACAAGGAATCCACCTGCAACACAGGAGACCTGGGTTTGATCCCTGGTTGGGAAGCCTCCCTGGTGGAGGGCATGGCAACCCATGGCAACTCAAGGCAGTATTCCTGCCTGGAGAATCTCCAAGGTCAGAGGATCTCAGCAGGCTGCAGTCCATGGGGTTGCAAAGAGTCGGATACAACTGAGTGAATAAGATTTAATTAGTTAACACAGAAGATCATAAAAACTGTTGTATTCTTTACTAGACAGAATCAAATTTCTGGCCAATCCATTAGCTATTCTGGACATTGTTGTTCAATCAAACAATGTAATTGTGACAAAAGTTGCTATGTTCAGACAACACTTGCACAAGTGCAGGTGCAAATTGGGGAAGATCTCCCATACTCTGGTTTCTATGAACAGCCACTAAGGCATTTAACTAGGGGCCCGAAAATCAGAAGCTGTAATCTTTCTGAAACTCGAGCTTAGTTATATCACCACTGGTGGCAGAATTAAGAAAATTATAAGTGAGTGAAGTCGCTCAGTCGTGTCCGACTCTTTGCGACCCGGTGGACTGTAGCCCACCAGGCTTCTCTGTCCATGGGATTCTCCAGGCAAGAATATTGGAGTGGGTTGCCATTTTTTATACTTCACTCTTAAAAAGTTAATATTCTTTCCGATGGCTTTGTCTTTTTAGATAACAAGCTGAAATACATAAGTAGTTGACCAAAGACAAATCTGGGAAGCGCTCTCTCATTTGTCACGGGATTGATGAAAATGTAATCACTTTGTTGATGGTAATTTTTGGTTATTTCTGTTTTCCTTCAAGACACAATATTTAAACAAAGATAACTGTTACTAACTACATCTTTATAAGATCCTCCAAACATTTTTCTATTTAATTAGAATGATATCAGTGAATACAAAACCATTTATAAAATAAAGTAGATTTCAGAGTTTTCCACAAAATATTGAATTTATTTCTTAGTGTGCTAATGCTATTTTAGGCATTATAATATGTATAATCATTCTTATTAACCTTCCTTTCCTATTCAAAAATCTTTCCAAAACTCTTCTCATGATTATGGATTGAGACAGAGGGAAATTATGAGGCCAGATTTAATAATCTCATTGCTGAAAAGCCTTCATGATTAAAGCTGTCTGGCATCACTAAGCTTATTTTATTAACACAAAAACTTATTTTTCAAACATAGAAAATATCTCTTCAAATATTTCCAGCCATTCATGAATGCTAATCTAATTATTTAACAAAAGAAAGTTAGAGTTTAGAATTTTACTAATAAATAATCTGTAAAAGGTATTTTACCATTGATGATAACACTTGTTAACTTTCCACAATGAGAAACAGCCCTGTATGTGTGCGGGAAAGCTTTTAGGAACAAAGAGTGTATATTACTGAAGGAAGGTGTATTTCTACAAAAGATTTTTGAAAAGCTCTTTGAATCTCTAAAACATTAACCAAAATGAAGATCTCAAGAAACAAAAACATGGAAAAATCATGAGAGAATTTTAGCCTATTAAAAGCTTTAAAATTTTTCCTATGATTAACATTGTCCTTTAAATATTGAGATTTTATCAACTATTTAAAATATATCCAGATTTCATGGGGCAAGATAGATAATTTCTTCCTCTCATTTATTGAAATGATTTTATAAACCAGCTATAAATAGTTTAATACAACTATGACATGGGCAAAATCTCTGCAAATCTCTGCAAATCACTTAATCTTTTAAATATTTATATATTTTTCAATAGCTCAAAAAGGAGTACGTCAAGGCTATATATTGTCACCCTGCTCATTTAAGTTTTATGCAGAGTACATCATGAAAAATGCTGGGCTGGAAGAAGCACAAGCTGGAATCAAGATTTCTGGGAGAAATATTAATAACCTCAGATATGCAGATGACACCACTCTTATGGCAGAAAGTGAAGAAGAACTAAAAAGCCTCTTGATGAAAATGAAAGAGGAGAGTGAAAAAGTTGGCTTACAGCTCAGCATTTAGAAAACTAATGGCATCTGGTCCCATCACTTCATGGGAAATAGTGGGGAAACAATGAAAACAGTGGCTGACTTTATTTTGAGGGGCTCCAAAATCACTGCAGATGGTGACTGCAGCCATGAAATTAAAAGACACTTACTCCTTGGAAGGAAAGTTATGACCAACCTAGATAGCATATTCAAAAGCAGAGACATTACTTTGCCAGCAAAGGTCCGTCTAGTCAAGGCTATGGTTTTTCCAGTGGTCATGTATGGATGTGAGAGTTGGACTGTGAAGAAAGCTGAGCACCAAAGAATTGATGCTTTTGAGTGAACTCTGGGAGTTGGTGGTGGACAGGGAGGCCTGGTGTGCTGTGATTCATGGGGTCACAAAGAGTTGGACACAGTTGAGTGACTGAACTGAACTGAACAGAACTGCACACTAACGTTACTTGTTTTCTCTTTGTCCTATCTAATCTTTGTTCTGTTTTCTTTTTTTTTTTTTCTTTCTGCCTTCCTTTGCATTCAGTTCAGTTCAGTTCAGTCGCTCAGTCATGTCCGACTCGTTGAGACTCCATGAATCACAGCACACCAGACCTCCCTGTGCATCACCAACTCCCGGAGTTCACTCAGACTCACGTCCATTGACTCAAAGATGCCATGCAGCCATGTCATCCTCTGTCATCCCCTTCTTCTCCTCCCCTCAGTCCCTCCCAGCATCAGAGTCTTTTCCAATGAGTCAACTCTTCGCATGAGGTGGCCAAAGTATTGGAGCTTCAGTTTTAGCATCATTCCTTCCAAAGAAATCCCAGGGCTGATCTCCTTCAGAATGGACTGGTTGGATCTCCTTGCAGTCCAAGGGACTCTCAAGAGTCTTCTCCAACACCACAGTTCAAAAGCATCAATTTTTTGGCACTCAGCCTTCTTCACAGTCCAACTCTCACACCCATACATGACCACAGGAAAAACCATAGCCTTGACTAGACGGACCTTAGTTGGCAAAGTAATGTCTTTGCTTTTGAATATGCTATCTAGGTTTCTCATAACTTTTCTTCCAACGAGTAAGCATCTTTTAATTTCATGGCTGAATCACCATCTGCAGTGATTTTGGAGCCCCAAAAGATAAAGTCTGACACTGTTTCCACTGTTTCCCCCTTTGTATTAACTATTATTTTTATCATTTTCTTTTATTTCCTATATTGTTATATCACCCATAACTTTCTTTTGGCATTATTTTAACAGTTGCTGTAATGTTCATAGTATATACTTCAACTGCTCACAGTTTTTACTTTACCTTTTTAGTTGACTTTCAAATGATAGTATGCCAATTAATGTATAATAAAATATCCTTACAATGTACTTCTATTTATCTCTTCCTAGCCTTCATGTTCTGTCATATATTTAATTTCAACAGCTGCTGTAAATGCTACAACATGCATAAATAGTGAGTTAGCTTTTAATTATTTTGATAATAATACCTTACAATTATTTATGGATTTACTATTTCTGATGCTTTTTGTCTCTTGTATAGATTCTGGTTTCCATATGGTATCATTTTCCTTCTGCTTACAGCTCTTCGTCCGATATATTGTTACTTCCGTATGTCTGAATAAAATTTATACTTCACCTTCAATTTCTCAAAAATATTTTCCCTTGGTAGTAGTTGTTCAGTCACTCAGTCATATCTGGTTCCTCGCAATCCTATGGACTGTAGCACGCCAGGCTTCCCTGTCCATCACTATCTCCCAGAGCATACTCAAACGCATGTCCATTGAGTCAATGATGCCATCCAACCATCTTGTCCTGTGTTGTCCCCTTCTCCTCCTACCTTCAATGTTTCCCAGCATCAGGGTCTTTTCTAATCAGTTAGCTCTTTGCATGAGGTGGCCAAAGTACTGGAGCTTCAGCCTCAGTCTTTCCAATGAATATTTAGAGTTGATTTCCTTTAGGATGGACTGGTTTGATTTCCTTGCAGTCCAAGGGACTCTCAAGAGTCTTCTCCACCACCACAGTTCAAAAGCATCAATTCTTTGGCACTCAGCTTTCATTATAGTCCAACTCTCACGTACATACATGACTACTGGAAAAACCATATCTTTGACTAGATAGCCTTTGTTGGTAAAGTGATGTCTCTGATTTTTAATATGCTGTCTAGGTTTGTCATAGCTTTTCTTCAAAGGAGCAAACATCTTTAAATTTCATGGCTGCAGTCACCATCTGCAGTGATTTTGGAACCCAAGAAAATAAAGTCTGTGACTGTTTCCATGTTTCCCCATCTATTTGCCATGAAGTGATGGGACCAGATGCAATGTTGTGAAGTCATCATGAAGTCACTCAGTCGTGTCTGACTCTTTGTGACCCCATGGACAGTAGCCCACCAGGCTCTTCCATCCATGGAATTTTCTAGGCAAGAGTACTGGAGTAGATTGCCATTTCTCCAGGGCATCTTCCCAACTCAGAGATCGAACCCAGATCTCCTGCACTGTGGGCAGATGCTTTACCATCTGAGCCACCAGGGAATTGTTGCCATGATCTTTTATTTTTTTTTTTGAATGTTGAATTTTAAGCCAGCCTTTTCACTCTCCTCTTTTACCTACCATCATCAAGAGGCTCTTTAGTTCCCTTTGCTTTCTGCCATAAGGATGGTGTCATCTGCATATCTGAGGTTACTAATATTTCTCCTGGCAATCTCAATTCCAGCTTGTGCTTCATCCAACCTGGCATTTCTCATGATATACTCTGCACAGAATTTAAAGAAGCAAGGTGACAATATACAGCCTTGATGTACTCCTTTACCAATTTGTAATCAGTCTGTTGTTCCATGTCCAGTTCTAACTGTTGCTTCTTGACCTGCATACAGATTTCTCAGGGTCCACATAAGGTGGTCTGGTATTCCCATCTCTTTAAGAATTTCCCTTAGTAAATGATTATAAATAAAGTGACTTTTCCTTTCTTTCCCGGTAGTTGAAATTTGTTGCTCTACTCTTTTTCTACTTACATTGGAAATTTTGTTCCATTATAGTTTTAATAATTTTTTTTTCCACCCCAATCTCAGCTCTATGGAACTCAAAATAGCCACATACTTGGCTGCTTGAAGATGTTCCACACTTCACTGATGCTCTGTTCATTTCTTCATTGAATCTTTTTTTTCTCTCATGTTCACTTGTGGTTTAATTTCTTTGCTATGCCTTTAAGTTTACTAATTTTTGCTTCTGAAGTATCTCATCTAACATTTATCACCTTTAGTATATTTTTATAATGAGATGTAGTTTTCATGCTTAGAATCTCAGCTTGTGTCCTTTGCTATTTCTTTCATCTCTCTCCCTAACATGTTCAATATTTGATCTGGCTTCTTGATGGAGTAAGCAAAAGAGTTATAATCCATTTTTTAAAGTCATTGTCTCATAATCCTATCATTTGTACCATTTTTGAGTCAATTTTGTTTGATTTCTCTCCCTGATATTAGTTATAATTTCCTGTTACTGTTGCTTGATATATAATTTTTTATTAGGTGCTGGACACTACAAATTTTATGTTGTGTAGCCTCAAAATTTTTGTATCCAGTGAAGATTTTGAGCTTTATTTATTAATTTACTTGGAAAAAATTTCATTCTTTTGGTCTTGCCTATGAGTATTCTTAGTTAGACCAAAGCAGTATTTAATGTTTTCCCCCATTACTGAATCAAGATCTTCATAGCACTGTCTTCAGTGACCCACTGACCCACTAATTCGAGGTTTTGCTCTCTGGTTGGTGGGAAAATCACTCATTCAAGCTCTATTTGAGCATCAGGCAGTATTCCCCCTCATCTTCTCATGCAGTTCACTTGCCAACCATTGTTAGTTTCCTCATCGATTTTTGCTAATCAGTACACGATTCTATACTTGATGTGGACCCTCTGCAGATTTCTGGAGTTCTTTGCCCACCTCTCCTCTTCTGGTGCATGAGCCTGAGCACTATTGATACCTTGACCTGCCCACCCACTCACTGCTATATCACTGTGTCCATGGGTCTACCCCATGACCTCAGTGATTTCCAGCAAGAGACCTAGAGCAGCAGTATGAATCACCTCATTTGATAATTTCCCATCTCTGAAGGAATCCCTCAGAGAAGGCAATGGCACCCCACTCTAGTACTGTTGCCTGGAGAATCCCAGGATGGAGGAGCCTGGTGGGCTGCTGTCTATAGGGTCGCACAGAGTCGGACATGACTGAAGCTACTTAGCAGCAACAGCAGCAGCAGAAGGATCACTATACTTCATTGTCTGATACTGAATTCCTTGACAGCCATTAGTTGATATAGAAATTACAGATTTTTCAAGACAGAGGATGGAGTGCAAATTCTGTTCCAGTTACTTTGTTGTGGAAGGATGGAAGCTGCTGTACCCTCTGAATGACTGTTTAGCAAATCAGTAACTTCTACACTGAAATCAGTTTTCCTCATTACGTTCACATGTAACTCCATTATCTTCCACCATTAATTGCTGCAGGAAAGACATTATTGTAAGCCTCATTATTATTATACTAGTTAATATATTTCCTGATATTTGTTTTAAAAGACTTCTTTTTATTCCTGTGTTCAGTGTCTCAACATGGAACTGTCAATGTGTAATTTTCCCCAGTAAATACACTGAGTACTATTTTAATGTTATGCTTTTCTAAGAAAAATATTCCCATTGAAAATATTGTTTTAACTCTTGAGTGTCACTTCTTTGCTGTTTCCTCCATTCTCTATCCTCAAACTTATCAGAAAAATTTTAGCTTCTGTTTTAATCTTTCTGTTTACCTGCTTTTCGACATTTTTAATCATTTTTATCTTGTGATGCTTAATTCTGTGTGATTTTTCTCAATTTTATGTTCTAATTTACTATTTTTATACAGTCTAGAGTCTATTCCTCTATCCATCTTTAAGTTTTAAAACTTGAATTTTTCATGTCAAAGAAATTGAATTAATTCACTTTCATATTCCAATTAACTAATTTCATTTGATTGAGTTTTATTTCATAATTTCTTTTTTATGGAGGTGTTTTTTTCTATGAAGATAAATCTAAAATATTTCCTAAAATTTTCTTTATAATTCCTGAACAAAAATATGTTAGTGCTTTGTCATAATTATATTACTTATCTTTCATAAATCAGAGGTTTGTTTTTTTGTGGGGTTTTTTTTTTTTTTTTTTTGCTTTCTGTTGGTTTTTATATGCTCATTCCAAATGGGAGGCATTTATTTTTTGTTTCACTTTTATTTTTCTCGCTCTATCCTTCCAGTCTCACCCCTTCTTAAATAGGGACTGTGGGGTTGCTTACTCAAGGATAACTAACTTCTGATAAATTNCATTTTTTTTTTTTTTTTTTTTGCTTTCTGTTGGTTTTTATATGTTCATTCCAAATGGGAGGCATTTATTTTTTGTTTCACTTTTATTTTTCTCGCTCTATCCTTCCAGTCTCACCCCTTCTTAAATAGGGACTGTGGGGTTGCTTACTCAAGGATAACTAACTTCTGATAAATTGCACTTTGCCAGCCTTATGATTCAGCCACAGGTTATAGACAGAGTGTTTGTGACAGTGGATAATTACTGTTTATTACAGGCTATTTATTGAGAACTGATGCAACTACCTCCTGCTTCCCACCTTTAAACTACCTTTGGTTCCAGATTTAACATGAACCCCTTCTCTTCCTCTTAAACATCTAGAGTCAAACCACTATCATCCTTTTCTAATTTATAGCATAGTAGGCTCAACACTTAGTCACCACTTTACTGATTCCTCCTTTTTCTAATCTACAAAAATACCATTTCTAAATCTATATATACACATCTTTAATTATGTTGACTATAATTGTTGGCTGAAAGTAGGAACCAAAGCATACATTTATTATGCCACTATTTTGGTAAAATCTTTAATCAGATTATTTATCATCATGAAACCAATATATCAATTAAGAGCTATATGAACAACGCTTTCATTCATTCTAACATTTTTTTCTAAAAACATCAGGAAAAAAATCCTGAGAGAAATTCACAACGAAGATGATTTTCTAGCCTCTCATTTTTTTTGATATGAGTTAATTTTATAAACCAGGAGATAAACATTAGTAATTTTTCTTAATTGAAATTGTATAATTTCTAAAAATCAATTTTTTTCAGAGCAAAAGCCATGAAGAAGGTTACCTATTTATAATATGAAACACAGAAATTAGACTAAAATACCTTAGTCAAATATAGCTACCTACTTCCAAAGAATTAGTTATAAAAATACTTTTTCAAACTTAGAAAGCATGTATCCAATTAACCATTGCCTTGAAGGCTTTTCTACTTGGACCTCTTGAGGTAGAGGTCAAACAGAAGAGTTAATTGCAAATTTCAAAGTGGAATTTTAGGACAAATTAAAGAATTGCTCTCAGAAATCTGATTTGTCATAGATACCTTGTAATTTGCCTGAAGATACACTCCACCAATGTCTTCATGTAAAGTAGTTTTGTATTGGCTAACAGTGCAGGATAGTATAGTTTAATTACTTCATTGAATGTATGGTCTTACTTTGGCAGGCCTGTTTAATGATAGATTAAAAGTGGAATGATATATATTGTTAAGAAAAACAGCATAAGGGTTACTTAACCTTAACAACAGCATAATCTCAACCCAAGCACAAAGTTAACCATATTTTGATATGCAGCTCAGCTAGGGGGTACTATTTAAATAGATAACTCATGCAAGCCCTAAGACTATTATTATCTTGAATAATTTATGATCACTAACCTCCTTTATCCCTTCAAATTTCACTAGAAAAATTTCTCTTTCTAAGGAAGGCAGCAACATTAGCTTGCTCCCTATCATTTAGTCTCTTGGAGAATCTCTCTGGGATTATCACACCACCAAACAAACACCAGAAATTAACTTAGCTTGTTCAATGTGTGTTTAGGTCAAATTGGAATAGACAAAAGCTAGATCCAGACTCCATAGAATGGTTCTCTTGCTCTTTGGTATACATTCTCCTTTTTCTTTAAAGGAACGGGGCGCGGGGGGGAGCGGTGCGGAAACCAGCCTGGAAAAGAGTCCTTTATTCATCTACTACTTTTCTGCTATAATCATCTTACAGAATGTAGCTGCTAAGATTCGCAGTGACTTATGCTCAGGAAGTATTGCCTTTAAACAAAGACCAAGAAAACCCCACATATCAAACTATCAAGTGCACAGAGACACACAAATAGACTCTAAGGCTATGTGGTGCCTGAATGTTTGAGGAAGTGTAAAGAAATTCATGTACCTCAGTGATGTGAATGGGAAGACAATGATAGAGATGAGGTCTCAGAGGTGAGAGTCTATGAGTATGTCTTTTCTCTGTATTGGGTGTGGTGTGTGTCTTTGGGAAGGAAGCAGGCATGTTTATTATCTTGGTCTGCTGGTAGAAAGGAGACAATGGACTTTCACTCCACTTCATCAGTGGAAATAGTGTATAGAAACATCTATCTGTAAAATAAACAAAGCCCTTAACTTCATCAACCCTTAAAACAGTATTCCACGGATGAAATGGTTTCACTAAGAGTCCTGCTTGGTCATAAAATGATTTTTCCAACCTAAAAGATGACTGACGGGGATTAAGAGTTAAAATGGCATTGCTCTCTGACAGCTAAGTGGAGATGTCATGGGCCATGAGAGAGTGAACTTGAACTGGGGAAAATTTGGTCTAATCTTCAAGGCATCTGAATTTTTTATTGTCGTATAAAAGAAACTCTATTCTGCTTCTGAATCTAGATATTTCTCCAAAGTCTGAGGAGAAAAGTTTTTCCTAGACATTAATACTTTTTCTAAAGATTTAGTTTAAATTTTTTTTTGCAGAGGTCATTAGAAAAGTTTTTGTCCTGGAAAGGATACTAGGTCAATAGAGTTTTATTTGAAGTTGTAAGTGCTTAGAGTTTTTCAGAAGCAGATGCTTATTTCTACAGAGGTATCAGACATTGTTCCTGTAAAAATATTACCCTATATGGTAGAAAATAAAAAACAAGTATTATAGAATGTCTTCAGTTTAGTTCAGTCACTTAGTCGTATCCGATTTTCTGCCAAAGGTTATTCAGAAACTTCTGAATGATGAGGTCAATTCTTTGAACAGTTACTGTCATTCTCAAGATTCTATTTGATAAAAGTAAAAATTACAATAGACAAAGTTTAAAAATCAGTTCAAGAAGCTGAAATGTGTGAATCTGTTATTTTTATGACTTTGTGTAAAGTGAAAAACATGCATAAAATTGTAGACAGTTTCATGAAGCATTAGAAAGTGGGAAAGAATATTCTTATTTTGAATATTTATGAAGAATTCATGGAGAGAATTCTTTAGAATATATTAGGAAAGACTTGAAAAAATATCATTCTAATAAATATCAAATATTTTGTGACATAGGATGGTTTTTAAGTCTGCTGCCTGCCTATCTATCTATCTATCTATCCAGTTTCTTTGTCTTACATTTAGAATGTAAAGGTTTGGAAAATTAAGGAGAGCTAAGGAACTCCAGCGGAGAAGGCAATAGCATCCCACTCCAGTACTTTTGCCTGGAAAATCCCATGGACGGAGGAGCCTGGTAGGCTGCAGTCCATGGGATCGCGAAGAGTCAGACACGACTGAGCGTCTTCACTTTCACTTTTCACTTTCATGCATTAGAGAAGGAAATGGCAACCCACTCCAGTGTTCTTGCCTGGAGAATCCCAGGGACGGGGTAGCCTGGTGGGCTGCCGTCTATGGGGTCGCACAGAGTCGGACACGACTGAAGTGACTTAGCAGCAGCAGCAAGGAACTCCAGAAGTAAAATATCTAGAGAATTAAGCAAGACTTTGCAATTCTGAAAGGATTGGTCATTAAGATACTATCCATATCAAAAAGCAAGGAGCTAAATAGATGGCTAGAAAACATGCTGATGGAAGAAAAGCATCTGATGCAAGAGACCCCCTGGGACCCTCCCTTCTCCTCTTGCATACTCACAGCACTGCTGAGACATAGAACGTAACAGAGAGGTTCTGTTCAGACAGGGAAGCTATGGAGCAACTGCTGTGACTTACCAAGAATAATAGATTTAAAGGTCAAAAACAATTCCCAGCCCTGTCTTTCTTTTTTCTTATTTGCCAACATTAAATAACTCAAATACAAATTGGATGAAGGTGTGAAGGAATGATCCCACAGTCATTTCTGGCCATCTAACTTAACCAAAAGTTTACCATGGCTGATTTCTCTGGTCTGTGTGATATGGAGAAAAAAAAGAAAACAAAAAACGAAGGTTGTTCTGGAGAGGACATCATCTGCCAGCATGTGAATGATATTTTTGTTATGAAAAAGCCTCACTATGAAATTTGGTTGGTGGCTAGACTATAGAAATCTTCAAAGCCAGGTGTGTCCTCTCACCTGGGGCCCTGGCATACGGCAGAGGCAGAACTAGTAAGATGCCATCACCCACAGGGATGAGCCGGAGAGAGCACACAGAGGCAGCCTCGGGTTTCTTCTGGCAGCTCTGTTGGAACTGAGGACTGGAGTATCATGGCTGGGTTCAGTAGTGGCAGCAGCAGTAAGAGTGTTCTAGTCACACTGGTGCTAAGTGGCCAAGCCTCTGGTCTCTTGATGCTTCTGATTCCAAGGAGATTTCAGAATCTGCTTCCCCGGGTTTCTCAGTCAATGAGCCAGTTTATATATTTCTAAATTCATTTTCTTCCTGTGTGGCTGTACTGCATTGCTAATGTCTGCAGCCAGCAACCAACTATGCTGACTGAGGCAAGCGTTGAGAAATGTTTCCTAGATTTCAACAACTTTTGCTTATAATTTGATACTATTAATCGCTTTTCACTTTTCATGTAAATAAATATCTGGTGATTTGATCATTTATATGGTATTTTCCTTAAGAATTGGACATGGAGTTGTGATTGGATGACATGAGTGAAAAATAGATCTTATTAGTTGATATTTTGTTTTTTTAACTTAGTGATTTTGGGGGGATTGATCCTAAATTGCTTTTTCTCAATCAATAGGTTAATCTTATTAATTGTTTCATAATAACACATACTTTCACTTCTGCAACTTGGAAATATTTATTCCAATCTTTCTTGAGCATTCAAAAAGAGAGAATCATCTGTACTTTGAGACAAATTTATTTTTTAAAGGATACAGAGAAAAGAGCCATCTTATAAGAAAGACATAATATTTCCATCTTCTGTCTCTTCTTTGATTTCTAAACTCTTTAAGTGGAACCAAGGAACCACAAACACTAGGGAGACCTGACCTTTCTGTGACAAGTTTAGAATAAGTGGATGAACCTCAGGGGCAAATTTGAAAGGAAATATCCTAAAGATAATTAAGTACATTTTTCAAACTAAGGGAAAATGCCTATGTGGGGCATACTTTTGTTGAAACTCATTTTTTTAACCTGAAACTACAGGATAAAGATTATTGTTGCACGTTTTCAATAGAAATTGCCTTGAGAATCCTTCTCTTTGAAGCTTGTCCCTGAGTTGCATATAAAATTTGCAATAACAAAGTGATTATTATCATTGTATTCATTTTTTTTTCATATTTAACATACCTTGTAAGTGAATCTGTACCAAATGAAATACTGTTCCCCGTTAGCTAAACTTATACTTTCACCTTTACTTCAACCAGAATGGAGAATTTAAATTAATGGAATGGTGAATGTGTATGGATAAAAGAAAAGGTTGAAAACTAGGGCCTCCTGGATTTTCTTAGCTCAAATCCCACCTGATCTCTTCTTTTGCTATGGTACAAAAGTTAGCCTTTGTGTAACCAAGTATAAAACTGGCCCAAATCTAAGCAGAATCTCATTTTTAAAATGAATACTAAACTAAAACTCTTAAGCATATGAAATTGCAAAGATGCCCTTATGGCCACAGGTTTCATGGATGGCGATAGTGCAGTGATTTGGAATAAAATAGTTACCTGTGACGTACTTTGCTCGTCTCATGCACAGTTTGCTGCTAACACATTCAGACACATTCAATGTCAAGATGCTCTTTATAGAATGTTGTAAACACAGCTGTAAATATGCACTATTTCTTTTAAATCTTCATTTTTATTGCCATTATGCATAGTAGAGTTGTGAGAGTTTCACCAGGGATTTGTGCCAGGTTTGAAACATGTCCTTGAAAGATTTTAGTAAAGAAAGGAGATACCCAGATTCATGATCCTGAGGTGTTTCATCAAAATCTAGATTTTAATGTGACCTATGATTCAGAAATGCAGTAAATAAGGTAACAAGGAAAAATGCAATTGAAGAGATAGTGATCTAGCACTAAGTATTCTGATGGGTATCATATAAATGCAAATAGTTATTTCAATAGTTATTTCAGTTATTTGCATCAGCCAAACAGGAACTTTATTTTTACCTCTTCGCTAACAAAACAATGAAAGACCTGATATTTCCTATCAGCTTCCATATATTTGTTTATTCAAATTATATGCAAATCAAATTATTGATTTCCTATTATGTACAATTGGAGAAGGCAATGGCACCCCACTCCAGTACTCTTGCCTGGAAAATCCCATGGACGGAGGAGCCTGGTGGGCTGCAGTCCATGGGGTCGCTAAGAGTCAGACATGACTGAGAGACTTCACTTTCTCTTTTCACTTTCATGCACTGGAGAAGGAAATGGCAACCCACTCCAGTGTTCTTGCCTGGAGAATCCCAGGGACGAGGGAGCCTCGTGGGCTGTCGTCTATGGGGTCGCACAATATGCAAATCAAATTATTGATTTCCTATTATGTACAATTGGAGAAGGCAATGGCACCCCACTCCAGTACTCTTGCCTGGAAAATCCCATGGACGGAGGAGCCTGGTGGGCTGCAGTCCATGGGGTCGCTAAGAGTCAGACATGACTGAGAGACTTCACTTTCTCTTTTCACTTTCATGCACTGGAGAAGGAAATGGCAACCCACTCCAGTGTTCTTGCCTGGAGAATCCCAGGGACGAGGGAGCCTCGTGGGCTGTCGTCTATGGGGTCGCACAGAGTCGGACACGACTGAAGCGACTTAGCAGCAGCAGCAGCATTATGTACAATGTGAAATGATTCATTACAAAGTTAAATGTGAGAACTGACTCAGCTAAGTAGGCTGATGTGACACCATAAATTAAGTCAATTTTTTGTTTAATTATTCCCAAACATTCCCACTTTTAGCCAATAAATAATTATTTAAATATTCAAAGTTAAGCAATTATGATTCCAAAACAAATCGTATCTTGAATAGGAAAAATAAAGCCTGAAATGCACTGCATTATATAATAATTCACTACAAAATTTAACATTTATAAACGTAAAAATGTTTTGCTTGCTTTGTGACACACAAAGGCCAGTAAACTTGAGTTAACATATGAATAATTTAGTGTATAAGTTTTAAAAATTGGGTGAATACTACATTAAATATAGGAACTTATTTTGAAAACATTTATAACTATGTGTACAGAGAATATAACAAAGTTTGTTATTATACACATACTATTTCCAGTTTGTAGATTCTGATGTTCTTGAAATAATTTGCACCTCTAAAGGAAAAATATAACAGGTAAAGTTGTTTTGATTTTATTAGTGTGTATTTTTTCCTTCATTATTAAAATAAGTATATAATTCCTTTTCTCACCACCTGTGAAGCAGGTATTATTATTTTCATAATTCAGATGACAAATAGAGAGGTCCAGAGGTTATGACTGAGGCTACTGAAATAATCAGCAGTGGATTCACAGTATAGATACGTATTCATAAGCAACTTTATTCAAAAGCCACAGGGCAAAATTATGTGATACTCTATCTCTTTTCTTACTCATGTATTTTCCTACTCTTTCCAAAGCTTTAAAGGAGAGTTGTATAATTATATCTCAAAATAGCTTTTTAAAATTAGCAATGTAAAAATAAATAAAATTTGGAAAAGTAAAAACTACAGAATATAATGTACTTTATTAAGTGGCTGCATCATCTGTACTTGAGTATATTTTTAGTTGAAATCTCAGTGAAATAAAATAACTCAAACATAATGCTTTAGAATGACAATTTTTAATAGGAAAAAATACAGTAAAAAATCAATTTATTTAGACTAGATATACTAAAATTGATATGTAAATGTTCACATACAATTTGAAGAAGATAATGGAATATGTGAAAAAATTCTGAAATCTGCATTATAACTAAAGATGTGGGAAAATTCATAGTGGTTTTGGATGTCTAATATTTTTAAGTAGCCTAAGAAATTGAGACAGAATAATTTCTATTTGAAAACAAATAAATCACATTATCTTCCTTTTTGACAAATGATTATTTTTCATATAATGTTAACAACATCATGACAGACATTACATCAGTTATTCAAAGCTCAATTTTTAATTAAAATTCTCATGAGCTACATGCAAAGTGAAAATTAGTGCCTTGGAAAATTGAGGTGAGAAATTATCCCAGAAATGTTTAAGAAAACTACAATAAAATATGAGAAAAAAAATCAATATAAAGAATAGAATTAGAAGAACTGATTTCTCTCTGAGGAAACTTTAAAGAAATGGATACTGAGAAGGAAAGAACATATATTTATAGTAATAATATCAACTGTCTGATTCCAGAGATATAGAAAAGCATAGTTTAATATATTTACCCTGGAATGGCTGGCTCATAAAGCTCCAAAAAAGGAAAAACAAGCAATAACTTGCTAGAGAGTTTTAAGAAAGAATATCAGTGACAATCTCCCAGAAAGAAAACAGAGATCACATATAAGGAAAGAATATGAGATCAACATCATGTTTGTCAAGTACAGCACTGAATGAAAGAATAATAGGAGGCAATCTCCCTGAATTGCTCTAAGGAAAGCACTTTACCCAGTCGTTTAAATGCATAAGTGCTAAGTAAAGAGATGCCAAGCATTCAAGTCCTTAGGAAACTTACTGTATAAAGAACATATCTAGAAGAAAAACTTTCTTTTTTATTATAAATAGGCAGTGATTCACAAATATAAACACAAGACGCGACTGTTTGAAAGTACAGAAAAAACAAAAGATGCACTCAGTTTTTAAACTTACTGGGAGAGTAAACAGTGATTAAGTTTTAACACCGAAAAGGAGAAAAGTAGAAACACGGGCCTCAAAAATATTAGAAGAAAATTATAACGCGATAAATTTACCTCTAAATGTAAAAATGGCTAACATTCTAAAGTTATCACATTTTTAAAAGAACATATATTGCATCCAAATGCAAATATGCACACAGTTTAAAGAATAATAAAAACATGAGCACCCTTGTTCTCCACTCCCAGTTTAAGGAATAGAACCTCAATAGAATGTTATTGGGGGTTTCCCTTGTAGCTCAGTCGGTAAAGAGTCTGCTTGCAATGCAGGAGACCTGGGTTTGATTCCTGGGTCGGGAAGATCCCCTGGAGAAGGAAATGGCAACCCACTCCAGTATCCTTGCCTGGAGAATCCCATGGACAGAGGAGCCTGGCGGGCTACAGTTTATGGGGTCGCAAGAGTCAGACACGATTAAGTACACAGCACACACAGAATGTTAATTATCTTTTGATTTTGATTCATCTTTTTTTCTTCTCTCTGAAAGTAATCATAACCAGGAATTCTTGATATTTTTGGTTTAGTTTTATGCTTTTGCTACATGTGCCTCCCACTATCTATTATTTATCTCTAATTTTGTTGCTTTTTTGTATAAATAAAATCATAGATTTAAATTATTTTTGATTTTATATTAATAGTACATTTTGAGAATCAATCATACTTATGCATCCAGATTTATTTCACTTTTTAAATTGCTTTATAGTCTAATATTCTTTGGTATGATTATACCATAACATAATCATCCATTCTACTATTCTATTGATGGAAATTTAGGCCACTGTTTTTTTGTTTTCCTATTCTGATAAATGCAGTTATGGAGAAAAGCCTTCTAGTACAAGGGCTTTGTTTGTTTGTTTGGAGGTTTATTTTGGTCTTGTTTGTTTGTTTGTTTTGGTTTGAGAGTTTTTTGGTAGGGTTTGATTCCTGGGTTAGGAAGATCCCCTGAAGAAAGGACAGGTTACCCACTCCAGTATTCTTGGGCTTCCTTGGTGGCTCAGATAGTAAAGAATCTGCTCGCAATGTGGAAGACCTGGGTTGAAGACTTGGGTTAGATCCCTGGGTTGGGAAGATCCCTGGCAGAGGGCATGGCAACATACTCCAGTATTCTTGCCTGAAGAACCTCCAGGGACAGAGGAGCCTGGTGGGGTTACAGTCCATGGAGTCACAAAGAGTCCAACACGACTGACAGCACACAGCAAAATTTAAATCTTGCTTATTCCATGAACGTATGGGAAAGTTAACTTAGGTAATTTCTTGTAAGTAATTAAGTAAAGTCACTCAGTCGTGTCCGACTCTTTGTGACCCCATGGACTGCAGCCCACCAGGCTCCTCAGTCCATGAGATTCTCCAAGCAATACTGGAGTGGGTAGCCATTTCCTTCTCCAGGGGATCTTCCCGACCCAGGGATCAAACCCGGGTCTCCCACACTGGAGGCAGACACTTTAACCTCTGAGCCACCAGGGAAGTCCTTGTAGACACCACAGAGAATCATAGGAGAGACTTAAATCATCTTCCTAAAGTGGTTGGTTTAAACCAACCTTCTGCTATCTGAAAATTCCTATTGTAATAACCAATCATTATCAAGGTTAAACTGCCTTCTCATTTCTACTTTATAAGCCAACCTGCAATGTCTTGCCTCTGAGCTGCATATCAGCTTTAGATCTGAAGTCTTTCACTTCCCAGTCTATTATTCCATGCAATAAATTCTTACTAATACTATGTTACTGATCTGATGTTATTTTTTACAGTTTCTGGATTTTTGATAACACACAGAGTTTCAGCTTCACTAAGATTGTTGGATTATTTTACAATGCACTTGTACAAGATTACATTTCAGAACTGCTAGTGTGTAATGAGAATCTCTCTTATATCACATCCCATTCCTTCTGTATATGGTCATGTTCTGCTTTATTTTTAAAGAAAAGAAGTTGTAAATTTTACTACAGATAGTGTAATCAATACTTTCCATCATGGTCGGTACCATTTATTGGATTTAAGAAATCCTTAACCACTGGAGGAGGAGAAAGTACATTCCTGTAGTATCTTGTAAACATGTTTTGTCTGCTTTCTCTTGCCACAATACCCCGGAGTCTAAGACTGTTGGTGACTCTTACTCTATTTTTCAGGAAAGTCTTGGTTATTTCTTGCTCTTTGTCCTTTCATATAAATTTTAGAATCCGGTTATTGAGTTTTAAAAAAAGTATTATATTGAGATTTTGACAATGGTTGCATTCAACTTCTCTAATGATCAATATGGGAAGAACTGACAGTTTCACACTATTAAAACTTGCAATCAAACTCATGGTAAATTCTCCCTTTATTTACATCTACATTCAGTGTCTTTTAATGAAGTTTTATTCTCTATAAGGAAATATTCTCCTATAAAATTTTATAATCTTAATTTGTATATAGTGCTAAGCATTTTTTAGATTACATTAAAAATACTACTGCTAGTGTATAACACTGCAATTGACTTAATATTGTTAATCCCAAAAGCTTGGGACCTTTTCTAATTCTAAAATTTCCATTGGTTTCTTTGGGGTTTTCTGTACAGATAATCACGTGATCTGAAAACAATGATGATTTCACTTTCTTTTTTTTTTTTCTTTTCTTGTCTTAATGTCAAGAGTGTTTACTACAATGTAGAACATAAGTGGTAATAGTGTATGGTCTAAAAGTAACTGCTATAAATGTTTTTTTAATATTATATTTTCTTGATTTTATGATGATCTTCATTAAGGCACTGTATTTTAAATTTGTAATAACTTATTTTACTCACAACTGGATATGGATTTTTATCAAAACCTTTTTTTGGTCTATTGAAATAATTACATGTTTTATTGTTTTTTCTTTTATCTGTTAAATGGGAATCAATCCAACTATGTTAGGCTTACCTTTTTTAAATTCATCACTAGATGCATTTTGCTAATATAGTACTATGTGTTAAAGACTAGGATGGTAAGTAATTTTCTTTTCTCCTATTACTTTCCTTCAGATCTTGGTATTAAGGTTTTTCAATCTAGTAAAACAAGATGACAAATACTCCTCCCTTTTCTATTCTCTGTAAGCGTATATGTAAGATTGGGGATCATTTATGTTTTTAATATTTTGTAAGCTTGCTCCTAGGGCCACTTGAGTCTAGCATTTCATTCATGTAAAGATCTTAAGGTACTGGCTGAGTTCTTTAATTGGTAACGAACTTTATTATGGCTTTCAAGTCAATCATGACTCTATCTTGGTAGGCCATTTCTAAATTTATTTTTATTTTTATTTTATCAGTGTATTAGCATGACAGTTGTCATATCATATAATGCTAAGTTAATCTCTGTAACATCTATATTATTTCTCCTTTTTCATTTGAATATATGAATGTATTCTTTGTATATATGTGCTTGTGTATTCATATTTGCATGTATATGAGAAGCCAAGTTTATTTTTTAATCTATTTTATTATTTTCACAGAACCAACTGTATAGGTTAGGTTATGCTGTGGGTATAACAATCCCAGACTTTTAGTGGTTTAAACTTCCTTGATTCATTATACTTAATTTCTATTGCAATTCAGCATCCTTCTTTTTGTTTGTTGGTTTTTAAATTATAGATCCTCTCACCAGGTTGTAAGCTGAAAGAACACCCTCCATCAGGGACTTCCTCACTAGTCATCAGTGCCACCAGTACGTAAGTTGAATGTGCGCTCAAATTCTAAGTCACTGCTGTGCACAATTCCTTAGCCAAATGAGCTGCAAGGCCATCCTTGAGTTCAGTGTCATAGAAAGGAATTGGAAGGAGAATAAAGATAAAAGGTGAAAAGTTCTTAAGATGTCCATGCAGACTTTTGACTTTATTGATACTTTCTTTTCATTGATTTCAGCTTTATATCTACATAAATATATCTGTATCTACACATCACATCTTCTTCATTCATTCATTTCTTTGTGGACACTGGTTGTTCCCACATCTTGGCTACTGTGAACTTGCTGGTGCTTGTTTTCATTCCCTGTGGATAATAACTCAGAAATGAGATTACTGGATCATGAAGCATTTCTATTTTTTTAATTTCTTGAGGAACCTCGATATTATTATCCATAGTGACCTTACCAATTTATATTCCCACTATTAGTGCACGAGTGCACTTTTTCCCACATCCTTGCCAACACTTATTATCTTTTGTCTTTTTGACGGTAGCCATTCTAACAAGTGTGAGTGATATCTCAGTGTGGCTTTGATTTGCATTTTCCTGATGATTAGTCATATTGAACATCTCTTCCTGTCCCTGTTGGCCATCTGCATGTCTTTTTTGGATAAATGTTTATTTAGATCCTCTGCCCACTTTTAAACTGGGTTTGGGTTATATGATCTCTTTAGGTATTTTGGATATTAACCTCTTATCAGATACATGGTTTGCAAATATTTTCTCCTATTCCATGGGTGGCTTTTCATTTTGTTGATGGCTTCTTTTGCTATACAGAAGCTTTTTACATTTTCTGAACAAAGCTAGGTTCTTTTATAAAACCTTTTAAATTTGATGTCACCTCTAGTATGAAATTTTTGTATCCTTCCATCTTTTTAATCACAAAATCAAACATTAACTTTACTGTTTGCACACCTAATATTCATTTGGGATTATTCACCTTTAAATTTTTCCATTTGTGTTGAAAAATAATTGGAATATATCACTATAAAGTTGAGGTGTACAGCATGACTTATTTACACATATTGTGGAATGATTACCACCATAGATTAAGTAAGTTCAGTTCAGTTCAGTTCAGTCGCTCAGTCATGTCCCACTCTTTGCGACCCCATGAATCGCAGCACACCAGGCCTCCCTGTCCATCACTAACTCCCGGAGTTCACTCAGACTCACGTCCATCGACTCAGTGATGCCATCCAGCCATCTCATCCTCTGTCGTCCCCTTCTTCTCCTGCCCCCAATCCCTCCCAGCATCAGAGTCTTTTCCAGTGAGTCAGCTCTTCACATGAGGTGGCCAAAGTACTGGAGTTTCAGCTTTAGCATCATTCCTTCCAAAGAAATCCCAGGGCTGATCTCCTTCAGAAAGGACTGGTTGGATCTCCTTGCAGTCCAAGGGACTCTCAAGAGTCTTCTCCAACACCACAGTTCAAAAGCATCAATTCTTCGGCGCTAAGCCTTCTTCACAGCCAACTCTCACATCTATACATGACTACTGGAAAAACCATAGCCTTGACTAGATGGACCTTAGTCGGCAAAATAATATCTCTGCTTTTGAATATGCTATCTAGGTTTGTCATAACTTTTCTTCCAAGGAGTAAGCGTCTTTTAATATCATGGCTGCCATCACGATCCGATAGAGTAAAGATACAGTAAAAAGAAAGTGAACAGATATTTTTTCTTGTGATGGGAGCTCTTAGAATCTACTCTGCTAACAACTTTCCTGTATATCATAGAGCAGTGTCAGCTGTGATCATCATGCGCTTTACTGCCACAGTAATTATTTACCTTAAACGTGGGTTATTTGTACCTTTCAGTTGTTTCCTCCAATTCCATCTCCCACCCACTTTCCTCCAAAAAACACAAGTCTGATCTCTTTTTTCTATGAGTTTTGTGTTTGTTTGTTTTTTAATTTTATTCTATTTATAAGCAAGATCATACAACATTTGTCTTTTTTTGACTTGTTTATTTCACTTAGCATAATGCCTTCAAGGTCAAAATATACATATTCATACATATTGGAATTTCATCTGGCCACAGTATTCTTAATACATTAGCCTTCACAATGCGATGGGACACCTTTTATATAACCCAGAAATTTCTATACTAAACAAATAATCAAGTTCAACAGAAAAGAGTTTTAAAGAAATTCAAGGGCTAATAACCTATTTTTACACACACAGGGTGCAAACCATATCAACATATATTCATGTTCTCCTTTTTTTACATACCAAGATTTCAAATTAAAAATATAAAGAATAATTGAAAATTAATAGAAAACATGAGAAATGTATATAACATATATAATGAAAGTTTCAACAATTGTTTTGAGAGAGTTAAAAAAATGTGAAAGATAATACATCCTATCCTACATGGAAAGATTTAGCTATTTTGGAGAAAGATAGCCATTCTCTCCAAATTCAGCTATTTCTGTAAAGCAAGTGAATGACAACAATGTTTTATTTCATGTTAGTGTTTTAGGTTCATTGTGGACAGCTACGGTCTTACTAAATATATATTTACTCTGGAGTCTAGGAGAATGAAGCTGTCTCTGTCTGGGACTTAGCTATTTTTGTGACAGAGGAAATAAAAAGCATAGTGGAAATATGATGGCTGTTTCTCCTTGAAGTGGCATCTTACTTCGTCTCATGATTCATTAATCAAAACAAGTTGCACTGGCAAGAATGATGTCAGTGTAGTAGGAAAGTATAATTTCACACTGAATGTGTTTTTATTAGCTTCCTATTACTATGGTAACAAATTAGTACAATTTGTTATCTTATAGGTTTATTATCTTGTTCTAGAAGTCAAAAGTCTTAAAATCAAAGTATCAACAGGGCTCCATTCCTTATGGATGATGTAGGGTGGAACCCTTTTCCTTGGTTATCCAGCTTCTAGAGGCCACCTGTTTCTTGGTTAGTGGCCCCTTCCTCTATTTCAAAACCAGTAGCACAGTTTCTTCAAATTGCTTCTTCTCCTTCTCTCTCTCACCTTTGCCTTTGTCCATATCTACTCTCCTGTTTCTCTTTGACAAGTACCTTTGTGATTACATCAGGCTCGATAGAAAATCTAAAATAATCTCTCCATCTCAAGATTCAAAAACTAATCATATCTTCAGAGTTCCTTTTGCCATGTATATTAACATATTCACAGTACCTAGGCATTAGGACATAGACATTTTTGGGAGATTAGTTTTCACTCCGAATAGCAGTAGAAAAGAGGTAAATAACTGAAAATTAAGCAATTTATATGGGTTGTCCTCTTGATTATAAAATTTACATCTCTGCTATTTACACAGAATATGCTCAGCCCCCTTGTCCCCAGAAGTATATGGAAAGGTCCAACTTAGCATCAGAACCCATGTCCAGGATTACAAATTTTCTATGTCAGATTTTTATATAGCCTTTCTTGGAGAAGAGATCAAAGAATTTAAAGGACACACTTAATAAGTACAGTGTGATTAAGCTAGGTGTCAGCAGTCTGTGAACAGAGAATTTCCAGATGTACAAGCTGGATTATAAAAGGCAAAGGAACCAGACATCAAATTGCCAACATCCACTGGATCACAGAAAGAGCAAGGGAATTCCAGAAAAACAACCACTTCTGCTTCATTGACTATGCTAAAGCCTTTGATCATGTGGATCACAACAAACTGGAAAATTCTTCGAGTTGGGAATAACAGACCACCTTACTTGCTTCCTGAGAAACCTGTATGCAGGACAAGAAACAACAATTAGAACCAGACATGGAACAAGGACTGATTCAAAATTGACAAAAGAGTACATCAAAGTTGCATATTGTCATCTTGCTTATTTAACTTATATGCAGAATACATCATGCAAACTGTTAGGCTGGATAACTCACAAGCTCGAAACAAGATTTCTCGGAGAAATATCAGCAACTTCAGATATGCAGATGACACCACTTTGATGGCAGAAAGTGAAGAGGAATTAAAGAACCTCTTGATGAAAGTGAAAGAGGAGCATGAAAAAGCTAACAAAAACTCAACTTTCAGAAAACTAAGATCATGACACCTGGTCCTATCACTTCATGGCAAGCAGATGGGGAAACAGTAGAAACAGAGACAGATTTAATTTTCTTGGGCTCCAAAATCACTGCAAGCCAAAACACTTGCTCCTTGGAAGAAAAGCTATGACAAACCTAACGCAGTTCAATTCAGTTCAGTTGCTCAGTCGTGTCCAACTCTTTGCAACCCCATGGAATACAGCACGCCAGGCCTCCCTGTCCATCAACAACTCCCAGAGTTTACACAAACCCGTGCCCACTGAGTCAGTGATGGCATCCAATCGTCTCATCCTCTGTAATCCCCTTCTCCTCCTGCCTTCAATTGAAAAACCAACATCAGGGTCTTTTCAAAGGAGTCAGTTTTTCCCATCAGATCGCCAAAGTATTGGAGTTTCAGCTTCAGCATCTGTCCTTCCAATGAATATTCAGGACTGATTTCCTTTAGGATTGACTGGTTGGATATCCTTGCAGTTCAAGGGACTCTCAAGAGTCTTCTCCAACACCACAGTTCAAACCATCAATTCTTCAGTGTTCAGCTTTCTTAATAGTCTAACTCTCACATCCATACATGACTACTGGAAAAACCATAGCTTTGACTAGAGGAACCTTTGTTGGCAATATAATATTTCTGCTTTTTAATATACTGTCTAGGTTGGTCAAAACTTTTCTTCCAAGGAGCAAGCATCTTTTGATTTCATGGCTGCAGTCACCATCTGCAGTGATTTTGGAGCCCCCCAAAATAGTCTGTCTCTGCTTCCATTGCTTCCCCATCTACCACCATGAAGTGCTGGGACCAAATGCCATGATCTTAGTTTTCTGAATGTTGAGATTTAGGCCTACTTTTTCACTCTCCTCTTACACTTACAACAAGAAGTTCTTTAGTTCTTCTTCGCTTTCTGCCATAAGGGTTGTGTCATCAACATATCTGAGGTTATTGATATTTTTTCCAGCAACGATGATTCCAGTGTGTGTTTCATCCAGCCCAGCATTTCTTCATAGATGTTAAATAAGTAGGGTGACAATATACAGCCTTGACATACTCTTTTCCTGATTTGGAACCATTCTGTTGTTCAATGTCCAGTTCTAAGTGTTGCTTCCTGACTGGCATACAGATTTCTCAGGAGGCAGCTCAGGTGGTCTGGTATTCCCATCTCTTTCAGAATTTTCCACAGTTTGCTATGATCCACACAGTCAAAGGCTTTGGTATAGTCAATAAAGCAGAAATAGATGTTTTTCTGGAACTCACTTGCTTTTTCAATGATCCATGGATGTTGACAATTTGATCTCTGGTTCCTCTGCCTTCTTTAAATCCAGCTTGGACATCTGGAAGTTCATGGTTCATGTCCTGCTGAAGCCTGGTTCGGAGAATTTTGAGCATTACTTTGTGCAGTAGTTTGAGCATCCTTTGGCATTGCCTAGACAGCATATTAAAAAGCAAAGACATCAAATGCTGACAAAGGTCCATATAGTCAAAGCTATGGTTTGATAGACTTCCCTGATATCTCAGTTGCTAAAGAATCTACCTGCTATGTGGAGACCCTGATTTGATTCCTGGATAAAAAAGTTCCACTGGAGGATGGATAGGCTACCCACTCCAATATTCTTGGACTTTTCTGGTAGATCAGCTGGTAAGAATCTGTTTGCAATGGGGGAGACCTGGATTCAATGCCTGGATTGGGAAGATCCCCTGGAGAAAGGAAAGGCTACACACTCCAGTATTCTGGCCTGGGGAATTCCATGGACCTTACAGTCCATGGGGTGGCAAAGAGTGGGACGTGACTGAGAGACTTTCACTTTCATGTATGTGTGTGCTAGTTGGACCATAAAGAAGGCTGAGTATGGAAGAATTGATGCTCTTGAACTGTGATGCTGGAGAAGACTCTTGAGAGACCCATGGAAAGAAGGAGATCAAACCACTCAATCCTAAAGGAAATCAACCCTGACTGTTCATTGGAAGGACTGATGCTGTAGCTGAAGGTCCAATACTTTGGCCACCTGATGTGAAGTGGTGACTCATTAGAAAAGTCCCTGATGCTGGGAAATATTGAGAGCAAGAGGAGAAGAGGTTAATATGGTTGGATGGGATCACTGACTTAATGAACATGAGTTTGAGCAAACTCTGGGAAATCATGAAAACCAAGAAGCCTGGTTTGCTGCAGTTCATAGGGTCGCAAAGAGTCGGAAACAACTTAGCGACTGAATAACAACAAAACCACCACAGCAAAATCTCAGTAACTTATAACTATGTTATGTTTATGCTTAGCTTATTTTGTCCATTGTGGGTCAGTTTTTCCATTCCATATTCCTTGATTCTGCAGCCAGATTATAGAACTCAATAAGTTATAAATTACTTAATTACAAGGATCTCATTTGTTATGTGGTACAGGTTTTAGCATATAGTAGGCCATTTTTGCTCATATGTTTCATATATGAGATTTTATTATTAGAAAAAAATCACAGAGGAAAAGGAAACAATAAATAATATGAACATCTGAATATATGTGTTCTTATATATATATATATGGGTGTGTGTGTTAAAAACAAAAGTAAAAAAGTAGAAGGAGCAAAATTGGATTATTTGTAGAGATGTGGGTGGACCTAGAGGCTATCACAAGGAGTGAAGTCAGAAAGAGAAAAACAAATATCATATACTAGCCTAGTTAATATAAGAGAGTTATATTAAGAATGTTCCTCGCAAAGAGTTGGACATGACTGAGCGACTAACACATACACATACATAACTTATAGTTATGAATCTAGAAAAACGGTACAGATGAACTAATTGCAAGGCAGGACTAGAAACGCAAACATAGAGAATGGACACGTGGCGGGGGGAGAAGGGAAAGTGGGAAGAATTGGGAGATAGGAGTGACGTATATACACTGCTATGAGTAAACTAGATGGCTAGTGGGAGCCTGTTATATAGTGCAGGACTCTCAGCTCGGTGGTGCTCTGGAATGACAGAAATGGGTGGGATGGGGGTAGGGCTGTGAGGGAGGTCTAAGAGGTAGGGGATATATGTATACATACAGCTGATTCACGCTCTACAGCAAAAACTAACACAATCTTGTAAAGCAGTTATACTCCAATAAAAAGATAATGGAATAAGAAAAAAGAAATAAACGTTTGCATTGTCATGTCAGATTCACATGAAAGAGTCCTTACCCACTGTGAAATGTTTTCTGATAATTTTGGTGTAACAAGTAATTATGCACAGTGGAGACAGGGAGGGAAGACTGAGGCATCGAGGGCATGTTCTCTGGTCTTTTATTTTCTGCCCTGGGCATGAGCTCCCTGGCCCAGAATAACAAAAGAGATTTCTAGTGAGAGTCATCAGATTCCTCAAACAGAAAGAGAACGCTTTGGTTATGAATTATACAGTTGTCATTTAAGCACATTTTCCAAGGAGAGTACCTTGTAAATATAAAGGTTCCAAGTTTGTTTTTGAAAAAGCAATACTAAACTGCAGGCAGTCTGCTAAAGGCGTTCCATAGATAAAAAGACTCTTCTGGTAGCAATATAATTAGTCTATTTGCTAAGAGGTCCAATTATCAGCGTGTTTTCAGCAAGATTAGCCAGGTCACCCGCCTTTCTTTTCAAAATTTCCCACAGGTAAGGAGAGAAAAATGGGTCATGGTCCAGTTGCTTTAACTCTTTAAAACTTTGGTAAAATCAGAACATCAGAAATAAAAGTCTAAGGACTAATTTCATATGTATAAGAAAATATGCTATAAAATAGACTAGTAAGTACATTTTATATAATTTAATAAAATGTTCTAGAATCTAGTAGATATGTGGGCAATTGGTACTGATAACAATTGTAAACAAACAACTTAAAGAACATATATTTTGCTTTACTAAGATTATGAAAGCAGAAGTAATAATAAAATATTGACAAATTGATACTTATTATTTTTCCCTTGTCTATATTGTGGTAAATTAATAAAAAGGACTTTATAAATCAATTACCAGCATGTTACAGCCCATGGGGCCACAAAGAGTTGGATTTGACTGAACAATTGAGTGTGCACACACACACACACACACATGAATGTTAAAGAACTGTATGTATTTCTAGGTGATCAGATGTAATGATTGCTAATATACTTGTGAAATTAAATAGGCATGTGCACGCATGCATGTTGTGTCCAAATCTTTGCAACTCCATGGACGGTGGCCCTCCAGATTCTCTGTCCATGGGATTTTCCAGGCAAAAATACTGGAGTATTGTTGACATCTCTTCCTCCAGGGGATCTTCCCTATGTGGGGAAGATCAAACCCACATCTCTTGCATCTCCTGCAATGGCAGATGGATTCTTTACTACTGTGCCACCTAAGAAACCCTAATACAGGCATAGGCAAAGCTATAAAGTAAGACTATAAATATAACACTATTAATTATAAAAGTGAAAATTTGTAATAGCCAAATAGGCTGCAATATGAGAAGAGATAAGTATGCCAAAGGTAGCAACTCCATGTCAGCATGAGAAGCTAATTATCATGGATACCCTATGTGTAGATAGATCCAATGTCTCCATCTGCAGCCCTACTTCTAAGTTATCTAACATGAAAATTGATAAGAATTTCAAATTCCTTATTCACATGATAAAAGTAATAGTGAATATTTTTTAAATTTTGCACAGCCGGTAATATGATTACCTAGAAGTAAAAATAAACCTAAATTTAATGCAAAGGAATAGCCCTAGTTAGCATTTCTCGGGACTATACATACATACTAACTAGAACAAAACTGCTATGATCCTAAAATGATACAATATATAGGTAATAAATCAGTGAGTAACAAATCAAAATTAATTTAATCTTCAATAATATAAGTGGATTTCATCTCCAGAATTTGATTTAAGCATCGTTGCTCTACAATAGCTTACATTCGTTTTATTGTCTATGGACCTCCTCAGTATAGCATAGACCCTGATCTTGGACCTCTTCCTTGTTTGATTGGCTTCAGCTTAATGTTAAATGAATAATGGTAGTTATTGGTGACTCCAAGGATTTTGTGACAATTTAAATTCAATAGTATTAGAATTTTTACAGTTAAATGATTATAATTTTCTATTACTATTAGAATATATTTTGCTTCGAAACTTAAAAATAAATAACTTTAAAGGATTTCTTTTTCTCCATCTTGATACAGTTATGTCCATGGATAGCAAATAGACATAAACATAATATATTTTATTGCTGAGTCTTCACATAGTCATCTGTATAATAGAACCCAAGTATAGAGCCTTTAAATTTCAAATGCAAGTGAGTTTATATACTGTGAATTATGAGAGCATTTCAGGGCACACAAAGGTCTTCAGAATATTTTGGTTCATGTGTAGTTTGTGTAAACCTTTGATATAAACCATTTAGCTTTTACTTTATTACTCTCCCATATGCTTGAAAGGTGGAAAACTAAATTATATCCCAACACTAGGAGCAGAGCTATACCAACCTAAATTATTACAGTACAATAAGAACTGTGACATCATAGTCTCAGAATTAAAAAAAGAAGAAAGCTTTCAGTATATTGAGAGTCCTAATTTAAAAGCTATTTTAGTATTAACCCATTTAAATTGTTTCTTTTCAGTGTAATTATTCAAGGGCTGCTCATATTTTTCCCTGTTTCAGGAGGGGAGGAGGGGGTTTTACATTGATGTTGTCAATAAAATATGTCCAGTGGCAGAACACAGTCTTGTAGAACTGAAATTGACAACTAGATTTTCAAGTTGTTAAGACAGGATCACTTAATGAGGTCAGTTCAGTTCAGTTCAGTAGATAAGTTATGTCCGAATCTGTGACCCCACGGATTGCAGAGCACCAGGCTTCCCTGTCCATCGAGAACTCCCAAAGCTTGCTCAAACTCATGTCCATTGAGTCAGTGATGCCATCCAACCATCTCATCCTCATTCGTCCCATTCTCCTCCTCAGTGTTGCTCAGTTATGTTTGACTCTTTGTGACCCCATGCACTGCAGCATGCCAGGCTTCCCTGTCCATCACCATCTCCCGGAGTTTGCTCAAACTCCGGGAGTTGGTGATACCAATGATGTCCATAGAGTCGGTGATGCCATCCAAACATCTCATCCTCTGTCATCCCCTTCTCCTCCTGCCTTCAGTCTTTCCCAGCATCAGAGTCTTTTCCTATGAGTCAGTTTTTTGCATCAGATGGCCAAAGTATTGGAGCTTCAGCTTCAGCATCAGTCCTTCCAGTGAATATTTAGGACTAATTTCCTTTAGGATGGACTGGTTGGATCTCCTTGCAGTTACTCTCAAGAGTCTTCTCCAACACCACAGTTCAAAAGCATCAATTCTTCTGCACTCAGCTTTCTTTATAGTCCAACTCTCACATCCTTACATACTGGAAAAATGATAGTTTTGACTAGACACATATTTGCTGGCAAAGTAATATCTCTGCTTTTTAATATGCTATCTAGGTTGGTCATAGCTTTTCTTCCAAGGAGCAAGTGTCTTTTAATTTCATGACTGCAGTCACCATCTGCAGTGATTTTGGAGCCCAAGAAAATAAAGTCTGTCACTGTTTCCCAATCTATTTGCCAGATAGTGATGAGACTGGATACCATGATCTTAGGATTTTTGAATGCTGAGTTTTAAGCCAGCTTTTCACTCTCTTCTTTCACTTCTTCAAGAGGCTGTTTAGTTCCTCTTTGCTTTCTGCCATAAGGGTGGTGTCATTTGCATATCTGAGTTTATTGATATTTCTGCCTGCAATCTTGAATCCAGCTTGTGCTTCATCCAGCCTGGCATTTCACCTGATGTGCTCTGCATATAAGTTAAATATGCAAGGTGGCAATATACAGCCTTGATATACTCTGTTCCCAATTTCGAACCAGTCCGTTGTTCCATGTCTAATTCTAATTATTGTTTCTTGACCTGTATACAGGTTTCTCAGGGGCCTGGTAAGGTGGTCTGTATTTCCTATCTCTTGGAGAGTTTTCCACAGTTTGTTGTGATCCACACAGTCAGAAGAGTTAGCATAACAAAAGGAAGCAGAAGTAGATGTTTTTCTGGAACTTTGTTGCTTTTTTGATGATCCAGTGGAGGTTGGCAATTTGATGTCTGGTTCCTCTGCCTTTCCTAAATCCAGCTTGAACATCTGGAAGTTCTCGGTTAACATAATGTTGAAGCCTGGCTTGGAGAATTTTGAGCAGTACTTTGCTAGTCTGTGAGATGAGTGCAATTATTCAGTAGATTGAACATTCTTTGAAATGTTAGAATTGGAATAAAACTGACATTTTCTGGTCCTGTGGCCACTGCTGAATTTTCCAAATTTGCTGGCATATTGCATGCAGCACTTTCACAGTATCATCTTGTAGGATTTGAAATAGCTCAACTGGAATTCCATCACCTCCACTAGCTTTGTTCATAGTGATTCTTCCTAAGGCCCAATTGACTTCTCACTCCAGAACGTCTGGCTCTCTTTGAATGATCACCCCATGGTGGTTATTTGGGTCATTAAGATCTCTTTGTACAGTTCTTCTGTGTATTCTTGCTACCTTTTCTTAATATCTTCTGCTTCTGTTAGGTCCATACCATTTCTGTCCTCTAGTCTTTCTCATTCTATTGTTTTCCTTACTTCTTTTCATTGATCACTTAGAAAGGCTTTCTTATCTGTCCTTGCTATTCTTTGGGACTCTGCATTCGATGGATATATCTTTCCTTTTCTCCTTTGCCTTTCATTTTTCTTCTTATCTCAGTTATTTGCAAGGCCTCCTCTGACAACCATTTTACCTTTTTGCATTTCTTTTTCTTGGGGATGGTTTTGATCACCACCTCCTATACAATGTTACAAAACTCTGGTCCACTGGAGAAGGGAATGGCAAATCACTTCAGTATTCTTGCCCTGAGAACCCCATGAACAGTATGAAAAGGCAAAGATATGACACTGAAAGATGAACTCCCCAGGTTGGTAGATGCCCAATATGCTACTGGAGAAGAGTGGAGAAATAGCTCCAGAGAGAATGAGGAGGCTGAGCCAAAGTGAACACAACGCCCAGTTGAGTATGTGACTGATGATGGAAGTAAACTCTAATGTGACAAAGAGCAATATTGCACAGGAACCTGGAATGTCAGGTCCATGAATGAAGGCAAATTGAAAGTGGTCAAACAAAAGATGGCAATAATGAACATCGACATTTTAGGAATCAGTGAACTAAAATGGACCAGAATGGGTGAACTTAATTCAGATGACCATTATATCTACTACTGTGGGCAAGGATCTCTTAGAAGAAATGGAGTAGCCCTCATAGTCACCAAAAGAGCCCAAAATAAAGTACTTAGGTGCAATCTCAAAAATTACAGAATAATCTCTTTTCATTTCCAAGGCAAACTTAATGAGATAGAAAACCAAATTTTAATATCACAAATATACACTCTATTTTCACTATAAAACATTTCTTACTACCCACTTGGTGGCATTTCTTAGCTTTTGTTTCATTGTTAAACATATTAAACTTCACTTTTTTTTCTCATTACTAGAATACTTTATAGGTAAATCGACACAAGGAACATATTGTGCTTTCTGATCAAAGAAGAAAATGATGCCAGGCTAAAACAAGCAATTTAATTTTTAATGGTTTTATCCATGCCCAAGGTCATAACAAAGTTTAAATTAAAAAGTTAAAATAAAACTACAGCAAAACACTAATGATAATGCCCTAAATATTCCAGGGCCAATAACATTTGTCAGAGAGTACTTTCAATGCATCCCAGTGCTAATTTTTAAAATTTTGCTTTAGAATAGTAACTTAGCTGAAATAAGGTGTAGAAAATTAAATATTACAGACATACAAATAAAATGCATGAGTCTTTGCCCCTGAATAAGTAAGCTAAGATGTTCATGGAATTTAAATCTCTAACCTAGAACTGTTTAAGTGTTGGTAAATACTGTGTTGTTAATTTCTAACTGTGTTAGTTATTTTCTAACTAAGGAGATAAAAATTTGGTACTTTGTTTTACTCAATTTTTGCTGCATTAAAAAGAAAAAAAATAGCACCTAGGGTGTGGGAGTACTTAAATACTCAATTTGGTCTACTTTTTGAGTAATGATTGGGCTTCCCTGGTAGCTCAGCTGATAAAGTATCTGCCTGCAATGCAGGAGACCCTGGTTTAATTCCTGGGTCAGGAAGATTACCTGGAGAAGGGAATGGCTACCCACTCTAGTATTCATGGACTTAGTCAACATTTGAGATGTTATAGTAAATGTTCTATTGATTAATAAATATTTAAAAAGCTAGAAAAATATTTCAAAATAACATCTATTTTAAATTATAATGCTTTTAGAGTTTGTGCTTTTTGTTGTTTTAATCTAAACATATTTCATGTTAAGTGAAATAAGCATCCTAGATTAAGACTTATTTTAAGATAAACTAAGATGGCAATGGCACCCCACTCCAGTACTCTTCCCTGGAAAATCCCATGGACAGAGGAGCCTGGTGGGCTGCAGTCCATGGGGTCACTGAGGGTTGGACACAACTGAGCGACTTCACTTTTACTTTTCACTTTCATGCATTGGAGAGGGAAATGGCAACCCACCCCAGTGTTCTTGCCTGGAGAGTCCCAGGGACCGGGGAGCCTGCTAGGCTGCCATCTATGGGGTCGCACAGAGTTGGACACGACTGAAGTGACTTAGCAGTAGCAGCAGCAAGACCATTTCTGCTTAATAGATGCCCTATTTATATACTTGATTTTCAAGAACTATTTTAATTCTTTCATGTTAATAGACACTGAGCAATAGAAAAGCTTTCAAAGTACTTTTGGTTCAATAATGATTTTACACATTGACCCTAGTATTCCACTGATAAATTGTAAAAGCAACTAATAAAATATGGAGAATAATAGAAGAAGGCTCAAAAAATTATTAGCTAATGACTCTTAATTCCTTTATTATTTTAACATCCACTGATATTATATGCCAATCTTTTATTTGCTCACTATTTAGTAACATCTAATGATTTTAGTTGAAGCAAGGGCTTGTTCTTGGTTGCCCTTATGGAAAAATGTAGGTATAATTCTTTTGCCCCTTTATTTAACAGTAAATTTATATATTTATGGGGAAAACGGGATAAAATTAGCCAAGACCGTAGTCCACTGACATGAGAAAATTAGATCACTGCACAAAGTCAGAAAATGTTCAGAGAGTTATTTCATTAAACAGGATTAATAAGTTTTGATTCAGTGTTAAAATTTAAAAGCTGGTAAGAATTCTTTTCTTTTATTGAACCTAATAAATTCCAGTTGAATATTATACTGTTAGAATATTAGTAACACTGAAACAGATGAGTCAAAATCAGAATTGGCAACCTTAAAGATTTAGTTCCTAATTTCCTTTACAGTTTTATCAAGCTCCCAGATTCGCAAACAAAATTGAGACAGTGAAAATATCCTAAAAAGTTATACATAAAAATTAAATTTAAAGTTCTGGAAAAAAAGACATATAATTCCCTGAAAATGTTGATAGACCACAAAACAAACTGGCAGTGTACAAAAACAACCCTGAAAAAAAATACATTAAGTGGGATTCATGATTTTCCAGCAAATAATTGTTTTAGTTTATTGATCATTTTCAGATTGGCCAACTTGTTATACCATATCATCTGGCAGTATACGAGTATTTTATAACATTTTCAAAAGTTTGTACTTAAAATTTTTTTCTCTTTTTGTATTATTTTCCTCTTGCTCCATAACACAAAAATAGAAGCTAAAAGCAAAGTCATTTATGAGCTCACTGTTCTGAGTTTCAGAAGTTTAGCACAGGTTGACTGCATCCTCCGCTCAGAATCTCCTCAACAGCAACACCCGAAGTTGTCAGGGGACCACATTCCTGTTTCTCTGGAGGCTATGGTGAAAAATTACCTATGGGATTATTCAGGTTATTGGCAGACTTCATTTCCTGGTGGTGGTAGGACTGAGGTAGCTGTTTCTTTGTTAGCTGTTAGCTGAGGTCATTCTCCGTAACTAGAGGATGCTTTTAAGTCCTTGCTGTATGGCTTCCTTTATCTTCAAAGCCAAAAATGGAAATTCTCCTTCTGGCAAAGCCTCTTCATACTTTTAATCCCTAACTTCTTCCTCAGTGACCAACTAGAGACCAGCTGCTCATAAAGGGATCATCTGATTAGATTAGATATGCCCTGGAATATCTGTTTCTTAAAGTCTACTCTGCAATAGGTCTTCCCTGCAGCTCAAATGGTAAAGAATCTGCCTGCAAGGCAGGAGACCCTAGTTTGATCCCTGGTTCAGGATGAATCCTCTGGAGAAAGGATAGGCATTCCACTCCAGTATTCTTGCCTGGAGAATCCCATGGGCAGAGGAGCCTGGCAGGCTACAGTGCATGGGATAGCTGACTCAGACTCAACTGAGTGATTACACTACTACTACTCTGCAATATACCACAACCTAATCAGAGGAATAAAGTCCATCATAGGCATTCTCCAGGGGTTGTGTAGATTGCATGGGTAGTGGGCAGAAATCTTAGGGGCCATCTTAAAATTCTGCTGACTACAGATTGTCAAAGGTTATTTTCCTATTGGTAATCATCCAAATGGTAGCAAAATATATATCATAGAGAAGTGAAAACTTTTCAGATATAATGAATTAAAACAACTCTTAAGTTGTTGTCTTTTGGGGTATATGCTTGTATGCTTGCCTGTGTGTGTCTACATGCTTGAGTTTCAATCTACTTTTTAAAATATTTTTTGTGCTAAGGCAAAAGAATCATACTACAAACAGATCAAGAGTAGGGACTTACAGGAAAGACTTTAGTTATCTTTTTTACACCAGCTACCAGAGGTAATGAATGGTTTACCCTAACACATATAGAAACTTATTTCACAATTAACACACTCACTGATTAGTACAGCTCACTTCAGAATCCAGAGGAGAGTGAAAAACTTGGCTTAAAGCTCAACATTCAGAAAACTAAGATCACTGTGTCTGGTCCCTTCACTTCATGGCAAATAGATGGGGAAACACTGGCAGACTTTATTGTTGGGGCTCCAAAATCACTGCAGATGGTGATTACAGCCATGAAATTAAAAGATGGTTACTCCTCAGAAGGAAAGTTATGAGCAACCTAGATAGCATAATAAAAAGCAGAGATATTACTTTGCCAACAAAAGTCAAAGCTATGGTTTTTCCAGTAGTCATGTATGGATGTGAGAGTTGGACTGTGAAGAAGGCTGAGTACCAAAGAATTGATGCTTTTGAACTGTAGTGTTGGAGAAGACTCTTGAGAGTCCCTTGGACTTCAAGGAGATCCAACCAGTCCATCCTAAGGGAGATCAGTCCTGAATATTCATTGGAAGGACTGATGCTGAAATTGAAGCTCCAGTACTTTGGGCACCTTATGCGAAGAGTTGACTCATTGGAAAAGACTCTGATGCTGGGAGGGATTGGGGGCAGGAGGAGAAGGGGATGACAGAGGATGAGATGGCTGGATGGCATCACCGACTTGATGGATGTGAGTCTGAGTGAACTCCGGGAGTTGGTGATGGACAGGGAGGCCTGGCGTGCTGTGATTCATGGGATCTCAAACAGTCGGACACAACTGAGCAACTGAACTGAACTGATGAAATTCTGCAAAATCTTCTAAGAAGATTCTCATTTGAAATATGATTCAATGTAAATCTAAAACTTTAAGTCATAAAGTCAAATATCTTAATATGCTCATGTACATATAAAATGAAATTCCCCATTGGTCATTAAATGTAACAATGCTGATGAATCAGAATTGGTGTTCATTCTCTACAGATAATTTCAAGGGATATTGGAGAGCAAGTGAAAACTTAATTATCAAAGCCCTTGCTCTTGCTCATAATTTTAAAAAAGCAATCTTAGTGCAGAATAACCTATTTTATAAAATATGTAATATGTATAGGAGAAAAGACTAATAATATTTTCTACCTATGGGGCATTACTGAATCTTCCTATCATTCAGTGAGTTTTTTTCTGATTTTGTATATTAAGCTGTCTGTGTGTGTTTGTGTATGTGTGTGTAAAACAACATAATACATAGATTGTGAATTTATCAATGATTTAAAATATCATCTAGTGCAACTTCATTTTTTGTCCTATGTCACTATATAATTTCACAAGTCGATGAATACTATCAAAGCAATGTCAAAATTTCACAAGTGAAAATCCAGAAATAATACTACAGAATTAAATGATTAAAGAACGTGGTGGCTCCTTCTACACTATAATCCATGCTTCCATCTTCCATAATTCTGATCTTGTTCCTTTTTTAAACCTATTAAAATATACACAAATATTTCTTAATATTCACAATGTAATATACATCTATAAAGTATGGATGTTAGTGATCTCGTACATGTTAGCATAAGAAACCCCATGAAATAAGAGTGTACCAGGTTCTCATCTCATTCTTTTTCAGTTCTTTTAATCTGTCCATTTTGGCTCCGGGACACATACATTTATTCTATGTGTCACAAATAAAAATGGACACATTGCAATTAATTATCAGTAAGCTCAGTTACTGCTTTGTCATTTCTATTTGAATCCTTTAAATATGAATCAAGTTAGTGGACAAAAGATTTCAAACACATGACATTATATGAGAAACAGATGCAGATCTGGAGGAGTGGCATAAATTTGGTTTTACTTGTTGCCATATTTGCTGTTGTTCAGTCGCTCAGTCGTGTCCGACTCTCTGTGGCCCCATGGACTGCAGCATGCCAGGCTTCCCTGTCTTTCACCATCTTCTGGAGCTTGCTCAGACTCCTGTCCTTTGAGTCAGTGATGGCATCCAACCATCTCATCCTCTGTCATCCCCTTCTCCTCCTGCCTTCAATCTTTCCCAGAATAAGGGTATTTTCGAATGAACTGGTTCTTCACATGAAGTAGCCAAAGTATTGGAGCTTGAGTTTCAGCTTCAGCATCAGTCCTGCCAATGAATATTCAGGGCTGATTGCTTTAGGATTTACTGGTTGATCTCCTTGCAGTCCAAGGGACTCTCAAGACTCTTTTCCAACACCACACAAAGGCATAAATTCTTCAGCACTCTGCCTTCTTTATGGTCCTAATCTCACATCCATACATGACTACTGGAAAAACCATAGCTCTGACCAGATGGAACTCTGTGGGCACAGTACTGTCTCTGCTTTTCAATATGCTGTCTAGGTTGATCATAGCTTTTCTTCCAAGGAGCAAGTGTCTTTTAATTTCATGTTGCACTCACCATCTGCAGTGATTTTGGAACACAAGAAGATAAAGTCTGTCACTGTTTCCATTGTTTCCCCATCTATTTACCATGAAGTGATGGGAATGGATGCCATGATCTTCATTTTAAGAATGTTGAGTTTTAAGCCAGCTTTTTTTCACTTTCCTTTTCACATATATCAGAGGCTCTTTGGTTCCTCTTCACTTTCTGCCATAAGGGTGGTATCATCTTGCATATCTGAGGTTATTGACATTTCTCCCGGCAATGTTGATGCCAACTTGTGCTTCATCCAGCCTGGCATTTTGCATGACTTACTCTGCATATAAGTTAAATAAGCAGGGTGACAATATATAATTTTTTTCACTTTCCTTTTCACATATATCAGAGGCTCTTTGGTTCCTCTTCACTTTCTGCCATAAGGGTGGTATCATCTTGCATATCTGAGGTTATTGACATTTCTCCCGGCAATGTTGATGCCAACTTGTGCTTCATCCAGCCTGGCATTTTGCATGACTTACTCTGCATATAAGTTAAATAAGCAGGGTGACAATATATAGCCTTGACATACTCCTTTCCCAATTTGGAGCCAGTCTGTTGTTCCATGTCCATTTCTAACTTTTGTTTCTTGATCTGCATACAGATTTCTCAGGAGGCAGGTAAGGTGGTCTGGTATTCCCATCTCTTCAAGAGTATTCCACTGTCTTTTTGTGATCCACACAGTCAAAGGCTTTAGTGTAGTCGATGAGGCAGAAGTAGATGTTTTTCTGAAATTCTCTTCCTTTTTCTATGATTCAATGGATGTTGATGATTTACTATCTCATTCCTCTGCCTTTTCTAAATCCAGCTTGAACATCTAGAATTTCTTGGTTAATGTACTGTTGAAGCCTGACTTGGAGAATTTTGAGTATTACCTCACCAGCATGTGAGATGAGTAGGATTGTGTACTAGTTTGAACTTTCTCTGGCATTGCCCTTCTTTGGGACTGGAATGAAAACTGACATTTTCCAGTCCTGTGGCCACTGCTGAGTTTTCCAAATTTGCTGGCATATTGAGTACAGCACTTTCACAGCATCATCTTTTAGGATTTGAAATAGCTCAGCTGGAATTCCATCACTTCCACTAGCTTTGTTCGTAGTAATGCTTCCTAAGGCCTATTTGACTTAACACTCCAGGTTGTCTGGCTCTAAGTGACTGTTTACACCATCACGATTATCTGGGTCATTAAGATCTTTTTGTATAGTTCTTCTGTATATTCTTGTCACCTTTTCTTAATATTGTCTGCTTCTGTTAGGTCCATACCATTTATGTCCTTTACAGAATTACTGAAAGGCATACTCTGTTGCCACATGACTTTCTGTAATTTTGTACTTCACAGTCCTTATAAATACTCTCCTTAGTGTTGGGAAGCAGTGTGAATATTTTTGTTTCTGCATAGTCAGGGCTTTCTGAGCAAAATTTTTAAAGACCTAAATTAAATAACAAGCCTTTAAAGTTAAAGAGTGATTAAATAAATAGATAAGTCCAGAGTTTTATAGAGATTTATTTCTGCAATTACGTGTCTACATTCCAAAGGGCTCTGAACTAGTGACTTTCAATTTCTCTTCTTGGAGAATCTTTTTTTTTTTTTTTTAAGAAAAATCAGGAGGATAGGCTGGCAGGTGTGTACCAATTACTATATAAGACCTCAGATTAATAATTTTGAGATTTCTCTGCTGTGGTACAGACTGCATTGGCATAACCATTTGGCTGCTATCACATTGCCCTGAAGGAGAAGAATGTGGACTAGAAAACCTCTGCAGTTATTACTTTGAAGCTTGCCTCTGATTCAGAAAACTTATGTTTGCTTTCTGGATCAAATAAATAAATATAGCATTAAAATATATCACATTTTTGAATGTTAACTGAATATTATTATTTTCCACTAATTGGCACTGTAGACTAAAAGCTAATAAGGAAAGCAGGTGAATAAGAAAAGTTTAATGAAATATTTTGATAAATTTCATAAAATAAGCAAGGTCTGGTAGTGAAAATCATGAGGTGAGAAATAGACAATGCTTTTCTGCACTCTCATATAATATTAAATGAATATCTCTATTATATCAAATATCATATTAAAAATCATTTTTTCTTCACTTCCCTTACTTATTGGCTTGTGAGATTTTTGAGGATGAGGAATAACCCTATTCATCTGTCTATACTCAGTAAATAGTGTTTGGAATTTAATGAATATTCCTAATACTTATAAATTTGGAAGCAGTCTGTTTTTCCATGTCCAGTTCTAATTGCTGCTTCTTGACCACACTTCTCAGGAGGTAGGTCAGGTGGCCTGGTATTCCTATGTCTTTAAGAATTTTCCACAGTTTACTGTGATCTCCACACTCAAAGGCTTTAGTGTTGTAACAAAGAGAAAGTAGATTTTTTTTTTTTCTGGAATTCTCTTGCCTTTTCTATGATCCAATGGATCTTAGCAGTTTGATCTGATTCCTCTGCCTTTTCTAAATCCAGCTTGAACATCTAGAAGTTTATGGTTTACTTACTGTCGAAGCCTAGCTTGGAGAACTTTGAGCATTATTTATCTAGTGTATGCTGCTGCTGCTGCTAAGTCGTTTCAATTGTGTCCGACTCTGTGCAACCCCATAGACAGCAGCCCACTAGGCTCCTCTGTCTCTGGGATTCTCCAGGCAAGAATACTGGAGTGGGTTGCCATTTCTTTCTCCAAGGCATGAAAGTGAAAAGCAAAGTGAAGTCGCTCAGTTGTGCCTAACTCTTAGCGACCCCTTGGACTGAAGCCTACCAGGCTCCTCCATCCATGGGATGTTCCAGGCAAGAGTACTGGAGTGGGGTGCCATTGCCATCTAGTGTACGAGATAAGTGCAAATGCTCAATATTAGAACATATTTTGGCATTGTCTTTCTTTGGGATTGGAATGAAAACTGACCTTTTCCAGTCCTGTGGTTGCTGGTGAGTTTTCCAAATTTGCTGGCATATTGAGTGCAACACTTTAACAGCATCATCTTTTAGAATTTGAAGTAGCTCAACTGAATTTCCATCACCTCCACTAATGATGCCTCCTAAGGTCCACTTGATCAGGAAAGTAGTATGTCAAGGCTGTATATAGTCTGCTTATTTAACTTATATGCAGAGTACATCATGAGAAATGCCAGACTGGATGAAGCACAAGCTGGAATCAAGATTGCTGGGAGAAATATCAATAGCCTCAGATGTGCGGATGACACCACCCTTATGGCAGAAAATGAAGAACTAAAGAGCTTCTTGATGAAAGTGAAAGATTAAAGTGAAAAACTTGGCTTAAAGCTCAACATTCAGAAAACTAAGATCATGGCATCTGGTCCCATCACTTCATGGCAAACAGATGAGGAAACAGTGACGGACTTTATTTTCTTGGGCTCCAAAATCACTCAGATGGTAAGTGCAACCATGAAAGTGAAAGACACTTGAGCCTTGGAAGAAAAGTTATGATCAACCTAGGCAGCATATTAAAAAGCAGAGACATTACTTTGCCAACAAAGTTCAAAGCTATGGTTTTTCCAGTAGTCATGTATGGATGTGAGAGTTGGACTATAAAGAAAGCTGAGTGCTGAAGAACTGATGCTTTTGAACTGTGGTGTTGGAGAAGACTCTTGAGAGTTTCTTGGGCTGCAAGGAGATCCAACCATTCCATCCTAAAGGAAATCAGTCCTGAATATTCATTGGAAGGACTGGCGCTGAAGCTGAAACTCCAATATTTTGGTCACCTGATGTGAAGAATTGACTCATTGGAAAAGACCCTGATGCTGGGAAAGATTGAAGGCAGGAGGAGAAGGAGATGACAGAGGATGATATGTTGGATGGCATCAGCAACTCGATGGACATGAATTTGAGTAAGCTCCAGGAGTTGGTGATGAATGGGGAAGCCTAGTGTGCTGCAGTCCACGGGGTCGAAAAAAGTTGGACACGACTGAGGGCCTGAAATGAACTGAACTGAACTGAATATTGATAAATTAATGGATAATTTCACTGTTCTGATTCAGAATTACTAATCTCAAGGAAATAAGCATTTGCAAGTTTATTTCCTTCTCATTTAACTGAAGTGACTTAGCAGCAGCAGCAGCATTTAACTACATCATCTCATGGTGTTGCTGAAAATTTGAAAAATGAAATATCTCCTGATTTTAGGACATATTTTTACCAATGACAATAGGTGTCATTTCTTTCAATGAGACTGGATAGATATTTAATTTCAAAGTCTATAATTCAAATCTCCATGAAGAGAATTCCCACATTCAAATTAAAATAAAGGACACAACTGAGTGACTCCACTTGACTCCCTTCACTTACTTCATACTTTATCGCTGGAGAAGGAAATGGCAACCCACTCCAGTATTCTTGCCTGGAGAATCTCATGGACAGGGAAGCCTGGCAGGCCGTGGTCCATGGGTTCGAGAGAGTCGGACACAACTGAAGTGACTAAACACACGTCTTCAATGGAAAATGAATCCCATCTGTTTTAGAGACTCCTGTGCAATGGCCCCCTACTCCAGGACTCTTGCCTGGAAAATCCCATGGACAGAGGAGCTTGGTGGGCTGCAGTCCATGGGATCGCGAAGAGTCAGACATGACTGAGCAACTTCACTTTCACTTTCATGCATTGGAGAAGGAAATGGCAACCCACTCCAATGTTCTTGCCTGGAAAATCCCATGGACAGAGGAGCCTGGTGGGCTGCCGTCTATGGGGTCACACAGAGTCGGACACAACTGACGCGACTTAGCAGCAGCAGTGACACAATTAGAGATCTTTCTTGCCTATAAAACATTTTTATGAAATAAATATGGACAATATCAAAATAGTGGCATTTTGTATGACCTTGAAAGAAAATTATACTTTTGATCCCTGTTTTCCTCTTGATAATTTATGCTATGTTTTTCAAATATAACATGACTGTTCTCACTATGCATGTAGGAAATAGGAACCAATTTTCATATATAATTGTCAGAATAAGTCATTTGTAACCACTTAGTTACTTCAATATGCTAAATCTGTGTTATCTTCCTTCTATGAACAATACTGGACTTTTTTTTTTCCCATTTTCATCTTCACACACATACCAACACCTGCTTTGGGTGGAGTTATTCTCTTTCATTTTCAGTTTTATAATCCTGGTTCTATTCAAGGAGAGTAGTCAGTATGTTGTGATTTATGGTCCAGTCCAACCCTCTCTCAGAAAAGTTCTACTTGATTTGCTCATGTGTACACTGCCTGTTAAGTCATGGTTTGTAATAGGCTGTAAGAGTTGTTTCCTTACTCAAGTGTA
Source organism: Aepyceros melampus (assembly GCA_006408695.1). NCBI lineage: Eukaryota > Metazoa > Chordata > Mammalia > Artiodactyla > Bovidae > Aepyceros > Aepyceros melampus. The sequence continues at coordinate 191,562 of SJXQ01002450.1, read as the reverse complement.
ACTCTTGTTTTCTAGGTATAACATTTCAAGACACGTCTTTAGATTTCTGGTTTTATTTATGAAATAGTCACATCTGTGCCTATACTGTATTATTAACCCTGCATTTGTTTGTGACAGGGGAGAGCTATTTAAATTCTTTAAGATGAATAATTTATTATTCCTGATATCACATATTTATCTTAATTCATTCTGTTTATTAACCTTTCATCATATGAAATTAAAGTCATATTAAAGTCTTGTAAAATGATAGATAAAATCATGAAAATGTAAGGACATTTTCTTGTTTCACTGTATTTTGAAGATCAAAGTAAAATAAATCAGATGATATAAATGCCAAGTGATAAAAAGGCATAAACATATGCATAAATTATTCAAATGATACTTTCTTTTTCATACTATAGATGAGGTTCTCTTGTTATATATATAGTCAGATTTGTTTATTTGTATATGGTTCTTCCCAAACAAAACAAGGTCATTTTGTAAGAGTAACATATAACTGCATATGTACTGAGACTAATAGAAGCAATAGATTAAAATATTTTATAAATACTAATGGTAGAATTTTGTTGTTACTTAGCTCTCTTAAATCGTGTCAGACTCTTGTGGTCCTGTGGACTGTGGCCCGACAGGCTCCTCTCTCTGTCAATAGGACTTCCCATGCAAGAATACTGGAATGGGTTACCATTTCCTTCTCCGGGATATCTTCCTGACCCAGGAATCAAACCCCAGTCTCAGGCATTTGCAGGCAGATTCTTTACCGTTGAGCCATCAGGGATGTCACGCTAAAAGTGTAAACTACTACTGGATGGCTATATAATACTATTGGGCTTCCTTAATGGCTCAGATAGTAAAGAATCTGCCTGCAATGCGGTGACCTGGGGCAATCCCTGGGTTCGATAGATCCTCTGGATAAGGGAATGGCAACCCATTCCACTACTTTTGCCTGAAGAATTCCATGGACAGAGGAGCCAGGTAGGCTATCATCTGTGAAGTTTCATGACAAGCAATGAACACACACAAACACACACCGCACACTATATTTGTATTGCAATCCATTTATTAACTGTTTTCTTTTGGAGAAACTACTTCTCTGTGCTTCATAGAGTTAAAATAACACCTTCTTATAAAGAAGAATGAAGTAATAAGATTTTTCTGTAATTTGCATTCAAGTCAATGTAAAATTAATTGGAAAACATAAATTGCTTTTACATCATTTGAAACAAATGCTCCCATTTAAATTTTAAAACACTTTAAAATGGTAAGATGCATTTCAATGAGGAAGATGTGATCATTTTTTGAAGAAATCTTTCACAAATAATATGAAAATTACTGATTATGCAAAAATGTAGAATGGAGAGGAAATCATAATACAAGCTAAATATCATTATATAATAAATTTGTGTTCTTAATAAGATTTACCTGATTCTGACATATAAACAATAAAAATATAATTATCTTTGTAAAATAAGCTTTATTTTTTGTTTTATAGAGAGCTCATATACTGCTTTAGGATGAGAAATTTTAGTGAAATTCAGAAACCTTAAAATTTATGGGAATAATACTTAATGGATTCGAGACTTTTGAGAAAAGAGCTGTGAAATCAGGAGTAGAAGAAGGTAAATTAAGCTCAATCTGCTTCATAAAGTGAGATATACTTGAGTGATGATGCGCAATGCTTTTTTAATGGAGAAAAAAATAACCATTAATTTCCTTCATATTGTAATTTTCATTTTAGTTTTTATCTTATTAAAAAGTTCCTCAGTAGCTTTAACCTCAGAATGTTCCACTTCTATTTGGCTCTCATTTAATTGACCAGGTTCTTAGTTATATGGCCTTGGATAACTTCTTGGGCAGGGAAGGATAGTCCTCAGAATACTCAAGGAAAAGCATTGTGAGGAAAATTTGATGAATAAATAATATCGTATCTGTCTCATGTATCCTTTCATCCCCTAATTGTCTATATATCACACTGTGTTATATAATGTATTAATTTACAAGTTGGTCAGTGTCTTCACCAGACATCGTAGTTTAAGAATAAGGATTATTTTTTCCCCTCTGAAGCCTCAGTACTGAATATGTTTGGTTCTCAGTAAACACTATAAATGCTTATTGAATTTATAGAATTTAACTGAATGAAAGAATTATAAATGAATATTATTTTTCCATAGTAATTTTTTCTGCATTATAATTCTGTGAACAGTATTAAGCACAATTCACTGAATATTATAGTATCAAAGTGGCCTTTTAGGACTTTTGTTTCCACCGATATTGTGGATTAAACCTCCAAGGGAGTTTCCCTTCCTGATAACTAACTCCTCATGTGATAACAGAAAATACTACAAGAGAGCTATACAGAGAAGTATGACCTTGAAACTGAGTGATGAGTAGAGAAAACACATAAAGTGCAGGATTTGTAGACAGGAACAAATAAATATCAGTATTGCTTCCAGGACACTGTACTTTTTCCAGAATACTAAGAGACATCCTGAAACTGGGCCTCTCAGGCAAAACTGAAGACCAAGAGTGAGAGGGTGTGGTTCCACGTCTGAAGCCTTTAGGCTCTGAGACTATCAAAATCAATAACTCTCGGCAGGGAAGCATCTTTCCAGCCAGCACCCAGAGTTTCAAATAATATCATGAACCAAGTATGATTCATAATCCAATAACACCAGAGGAATAATGAATAAGCCACTCTCACTGGGAATTAGGTGCTGCTGCTGCTGCTGCTAAGTCACTTCAGTCATGTCTGACTCTGTGCGACTCTATAGACGGCAGCCCACCAGGCTCCCTCGTCCCTGGGATTCTCCAGGCAAGAACACTAGAGTGGGTTGCCATTTCCTTCTCCAATGCATGAAAGGGAAAAGTGAAACTGAAGTCGCTCAGTCGTGTCCAACTCTTTGCAACCCCATGGACTGCAGCCCACCAGGCTCCTCCGCCCATGGGATTTTCCAGGCAAGAGTACTGGAGTGGGGTGCCATTGCCTTCTCCACTGGGAATTAGAAGAGACTACAAAAGTAGACTTAGGCCACAAACAGCTTGATACTTACAGTACATGAGCTACAGCCAGATGGATAATGACTTTCAATTATCCTCCATTAAATGCTCAGTAAATTTTTAAACTGTGGATGGTTTTTAATAAATGCACAAAACTTTGAAACACATGAGACATCTCATACTTTTTCTCACATTTTTCCAAATAATTTATGCAAAAATAAAATAATAAAATATGTAATGTCACTGTCTATATTGACATTTCTCAAACTGAGCAAAGAATTATTAACCTCTTGGTTCACTGTCTTAAATATATATTGGGTAAAGTGGCCTAGTATAATAAACTATAATTATTTATAGTAAAATTAAATGTCTTTTTTTATGTTAACACTCTATTCATATTATCATTTAACTCTATTCATTCCCAATGAGAAAGTTCATCTTCAATCTGTCTAGAGACAAATTATTTGGTAATATTGTTCTATTATTATGAAAGTAACAAGAATATTAAAATTTCACAATTTTGGATTATTACATTCCCAGCATAATTCCCAGTAAATTGAATTACTAACTCATATCATGCAAAAAAAAGAGTTATCAGGGTAGCCCTGCGACTATCATCCTTAGAAAGGCTCTCTTGAATGTTTGGCTCTTGGATGGCTTTTAGAAACGTGGTTTTGAAAGTGTTTCCATCACCCTAACTGGGTAACAATGTGCTCAGTTGTTCCTACAAGATAGTTTATGAGAAACATATATTTTCCTCCTGGAAGTGTGGAGCTTTGAACAGTGCTACCCAGAGGGTGTCCATATAACAGTGCTGGCTGAAAAACCTTGGGCACTAAGTCTCTCATGAGCTTCCCTCACAGACAACATCTCGTGTGTGTTGTCACACTTTGTTGTTGAAAGAGTTAAGCTTGTCTATATAGCTCCAGGAGGAGAGGAACCTTGCTCTTGGTTTCCTCTGAACTTTGCCCCATGTACCTTTTCCGTTTGTTGATACTGCTTTGATTTTTTTTTTTTTTTTTTTGGCTACTAGAAATCATAGCCATGGGTAGAATTATATGCTAAATCTTGTGTGTCCTCCTAGCTAATTGACAAAACTGAGAGTCAGCCTGGGGACTCCTGACACTCTGATACAGAGAATTATATATTTGGTAGGTTGTGATAACTTTGTTGTTGTTCAATTGCTCAGTCCCGTCCGACTCTTTCCAATCCCATGGATTGTAGCACACCAGGCTTCCCTGTCCATACTGTCTGCCAGAGCTTGCTCAAACTCATGTCCATTGAATCAGTGATGCCACCCAACCATCTCATCCTCTGTCATCCCTTTCTCCTCCCATCTTCAATCTTTCCAGCATCAAGGTCTTTTCCAATGAGTCAGTGCTTCGCATCAGGTAGCCAAATTACTGGAGCTTCATTTTCAGCATCAGTCCTTCCAGTGCATATTCAGGGTTGATTTCCTTTAGGACTGACTGGTTGGATCGCCTTCTATCCAAAGGACTCTCAAGAGTCCTTTGCAGCACCATAGTTTGAAGGCATCAGTTCTTTGGCACTCAGCGTTTTTTATTATTAAATGTATTTTAAATGAAATAGGATAGAGATTCAGTTAAATTATAATAGGAAAAGGGAAAATCTGTCATAATTGTAAAGGTTTAATTTATTCTCTTTCTATCAAGACAGAAATAGTTTGTGTTGACTTTAAGTGAATTGTATTTTTCATATTAACCATTATCCTCAAACGTTCCTTTGCAGGCCATCCTCATCTGAATGGTTTCCACAGAAAGAATTAAATAGTATGCCATGGTTAGAGTCAGCTTCTGATTTTCAGGGTTTACTGGTATGAGTAGATTTTATTGAGGAGGGGGGAATTTTCTCCCATCCTTCTTGAGTTTTTTTTATCTGATCTAATAATTCACTGGACATCAGACAGATTAACAAGAGAAAAATCAGTTAATTCATATGTATAGTGGTCTCACAGAAATAGGACCCCCAAAGTGACCAAAGCAGGCAGGCGGTTTACACATCATTTTTAGACAACAAAACAATTGTTTGTAAAGATTTTACAAATTAAAGGACTTGTACTTGGGATAGCAAACTAATGAGCAAGTAGCAGAGGCAGTTTTGTTGTTTCTTTTAACCTGGGAATCCCTAACTTGCGATATGCTTTCTATCCTCCTGTTACTGAGAGCAGACTTTCACATGAGAAACTTATTTCCTTCTTTCAGGAGGAAAGAGGATAATCAGAATGGTTCTTTTAATATGTTTTTTCACTGCTGTTTCTCAAATACCTTTAATTCAAAATGATCAGTATAACATTGCGGTGCCTACTGAGGTGGCTCGCTCTGAGCCTCAACAATTTTTATGGAAATGATACATTATGATTGTCTTTAATCTTCTATTTGTGTCAATATGTGAGCCTTATGTTAAATATAACTACATTTGCTATATACATTGCTGCATTTTAATCTGTATTTCTTTGTAGAAGCATTTCAAGATAATCTTATGTTCACTTACTTATGATCACAAAAAGGAGTGATAACTTCCCATAAGTTATAGAATAATGAACTATTATTTTAGAGAAGATTTTAAATTTTATTGCAAAAAAAGAATCTCTGGGATATACTTTAAATTTATTTCTAAGACAGTTTGAAGTGCATTGCAAAAAACAGTATATTCAGTGACATAAACTGGCTTTTTTTTCAACATGTTTCTTCATGTATTTTCTATAAATCCTTTTGAATATTTTGTTGAGTTTATGAAGTGCAAAAGAGGTTCAAATTTTGACTTCTTGTTTATATTTCTCTAAAGCTAAAAAGCAGTGAAATCTTTATTACTGCATTTTCTCTTGACACTTGAAATAACTCAGGTTTTTCCTTATATACATCAGTCATATATTTGACCATAAACACAATTTTCCAATTCTTTCTGCTTTGCAAATTTTAACTTCAACTTTAAAACTGAACTTCTGCAATAGAAAAATGTATTATTTATCTTAAACTTGAATATCTTATTAAGATATGTCACTTTGCTGTAGTTATTTCATAATCATCTCATTTTGACAGTAAGCTTGTAAGTTAGATTTTCTCTACTTCAGAAATAAGAAAATGAAAAAGTAACTCTGGAACAAGAAATTTTTTACTATGACAGATTTTTATAAAGATACAGTGTTCAGTTCAGTTCAGTCGCTCAGACGTGTCCGACTCTCTGCAATGCCATGAACTGCAGCACGCCAGGCCTCCCTGTCCATCACCAACTCCCAGAGTCCACCCAAACCCATGTCCATTGATTTGGTGTACCATCCAACTAT